>JBBBDQ010001671.1:1427500-1602500 GCA_037127315.1 Ascarosepion bandense
ATGTCTTTATATTTAAATCCAGATATACATTTAGACCTCTTCAGGATTAGTATCTCATGCTTGCTTGCACACTCGCACAAAGCAACACACACACACACACACACACACACACACACACACACACACACACACACACACACACACACACACACACACACACAGATTTGGATAAATAGCTTGATGCATAGGTAGATTGATTACTAAGTTGAGATGGGGCGGATCCAAGGCCGAATATTTGGTAACAATCTAAGAAGATATGAACTACCTATTGACAGCTTTTGAGATTTAAACCATTGTATAAAATTAAATCCTCACTTAAGTTTCACTCCCCAAATTTCACAATCAATACTTATGAGTGAACAGTTAATTTTGCTTGTTAGTACTTTTAATAATATAGCTTTGATACTGAGAACTTTAATTACAAAAACAGCTCACCTTAAAAACATTATGACCCGAAAATACCCTGGACAACTTCTTTTTTTATTTATTTATTTATTTATTTTTTTTGTCCAGCACCAACCTTGATCGTTGCTTACACACTTCGTAGATCAGACGGTGATTTCTCCGACAAAGGAGGATATATATATATATATATATATATATATATATATATATATATATATATAATACGTGTACTACCCAAAAAGGCATACATAAACACATCAGATAGATAGATAGATAGATAGATAGATAGATAGATAGATAGATAGATAGATAGATCAGTATGCATATATTTAGTAAACATACTTAATAACTGTGTATATTTCAGGAACAGCCCGTCGACAGTGATTTCTGAACGAATGTTCAGAGAGAATTTTGCGAGTGAGTGTGTTCATATGAAACATTGATCTTGAAAAATATCTTCCTATTCACTTGATATTCGAATAATAAACTGACATAAATACGTTTTTTTTTTATGAAGATTCAAACCTAGACTATGTTTTATACGAATGAATAGACATAGTAATTCTTCTGCTTTTAGTCCACGTTATGTAAAAATATTTTGCTTATACAGAAAATAGTTCGGAAATTGTTCTTCCTTTCAGGTGGTGTAAATACGATAGTGGAACAATAATTCCGTAGCCTAACACATACATTTGTTGAGTTATGAGCTGAAAATTTCACCTATAAAGTGACTTAATTTCTTTTCTTTCTTAATTAACTTAAGTTAGAAAATAATTTTTTTTTATCATTAGGGTACTGACTTATTGATTCACCTCATTATCTCCTTAATAGGAATGATAATGTTTATTCTTATAACTCCCCCTCCTAAATGAAATATGTTTTCTATGACGTGATTTACAGATTAAATTTTTGTTTTTTTAAAAAAACTTTGCAAATCGAAAGCCAAATAGAAATGGATTAAATAAAAACAAGACAGTAGCAAAGACATATCTTTGAAAATCTGAATACGGTTAAATTATTTTTAATGTTTATTTATTGTGGATTTTACAAGTGCGTGAATGTAAATTTTCATTCGTGCAAAAGATTAGGTCAAATCTATCTCTGTTCCCAACTTAAGACCTTAAAAAATTTCCGAATATAGTTTCTTTTTAAAATGTTAATTTCTTGGATTCAAGTTTATTTTTCCAAGTACATATATTTAACACTGTTTACATCTTACAGTGAGTAAGTGTAACGGTTAGCGACTCGGAAAGTAAAATTGGTGAATTAAGTTCGAATTGCAGCCGAGTTCGTTCCGTTCACTTTCACCCAAATATTATTGGGAAAAGTATGTATCCAACATTTTTCTGTTGCCTCCCAGCTATGGGTTAAACAGCAGAGATGATTGGACTTATCTTGAAGTGGCAGTCTGTCGAGGAGTAGGAAAATCTGAATTCAAAATCAGACAGAAGAGGGATGGGCTCCGTCGGGTTGTCTTGTTCTAAACGCATCAATGCTGTTTTAATTGCAGTACGTGTGGTCTCTCTATGGCTTCAATAGGTTAGGGAACTCGTAAAGTGAGGTCCGTTCGAAAATGATCCTTGTTCAGTGTTAAATCTAATGAATTTACAATATTACCGGGTATTGAAAAAATGCAATAAAAATGGTGAAAATTACAAATGAAATAAAAACATTCTTTTGATAAAATTTCATATTTTCTGTTGTCTATAATCATATTATTATTATTACGCGTATTCCTCCATTAGTAACATAGCACATGCGTTACACCCTGTCATTCTCATATAAATAATGAACCATTTCGTTTTTATTATGAGGAAAGAAGGAAGAAAAATATATATATATCATTGACGCTGTTTGTTGTATCTAGTGAGAACAAGAAAGCATCCGTAATTATAAGTAAGAAAAGGAAAACAAAAGTGATAACGCTCTCATGCGTTTAGTGTCTGCTTTAGTGAAATGGAAAACTTCCGCAAATTTTGAATCTTTTCATTTGTACCCTCTTTAAATAATGACCTGTATTCATACTTATGGCGATTTTCTAAGTGTAACTTAGATGTAGCACAAGGCTGAAAGTATGGGGCACCCAGTGCGGATCCTTCTCACTTTTCAGTCGTAACTGATCTAACGAGACAACTTACTAGCAGTTACACCGCCTCTGCATTCATACTTATGATTGTTATTTCAATATTTTATTAAAGTTGCTAAGCTCAAATATTTACCGATGCAATAAGTGAATTTCTACAAGTATTTTATATTCGTGGAACTCACCACGAACTTATTCAATCATTAACTTCAGAATTGATTCAGAAAATTCAAATAGAAAAACTGAATTTTTCACGGATGCTACACGTTATCACAAAGAGAACAGTAAAGAAGACATCAGTGGAACTCGATCTTTTAGTTTGATCAGTTAATCTAATTCTGTCTGTCTTTCGGTCAGGATGGCGCCATGAGCTGATTTTGGCTGAATCGGTAGCATTTTTCTATTTACCAAGTACCATGGACAGGTAGAGATTTAATGGTCATGGTTACGATTTCTGCTCATATATTTTTTTTTCAAGTAGTTTTCTTTTTCTTTTTTTTTAAATGTATATCTTTGCAATTTATAGATAAGAGTTTATTATTATTATTATTATTATTATTATTATTATTATTATTAGGTGAGAGAGAAGCACGCCCAAAAAGTGACTATGAGGTACAAATATGTGAAACCCAATATATTACTCAATCTGAAAGAGTACACCAAGTACATGCCTCACAGACAAGCACGCGCTATATGATGAAAGATTTTGATATAAGCAGTGAATTGCCCTACAGTTAGAAATAAATTCTGGGTGGCTAACCAAATCGATATTCGATTAAGGTTTTTCCTAATTACCTAGATGTGACTTCCAAGTAGTCTTGGCAGCCTCACTTTTAAGCTTAACCCCCTCCCTCAACTCTCTCGACACTCGACCATGATGCTACACCCACTACTCTGGCTCATGAACAGAGATGGCCGGTTATGGCCAGGCAACTCACAATCAAATACTAAAAGGGACATTTATTGTAGCGCATCTAAATTAACCAAGGCAAAGTATGTACATGTTAACACCTCTAATCAAGATCAAAAGTTATGTGAATAATGCCTCGTGTAGCATCACGGCTTTTATTATTATTATTGTCATTATTATTGTTGTTGTAAAGATTTCAAGCCTGTAAAATCTGGTCGCTTTCACAGAAGATCAACTAACAGAAAGTCTCTCTACTTCTAGCCCATTTTAGTCATGGTGTCGTCTGAATGGTTTGAATTTTTCCTTGGATATCTAATTCTTTCAACTTCTCTTCAACGCTATTCGTGATTTGTTCTAGATGTGCCAATAAAAATGGGTAAAATTTGTAATATTTTATGTTCCACAGCAATTGTTTAGCAAAATCGATATTTTCTCAGTTTTCATGGTTTTTATTTTTACTTTGACAAAACAGCGATATTTACTTTTTTTTTTTTAATGAAGTGATCTGATCTTCTTGCCTGTATTTGGTGATCTTTTTGAATTTTAGTATCCTATAGAAATCTATTCAAGTCATCTTCTAGTTTGTATTTTATCAACTTTTACCCCTCCAATCATGCCTACAATTGTTGTATTTGATACGTATTATTCAATTGCAATTGTTCATTATATGACTAACGCTTTTAACTTCATTTCCACAAAAGTCCCATTTACTATTCTTCTGAGTCCTGTCTATCCTGACTTTATCAGAGAAAGTTTTGATAAATAAATTGTTCTGGACCGTTATTAATACACATCCAGCCTGTCTCTCCAAGTGTTTTCCGCGCAACCATATGATCATGTCTGCAATTATTTTTGTTTGTCTTCTGGAATATCAGTAATATTTTTTTTCTTTCTACTCACAGCTTCTCCTGTTATTATTATTATTATTATTATTATTATTATTATTATTATTATTTTGTAAGTGTTATTGCAAATTTTGTTTGTCATAATTATTTTATCATTTTGTAAAAATTCTCAAGTTCTCTGACAGACGATTTGATTTTGACTAGTCCTGTTCCTCCTCTAATATTGTTTTAATAAACGTGACGCCAATAATGATGAGTAAGACTAAATATTCTAATTATGGCTATTAAGACAGACATATTTCATTGAAATACAAAGAAAAATTATAATTACCGTAAACGACAAGTCGAAAAAATGCTTACCGGTTTTCGTCCTTCATTCTTCAGAGTTAATTAAAACAGATGTGCATAGCAACTAAAAAAGAAGACTTTCTTAATGAGCAGACGATATACACAGAGGAGTGACTTCAGTTTGATTTGCAGTGGATATGATTTACATTCATATATTGATATGTTATTAATACAACTGCGCATCTTACCATCATTTTTCTCTGTTTAGTCACTGTGCACATATGCTTTAATGCCTCGATCGAACTCTGAAGAGTGAGAAACGAAAACCGATCAGCATTTTTACCTTATTTTTTTTTCTGCTTTGCCATTTAAAGTAATTATATTTTTTTCTTTCTTTCTCTTCAATAAAAAAAAAAAAAAAAAAAAAAAAAAAAACATATCTGTTCTAATGGACAATTTTGTCCCTTCAGAAAATATTTAAAATTTTCAATCCTCCGTTAAGTCCTACATAATTTTGGCATAATATAAACTATTACGTATGGACATTAAATTTCCTGTTCTCTGATCCAAATTTCACAGTCTAATTCTTTTCCAGTTTAGGAAGAGTTTCGAATAGCAAGAAAGAATATTTTTATACATGTGTGTATTCCCATATGTATATTTATTAATTCACATAATTATCTATCGTTCTCTCTCTCTCTCTCTCTCTCTCTCTCTCTCTCTATATATATATATATATATATATATATATATATACGTATATATATATCTATATCTATATCTATCTCTATTGTTTTGGAACAGATTTATATTTTTCAAGTCAAAGGTTTCTCATAGCACAAGTAATTATTGTGAATAAAACATATCTCTTATTTTTACAAAGCGCGACTTTCTAGTTTAGTTATTAAGGAAAATTTTTTACGTGCGCAACAACTTCTTCCGAGTCACTTCCTTTTCATACAGTCATCTTGCAAAAATTCTAAATGTTTGACGCTTCATTCTCACCAACTTTTAAATATTCTCATTTTGTGACAGCTTTATGGCAATTATTCTTCTCTCCTAAATATTTTAATAAAAAACATTTTAAATTGCACCCTATTAAAAATGATTGTAATTTTTTTTTTACTTACATACTGTATATAATTTATATTTAACTTTACAAGGTTCTACAAAAATATTAAATATTTTAAAAGTCCAAATGATCTAATAATAATAATAATAATAATAATAATAATAATAATAATAATAACAGCATTTCAGTTTCTGGCTAAGAATTTTTTTAATTTATGTTCGACATAAATTTATTTTACAAAAGAGTAACGTCTGTAAAAAAATGTTTAACGAAATATTAAGACATACTAACATTGAATTATCTAATTGGTTATCGTAAACAAAAAACAATCAACAATTTCACATGAATATAGATTTCTATTGATAGCCTTAAATCTTGAACATATAATTAATGGATAGATGCGGTATATATATACATACACAAACATACTCTTTCTCATGCACATGCACACACACACACACACACACACACACACACACACACACACACACACACACACACACACACACACATATATATATATATAGAGAGAGAGAGAGAGCTGAATATATGGATCGGAATCTGATAAGATGATAGAATAAATAAATAACAATTTAGGAAACGTCATTAGATTGAGACACGTTTCATAACTTGTTTTTTATCTTATCATTCACACACACACACACACGCACACACGCACACACACACACACATATATATATATATATATATATATATATATATATATATGCGTATCTGTGTGAGAAACAGATTGTTTATGTATGCATAAATAAATATAGTAATTCAGAGCTGCATTTAATTGTATGTAACCCATTTATTGTTATAAAAGTTCATGTTATGAAAATAATAGAATTTAGCGAATTATCCACAATACATCTCTACATGATATTTTCTGTACCATTTCTTTATCCTTCTTAACTCAGAATAACATAAGCATCACCTTCTTCCACTAGAGTTTTTTTTTTTTTAAAAACCGATCAGTATTTTTGCTTTCATCTCATCCATAGAAACATTCAAAGAAACATTTTGATCGATATTTAATTTAGAAGCATAATTAGCTTGATTGATCAAATTACTGTATAATTGAATCGTCGGAATATATTGTTCGCATTATCATGTTCTGTCGCTAAACGAGGATAAAAAGGATATTTAAATACTTGTGTGAAAACAATCCCTTAAAGTGCTTAGTGAGTAGCAGATAGGGCAGAAAAATTTGAGGTCATTATTACTTGATGTAAAGAAAATACCAATCACAAAATCCTTTTTAAACTATTAAAATCAACGTGAAAAGAAAAAAACATAATGGGTTAGTATATTTGTAATATAAAATGGGACATGAAAACCGCAGCGCCAGTAGCAAATAGTTACTCTCGGTCAGGCCAAAAAAGAAAAGGAAAAATATACCAAAAAATCCTTGGTAAATTCAAAATACAAGAAGTCCTGATGAACGTTGTCCCAGCCACTACTCACAAGGAGAACTCTATCAATTAAATAAATCCATCACACTTTCACTGTAGCCCCGAATGGAAGGAGTGTAATCAGTTCGATGAGTGAACCACGTCAGACATTAAGGAAAAAGAAAAGAAAAAAAAAGCTTTGAACAATAAGAATTAGGATATGAAATAAGTAAGTTAGAATTAGAGCAAAGTTCAAATCTAATCAAAGGCACCGTGCTTATGCAGATATAAACTTGTAAAATCGACTCTCCAATAAAAGTGAAAACAGCAATTAATCATTTTTACTATTTTCAATAACGACGACAGCAGCAACAACATTAGGAATACATAACTCAAATTTGGTGTGTGTTGCTGGAGACTTGTTGTCAAGTGATCTCTAGTATTAGTTACCAAATACGACGAGTGTAATAATTCAAAGAGAATAAATAATAATGATGATGATGATGATGATAATAAAAATGAATAATTGACAATAATAAATATAATATGTAAAATGTGTGTGATATTAGGTTGTTTATTTTTATTTTATTTTTTATAAAAAAGCTCATGGAAAATGTCATTAAGCTATTTCTGACCTTAGGTCTCTGGTTGGGACCCGGAAGGGAATGTGTATACAACAGAAATTAAAGACCATAATAATAATAATAATAATAATAATAATAATAATAATAATAAATCCTTTTCATAGATATGGCAATGTCATCAGATAAAAATATGTCTGTTGATGAAATGAGAAAATAAATAAATATAAGGATCTGAAAGTTGAATAAAAATTTAGAGTTCTGGATACTATATGAAAAAAGGTAGAGACAAGAGCATAAAATCCCTAGCAGCCCGTGTTTACAAGAGATTCAAAATAGTTATCTATGTGCAACTGTTCATCAACATGGGAGAATATTTTCAATGTAAAGAAAAAATTAACAGCGTACAATACACACTTTAAGTACCACTTAACATCAGAATCTGTGCAATCAGAATACACGCACACACACACTCACACACACACACACACACTATATATATATATATATATATATATATATGCTACTTTACCTTACCTTAATAGCTTGGCGCCAAGTTATTGTACTGATAGAATAAGCTGCTAAGAAATGAATGAATAAGAAGCAGAAAAACAGAATGATTCTTATTCATATCCCAAGGAAAATTGTTGATTTAGCTTTAAATCAATTTGATCTTTTTTTATCAACAAATGTTAAACAATAAATAAATTTAAGAAGACATTGATACAGCCATAAAATTATAATATTATTATAAATAATCATTTAGAAAAGATTGTTACTATTAAAAGATTACGAAGAAAAAATTGCATTTATTAATCCCTCTGTAAATATTCAAATTTTCAAAATTTGAGACTAAAAATTACATATTGTTAACTTGATACTATGAAATAAGAACAATGTTGACAAGAAACGAGTTTACACGAGAAGACTGTGTACGAATTTGTTGAGTGTAGGTAAAATGTGGCTGTGAAAGGAATAAAACGAAAGGGAACATGTGTGACTGGCAGACAGACAAACAGACAGATAGATAGTGTGTGTGAGTGTGGGTTGGTGGGGTGCCTGTAGATGAAGTGTGTATTGCTCAGACAAACAAAAAGTTAACGAAATAGGCATCAAAAGGTCCGGCTGTGTTTCTCTTCAAAAGTCGTTAACCTTACGCGGGGGGTGCGGGATCGGGTAAAAGAGATCACAGCGGGCAAGTAAAAAGACTTACATATTCACACCATTCTCTACATGCATGAATACACACACACACACACACACACACACACACACACACAGAGCGAGAGACAGCTGGCCAAGAGGCGATCTAAATTTCAACTTGTTCTCTCGCATCGTCATGGCCCATTTACTCAGCGGTCACTCTGAGCAAAAATGAAAAAAATAAAATAAAATAAAAAACGAAGTGATAGTCAGTAAAACATATGCTACATCTTTTCACTTTTTCTTCGAAAAGAGACGAGACCAGATTTTAGGAAGCAAAACCGGGTGGTCTGCGATGTATGTGCGTATGTTAGCCTACCCGGCTATATTTTAAATAACTGAGGAAGGAATTTTGTCATTTTCATTCCTTTCCTTCGTTTTATTTTACTTTTTATGTAAAACAACCTGATTTCTGTCTGCTTTTTTACTTTTAATGTCATGTCCTTTCAGGACGTAGATGTTCATGACTTTCTACAAGTGCCTTTTCTTTATTACCTCTGAATTGGAGTGGTTTCTTGTTGCCTTTTCTACAATGTCGAAATTTCTCTTTAAGTGGTTGGAGAAAAACCATATCGTCAGCACTGTTTAAAACATAGAGGTAAAAGATATGGATTCATACCTTTTCCAAGAGCATTAGTGCGAAAGTAAATACAAATGTGTAGTTTGGATTTTAAACTCGGCTCATCAACTCCATGTTCAGCACTGATATCCGTCACACTACCTGCACATCACTTTTCTTCTATTCGATTAGATTCTTTTCATTTATTTTCTTTTCTTTCCTCTAGGATATTTTAAAATGGTTAAATTAATAAAAAAATTATAGATTTTCATTGTTAATTCAATTTCTGTTTTCAATTTGAATGTTACTTAGAAGTTGTTTAGGGTCGCTTTTCTGTTCAGTTATTGACGTACGCCTATGTGTGGGAAATCTTGCAAATGCATACATGCTAAAAATATTTCAAATATACCAGACCACAAAAATATGTGAAAAAGCAAACGGACCTGTTAAATATATGTATCAAGTTATCGATCAGAGTGATTATTTTAACGAAAGTAAGAAGGAACACACATTTACCAGATGTATTGGGAGTTCGTACGCGCGTACACAAGTGTGTGTGTGTGTGTGTGTGTGTGTGTGTGTGCGTGTGCGCGTGCGCGCATTTGAGCGTGTGTGAAAGAGAGAGATAATTAAGAATTAGATGAAGAAAGAAAAGTTAAACGAGCAAGATTAACTGAGAAAGAAATAACATCACAGCCAGAAACATGTGCGCACACATGCGCACTTCCCTATCTACGTAAGTGCGCATTGAAATCCACTGACAAGATGGATGAATAGATTGTCTTAGTTTATCGAACACGCATTTTTAGTCGTATTGCAAAATAACATTTCATATAGGGACAGCTCTCAGTACCATGTCTACCCAGGCGACGAAACGTTACTCTTTCAGATTCTCCTTTACTTGAAATCTTTATCATTCTCGTTCTTAGTAGTTTTTTTTAGTTTTTTCTCTATCAAACCCTTGTGGTTTGTATTGCTGCTTGATGGAGGCATTAGTTTGATACATGGATCGGGTTAATCCAAAACACCGGACCGAAGTGTTGATCAGATGGAATTTTAAGCGCTATCTCTTTGTTGACCGGATTGGATCAGTGACTTAAAATTACACCAATAACAATTGTGATTAATTTCTTTATTAAGACAACATAAGACAAATAATTTTAGATTACTCTGAGTGTGTTGTGACTGAGAGTCTTTACTTATAGTGAGAAACGAGATAAACACCTACCATGTGGTTATTTTACATCCGCCAATATCAATGCAGACAAACCTTCCCCACTTGAAAACTTAGCATAACACAATATGTACTTACCCACTATTTTTTTTTTATCGCCTTGTGAAGTCCAGTAAATATTAGTAATAAAATAACGAAGGGAAATCTAGAATACCGAATTTTATATTTTCATAAACATTATTTTATTCATGTCAAAGTCAGACAATGAAAAGATATTGTTAACCTGTAAATAAGAATGAACAGGATGCTTACAATGTATTTATGACACCATAAAACAAACAAAAAATAAATTTAAAAAATAAAAGTGACAACATTCTATCAATTCATGAATATTATAATAAAACTATGAAAATAATGAATGGAAGGATTATTTCCACGATGTAGCACAATATATTGCTAATAACAAATTATATAATTATATAAATATATTACTATCAACAATTAACCTTTTGATGTATCATTAGTACAAAATTAATAATTCATCTGGAGGTTAAATATAAGCTGTGAGTTAAGAATAAGCTAAAAAAGAATTTAGTATTTTATTTTTAAACGTTAAAATAATGGAATATTCAATTTACACTATATAAGAAGAGTCTAACATTGTACAATTAGCCCACCTGTAGGTTATGCAATTGCAATTAGCCCATCTCCAGGTTACACACACACACACACACACACACACACACACACACACACACACACACACACACACACACACAGTGATCGTATGCAGTCGATATATATGAATATATATATATACAAGGGACAATGGATAAATTGTTGTCTAAATTATGCAAAAATAAAAATAATACTGACATCTTATTTTAGCAAATATATTTACCAAAATGACATAAAAATATATTGAAATACAAAAGAGTAAATTTATTCAATAAAATCAACATTAGCTTCAACCACGGGCCCTAGACGACTTCGAAATCTGCTGCATCTCTTCTGAATGGTCTCCTTATTTAAGTTGGTGAAGGCCTTATCTTCATTCATCTTTGATATTACAAGAAGTTTTGTTGGTATGTCGCTCAACTGCGTGCCACACATAAGGGAGTTGCAGTCTGAGGAGTTAGGTGGCCAGATGCAAGGTGTGATGTGGTCGCAGAAATTGTCTGACAGCTGTGACTGGGCTCTCCTGCTTGTGTGGTATTGTGCAGAGTCTTGGTGCTAGACATAGTGTCTTCTAACAGCCACCCTCCTAATCCAGGGTAGCACTACCTCATTAACGGACTTGATGTAGGCCTCCGGCTTGAGTCTGAAATCTTGACCAACAAATTCGGGAGTTCTTTTCTTATAAGAACAATCAGTGTGGGTTTTCCGATTATCTTCATAATCACCATCCGATTTATCCAACTCTTTCGGAATCCTTTGTACCGTCCTCAGATTGACACCCAAACATTCTGAAATGTTCGTATTTCAGCTTCTGGCACGAATGCCAAGCAGCACAGTATGCCGTTTTCAAATTTCTGGTGGAGTGAATTGCGTCATGGTGCTCTTTTTCTTACAGACGGTGGCCAGCTGATCCTATTTATATGGTGCAGTCAAAAAATTCAAAAACAACGGGCAGGCGCGAAATTAAAAAAATACAAAACAGCGATAATTTACTCATTTATATATATATATATATATATATATGAAATTAACATTATTTTTTATATTTACGAGTGTATATAAATAAAACCGATGCCTGATATATAAATATTTACCCGAATTTTGATCTGAAGTTTCCGTTTTTTAATGTTTCATATGTGTAATTAACGTTAACTACGCTACTGAATTCGAGGGAGTAAAGGAAATTAAAAAAAAGGTAAAATCTTTGAGCAAATTTTGTGCGAATGAAAAGGAAAACAAACTGAGAATTTTTAGCACCCACTCATATATATATATATATATATATATATATGTGTGTGTGTGTGTGTGTGTGTGTGTGTGTGTGTGTGTGTTAATGATATAATTTTATGACATTCTATATTTATGAGTTAAAGTGGTCAATACCAGGGATAAAAAAAAGGGAACACTGAATACAACACCCAGAAGCGACAGTCTGTTTCATGTAAAACGCAATCATCAAGCCATCTAATTTATTTGTAAATATTTTTACTTACATCAATTTCTTTACACAACGAAAACCAAGTTACGAATCCCTTATACAGCCGGTACTTGCCATTCGTAGTGAAAAAATCAAATATTTTGCACGAGACTTGCAATAAATGTAGCTCTATATAGGAACGTTGGAAAGAAGATGAATAATAATCTGTTTTATAAAACTGAGTGTAACTTGGTCTATCTATCTATCTATCTATCTATCTATCTATCTATCTATCTATCTATCTATCTATCTATCTATCCGCGCGCGCGCGTGTGTGTTCCTTGCACTTTTCACGATCTCACGTTTAGCATGAACTAGACTGTCGCCTCTGGGTGTTGATTCAATGTCCACTTTTACACACACACACACACACACACACACACACACACACACACACACACACACACACACACATATATATATATATATATATATATATATATATTGTGTTGGAAGACTGTTTGAAGATAACTTTCAGTAGTTTACTTGTAGAAATATATTTAAGCCAAGCAGGCTTTACAAAAAGTGCTCGATAGCTGAGATAGAATCTGATCAGTTAAGTGAGAAATTTTTTCTATATTAATACTCTCTATATATATACAGTTATATATTTGTAAAAAAAAAGTACCTTGAAATATCAATATTTATTGTTATGTCAACTGTTAACTTTATTTGGACATTTTTACCTAGATTTTGAGATTGTAACATAACATTCGACAATAAAGTTAACAGACAAATATTCTAGATTATTCATGCAGAAAATATAACCAAAATGAATTTAATAAGATTTACACAAATGGATAACGATGGGTGCTACTCATTAGTTTCGTTATCGTCTTCTTCTCTGTCATTTGGTCAGCTGGAAGAAGGAAGGAATACCTAAAAAGGAGAGCAATGAAATATCGTGAAAGATGAATATATATATATATATATATATATATATATATATATATATATATAATCATTTCACCTTAAGCAAGGAGGGACAACCACTAGTGTGCAGGGATTTACAGTGAGAGAAAAGACTGGGCCCAGGGAGTATTATTATTGAAGAGAAGGATAAAAAATGAATGGGATTCAGGATGATGGCATATTTAAATTTTGGGAGATTGTAGCTATCAGGGAAATAAGTAAATGGAAGAGAGTTCCACAGGCAAGAAATGTGAGAAAAAAAAAAAAAAAAAAGAGGAGACAAAACATTGGAGTAGAAGCGGCGTGATATTTAACTATTTCAACGGTAAAAGAATGGGACCTACATACCAATCTAGTTGCGCGCTTAAATTCACGTAGACGGAGCACCAGGGAAAAAGCTCGTCAAAGCAGTTATCATGAAAAATATCTGTAGAAAAGACAAAGGGAAGCCATGTCATATATATATATATATATATATATATATATATATGAATATGAATTTTTATTTGTTTAACATGATTGTTTTTTAATGGGTACTCGTATACTCGTAGTATATAATATACTGTTTAAATATATATATATATATATATATATATATATATATATAACAAAACATAATGTACTGTTTAACTATATATATTTATAGATATACATTATATATGCATATAATAAAACATACTTTCCACTCGAATACGAGTATCCATTAAAAATAATAATAATAATAATGTTAAACAAAATATAATTCAAATTGTCGGCGAATGCCAGTTTCCTAAATTTCCGTATAATTTCGTAAAATATATGTGTGTGCGTGTATATATGTGTGTGTATATATATGTGTGTATATATGTGTATATATATATATGTGTGTGTGTGCACATGTGTACGTATATATATATGTGTGTGTATATATATGTGTGTGTATATATACATATATATTTATGTATGTGTGTGCATTAAGAATTGGTGTTTCCCAAATATACTAGAAAAGTAAGTGTAACGCATTTACAAATTTTAATTTATTAAATTTGTTTTAGGTGTCATTTCATATAAATTCATTTTATGAATTTAATGTTTCCTTTTCAGTTATTTTTTTTCTTCAGTAATTCGTTAGTACGACATATGCTACCATCTCAAACCCATAGACATGCCGTTTCTTGAAACTTATATTACTTAAAGCTCCATAGATTTCGAATAGAAAGTTATTGGCTTATTTTAATCTCGAAAATTACTGAACAGAAACAAGAAAAATATAATAAAATTATAAATGTCTATAGGCAGAATAAAGCTGCATAATTAGGTAAATGCTACTCTCAGGTGTGGACGATAAATGTAAACTTAGTTTTTTACTAGCATAGTGACTAAAACGATGGGTTTTATATATATATATATATATATATATATGTGTGTGTGTGTGTGTGTGTGTGTGTGTGTGTGTGTGTGTGTGTGTCTGTGTGTGTCTGTGTGCGCTTCTTACACTTTTCACAGATCTCACAGATACTACAATTTAGACCTATTATTGTACCAACACAGTTGACGAGGTTATTTACGTTTGGCTTGGCACTTTCGTACCTCAGAAAAGAAAGCATATTTCTGTGGCCATTTAATCTATATTCTTAACAACAATGGCAGTAATAATAAAAATAATGACGATGACGATAATAATAATAGTAATAATGATAATAATACATGAAATATAAAAGCTAACAGACCAGACATTAAAAACTACAAAAAAACACACACACAAAAGAAAAAAAAACACACACAAAAAAACAAACAAACACTTTCTCATAGATAACAATATCATTTATCAATTTAAAGAATTTGACAAAATAAATAAATGTAAAGATTTTGAAATTGATAAAATGTGGTACCTTAAATATTGTTATACATATAATAATTGCAGCTCTGGATATGATAAAAACGGTTCAGATAAGAGCATTAATAAATCGCAGACAGGCCCTGTTTACACGAGACTTAAAAATTGCTCATGTACGCAGGAGATTTTATGAACGTAAGACAAATGTAAACACTGTATATGTTAAGTATTACTTAACATCAACATTTATGCTCTCAAAATACTTATTATTATTTTTTTTTTTTCGGAAAGGATGATCCAGTGAATTTAAATATTTAAAATGTTTCAAACAAATCATATATTATTAATGAAAAACAAAAGTCAGCAGAAAGAAAAAGATTTAATACTAATAATTCTCTCAGTAGTATTAATTTGTAGTAGTAGTAGTAGTAATAATAACAATAATAATAATCTCACAATATTATGCACAAAGTCTTTTTTGTAACGCCTGTAACTTTTTGCTGTACTAGAGTTATCTCCATTTCATTAGAAATTTATTTGTATGTTTAAAAAGTCGCGCATAAAAACTTGATAATAGTAAGAACTTGACAAAATATAAGTTTTTAGTAGTAGTAGTAGTTGTAGTAGTAATAATGTCCATCATTTCAATTATAATAAAAATAATAATATTATAGTAATGAGCAACAATAAAAGCCCTGAGTATGAATAAGATGATGAGGATGGATGAGAAAAATCGAAGAGAAACAGATAGGGAAATCATTGTATAAAAAACAAAAAAACAAAAACTGCTGCTACAACTACGAATAATAATAATAATAATAATAATAATAATAATAATAAGCAAAACTGATGATGATGATGATGATGATGATGATGATGATGATGATGATGATGATAAAATGGCTCTGTAAGTATCTCAAAAATAGTATAAAATAACGCTTCATATTTTGGGATTCACAGCGCTCAAGTATTTCATTTATATGAAAAAAATAATATTTCGTTGGGGGCGGATTAAACAAGTGAATAGCAGTTTTATAGAAATGTTCATTTTTTTTTTTTTTTTTTTTTCAAGAAACTGTACATGTGTACAGATATAATTTTTATTTTACTTTTGAAAGGAACGTGAAAGCAAAGTAACGGAACCCGTCAATGAAAAAATAAAATTGTTAATTTTTTTCTCTGCTTGGGCAGATGAATGACATATTTCTTTTATTCAGTTAACATTGGGTGTCTGCTTTTCCGAGCTATCGGCAAAGTTTTAGGCACCAAGGAGAGACACTTCGCCAGAACACGTTTTTACAAATGGCGTCATGAGGGATCATAGAACATGCCTAGTTTTCATAAATAGAAGAGCGCTCACAGCATCTCAAAAAGAGGAACATTTCCGATTTTTTCAGTCTCATTTTTTGGCGTGTATTTGTTTCATTGCCTTAAACAAACAAACAATGAAGTCATAATAAGAATATAATATAAATAAAACAAAATAGAACCAGTTTAATATCAAAAATACTGATACAATTCATTGTAATATTGACGATTATAATAAAGACGATAAATAAATTAATTACTATTGTTACTATAACGCAGAAATATTTTAGCAGTTCTGAGATACCCAAAGATCCAATTATTTCTCTGACACTTCGTAATTTTCGCTTTTAGCATTTCATTAGCTATCTATCTGAACTATTGTGGTAGTGTCTCTTACATACTACCCTCAAATTCGAAGTATTTTTAGTAGATTGATCAATATGTTCACCTATTAAATTGCTTAGTGTTTCCCCGTATCTCGTCAGATATTTCCCATGTCTGTAAGTAAAATTCAACCCATAAAGTTTCAACGAGCCAATATCGCAGATCATTACTATCAAATCACTGACTGATTTATATCATTGCCTGTGTGTAAGCCACATTTTAGAATTAAAAGAATGCTACATTGTGTTGTAATAGTTATCAGGCTGAACTGAGAAATCATTAATAGTGAGTTCGATCCTCACTTGATACCTTGTTGTCGAACTAATTCTAATACCTGATTTATAAACATGCACGTATCAAAACAGGAAGCCAAATCTAATCATATCGATCATATTTTGCTATATTACTATTGATTATATTTTTTATTAATTAATTTTCTCATGAGTATTTTTTAAGTATTACTAAAAAATAAAAATAATCATATCATTTTTAATGTTAGAAAAAATATGGTTTTGTAAAATTGTAAAATAAAACCTTATTTATTTGAATGAAAAGTTGAATTGTAAAATCGGAATTCTCTACTTCCGCACATTCATCCATTAGATATAAAAATGCAACATTGTTTTGATTTAGATGAAACATTAATTTATTTCTTTGGAATCAAAGCATTTTTATTTTAAAATTAGCGAAAACCAGAAGGAATATTTCGTATTCAGTGATCACTGTTTAATAAACTAAAGCTTGAATATTCTGGAAATATTAAGGCAAGGCAACACACACACACACACACACACACACACACACACACACATATATATATATATATATATATATATATATATATATATATATATATATATATATATAGAGAGAGAGAAACAGAGAGAGAGAGGGGGGAGTAGTTAGTTTTGCCTATCATCCGGTTCACACACTTCCTCAATTTTTTGAACAGCAGTAGAGCTTTATCACTTGTTTCTTGTTTAAGATTTGGTTTCCAGTTCCTTCTAAAGCAGGGTCCGCAACCTTTTGGAGAGAGCGGACCAGACAGCTATACAGTGTCTCAGAGGAGGACCATGATATCAAGTGTCAGTCATTTAAGTACCATACGTTATACACGCTTATGCGATCATGTCTTGAAAGACACATGACTGACTGGGCAGAAGATTATCCCGCAGTAGTTTGCCATTACTTTATGCGGTAGACTGGTTGCTAGTCAAGGCTATAAACCAAATCTGTCCTGTTATTTAACCCATAACTAGAGAGAAGAGACAGACTCGACCTCAGAAGTCTGACTTGGTCTGGACGTTTTAAAAATCAACAATACAGTTAATGATATATTACTTCAACAAAGATCCTTATTTTACCGCAAGAATAACAGGATAACAACTAACACAACAAAAAAATGCAAATGGCGAATTATTTAATAAAACATTTATCTTTATTGTCTTGTCTAACAATTTCTCCACATCAGGTGAAATATGTCGAGGACAGGAGCTTTTACATTTTCCGCATGGAAAACATATTTCTAGTAGAAGTCAGTAATAGATTCGGAATTAAATTTGGATTTTAAAAAATTGTTGCGTTGTAAGTCGATTAACTCCAACCGGTATTTTCTGCCACTTTCTCCGCAAATTAATTAGATAATTAGTGTCCAGGTGTTAAGTTGGCTAGCTGAACAAAAATTCTTCGCCGGCCGTATGTCGCCAAGGAGCAGGGGGTTGCCGACCCCTGCTCTAAAGTCTAATTTGACTCTATACTGCTAACGTCTCCGCCTTATTTTCTATTTTCTATTTATTTACTTATTTTTCTCAATAGGAGTAGATATGCTTGCTTAATGTCTGGTTCACATTACTCCTTGGTTTTTTTAACAGGAGTAGAGGATTATCCCTTGTTTCCTGTTTAGGATTGGGTTTCCAGTTCCTTCTAAATGCTTTTCATTATGTACCCGCTAACTTGAGTGTCTCCTAGACCTTGTACAGGGTGAATATCACTGTAAAAAATGAATATATATATATATATATATATATATATATATATATATATATATATATATATATATATTAGTGTTAATGTAAAATGTAATATATATATTAGTGTTAATGTAAAATGTTAGGTAAAACTGGTCAATATTGCATAGAGCTTAAACAAAGAAAAATTAGCGAAATACCCTACTAAGTAATTTAATCATTTATATATATTCAGTCAGTTAAGTGTCATACGTGATACATGCTTGGGCCATCTTTTCTCTTTCGACCCATGTCTGAGTAAGCAAATGATTTTCCTGCAGTGGGTTGCCATTTCTTTCTGTGGTAGACTGGTTGGCCAACCAAGGCTATATAATCCAATCTCATTTAACGCATAGCTAGAAGAAAAGGTGATGGATTTACCTTTTCCCGAGGATATTTACCCGTAAGTGAATGCAGTGAATTCAAATTCGACTCTCCGATTTTTCATTCCGAGCCGATATCCATTGCACCACAACGCTCTTTACTAAAATTAAGGATACGATAATACCTTTTCATTAAGTGACGATGGAGGGCAATGAAAACGAAATCATTGCGCAATTATTTGATGGTTTTAATTATCACGTGGTGCAGTGAAATCGACACGCACTAATAAGAAAATTCTCGGTTGCATAAAATGTTTATTAGTGATGTAAGTTAACGTACATTTCTGTATTCATCTACTAACATCCCATAAAATCACACTATCAGTATTACATACACACGAGCAGGCACACGCATTTTTATTATGATACAATGTAAAGGTTGTGAAAATTTCATATTTATACTGATTTTTTCAAACATTCACTGAGTAACATTTTTATTTAATAAGTATACTTTAGTTTCTCTAGATGAAACTGGCAATTAAGCTTAGTTTGTTATTTACTCACGAGGTCTTTTGACGTTCTAGATGTCATCTCATCAGTTTTAATTTAAACATAATACGTTTGTACCAGATTACTCATTGAAAAAGAAAAGACTTTAGCGAGCCAATCTTGAGTAAATTACAGAAAACACAGACACACGCACACCAGAGGATCCGATTAAATTTCATTACTGGCGCATTATCAACTTCTGCAAACTTGAATTTGAAATATTTTTGTCACGTAATTTAAATCCAAATCCTACAAAGGTTCGAACTCTGACTGAAAGCATTACAGTCAATCTCTGAACGTCTGTTACTGCGCTAATGGCTACGATATTTGTGCGAGTGAGTCTCGGCTTGCACAACCGAAACTCGAACTGTCCGTCAATCGCTTCATACAGGACCAACTCATCTTCTCGCCGTCCACAATCTCAGAAAGTCCTCCTTATTCCCCCGACTCTGCCAACGACAGTTCATAGTGAATGCATGAATGAGCAAATTAAATCTGCCCGTGGTTCTCAGCAGAAACGATGGACTACAGAAGGTGAAAGAAAGGGGGAGGTAATGAAAGAGAGAAAAGCTAATTCTTTGACAGATGGATTCTTCTCCTCAAGCCCACGGGCCACAATTTTTGACATTTCAATTTATCTAATTTGTAATACTCAACCCGTCTCCTTGGTCCGCCACTTAATACTTACCCGACACCCCGAGGCCCCCAGCTCAAGTCTGTTATTCGCTATTATCACTCGATTATTGTTCTTTTATTTATTCTTCGTTTTGTCTCTATTTTCTTTTTATTTATTCTCTCTCTCTCTCTTTCTCTCACTCTCTCTTTCTCTTTCTCTTTTCTTTCTCTCTTCTTTCAGGTGTTTCTCTTTCTCTATTTTAATTTGTCTGTTTTAACTGCCTTTCTGTTTTGTTTACGTATCTCATATTCCTTATGTCTGTCTTTCTATCTTTGTATTCTCCAATTATCGCTATTGTATTTAATTAGACTGATATACGATTTCATATTTGCGGACAATAAGTAATTTATCCCTTCTGAATTCAAGAAAGAGAAGTGTATGAGTCGTCAAGGAACAAACAAAATGATGAACAGAAATAAAATTTCACCTTTGATTTTTTTTTCTCTCTCTCTTATTTTTTTTTTTTTTTTTTTTGTTCTTGTAAAATATACTGGCGGTTGAAACAGCTTCGTATTTAACACTGTTGCTTCTCATGTGTATATTAAAACGAGCGAGCACTTAAACCTGGTGTAATGGTTAGTAAACTTGTCTTGCTCTCTCAATTATTCCAGAGTGGTGAGTTCGATTCTCAAGAGGTGCTTCATACTTTCGGCCTAGTGTTACAGTAAATCACTATATATAATAACGAGAATCTCACCCAGTTTACTTTCTACATTTAACAACCAAATTATTTTTTAGAGAATTCAATTGATTGCTAAATCTAGAAAGCAAACCGATTGAGTTTTTATGCAGGCCGCGGAATATATATTTTCAGTTTAAGAAAATAGTTTTATTTTCAATTACTAATTTTCATTCAACTCGTTTTCTCGGTTATAATGATTCATAATTTTTTTAACAACAACAATACTACTAATAATAATCGGGATTGGGAGAGAACTGAAAAAATCGCGGAATATAAGAGTGATACTTGTGCTCATCATTACTGGAGTGCTTGAAACAGTCCGGAATAGGTTTGCAAAGTGATTGCAAGCAATGAGCATCCGAGACAATAACATTCAGAATATTGAAGAAACTGTTAGTGTTGAGGAGTCTTGGTACACAATTCCCAGTAAAATCCACCAGTTATTCCGGGTGTGCGGGAAAACTTGATGGATACAATTAATATTAATGTTTTTATAACAATAATCAAAATAACGAAATGATAATAAAAAGAAATGCAATACGTCTTAAATGTTTGAAATTATCTCAAACCCGACAGACATTCTATTAAATCAGAAGCAAATACTAAATTCTGTCCGACAGATCATAGCAGATATAATTAGGAAAAGTGTTGCAGTTCGTTGGAGATTTGCTATCACTTGACAATGTGACATTTTTCACATGAGACCAAATACTCTTCTTTTAACTTCTGTATAACTTCTTATGTCGATGATGCCATTTCTTAACAATTACTACTAATACTACTATTACTACCACTACTACCACCACCACAAATACTACTAATACTACTACTAATAATAAAAATAATTAAAAAGGAATATTTTTTTAGATCTTAACTGGATCAGAGGATTTGAGTTGTTCGCTAAGAGCTACAACAGATAGAAAGATAGCGAATCCTGGTCGCCCACGTCCTAAAGGAACACGGCAAAAAACAAAAAATAAAAATAAAAAAATAAGCTAATACCATCCAGTGTAGTTGTTGCTCTTGTGGTTCTTCTTTATTTTTTAATAATAATAATAGTAATAATAATAATGGTGATGATAATAATTTCCATTATAGTTGTTCTGTATTCTATGATTGCTTCTTAATAATATCGTCAGTAATGATCGATGTAAAATTACTTTATGATATTTTTTATCTTAATACAGATACGCACTCATTCATACACGCTTTTACTTTCTTACACACGCGCGTGCGCGCGCGCACACACACACACACACACACACACACACACACACACACACACACACACACATAAAGAAAAACCATGAGCTCGCTCGATTGCCCTAAAACAAACTTGATATGTTGATTAGATCTGACTTGTCCAGAATTGAAAACAATCGTCTGGAAATTTGACAGCACGTCTTAACTATTTAAAATGGCTCCACTCGATTTTGTTGGGTCACGCAGAAATGGAATTCCTTCATTCTCCAAGCAATAAACAGACATTGGAATGAGTATTTAGTTATTCAAACTTGACACACATTTTTTAGTTAACTTTCACATTGCTTCAATCAAAACGTTTCCTGACCATCATCTATCATTGTTTTAAGGAATTTTATTTTTTATTTTTATTGTTTTAAACGAAGGTATTTCAGTTCGACATCACAAAAGAAAACGATTAGCAACAATGTATCGATGCAAATGTTGCGTATTTAGAAAGCATTTGATACTTTTCGTGATATTACGAGAAAATTATTCAAAATTAGTGAATTTACAAAGAGAAGTTTTTAATAAAATGTGTTTTCTCATATGCCATTTATTTCTTTTGTATTTTAAAAATAATAATAGTGAAGAAATCTTCTGAGATATTTTCGAATGACGATCGCACTTATGATGAATTGCAATGCTGAAACAAATTATCGCCCTGTTCCTATCCTTCCCAGTCTTTTGAACAGGAGTACAGGTTTATTCCTGTTTAGGATTGGGTTCCTCATAATGTCTTTCCATTCTCTTTCACTTCCAGTAGCCCTTTACGTCTTAGTGGCATTATTGGTTTGCTTGGGGTGAATTGATAAAGAAAAATTAACTGTTACATTTTCAAGAGATGTTTTACTAGATCACTGAGATGTTTTGATACCAGTTAACCTTCCAAAGAAGACAACATGATCATAGCGGTGTAATTAATGGTTAACGAGCTAGTTTGTTTGAACGTTATTACTGAGTAGAGAGTTCGATCCTCACTGGGTGCACTATACTTGTGGCCTTGATCAGCGGTACTCTTTCCTTCCGATTCTCCAATAAGAAGGGCAAGTGATTTAAACCTAAAGAAATGACCGGGTTATCCAGTAATCGATATAGTTTCGATAAAATCCCCCACAACCTTTAATGATTCTAATGAAAGACTTGTTAGAATCAGCTTATTTGTCCACACGCGACGAGATTATTTTTATTGAAAAATATCTATGAAAACGGAAGGATTATCGCAAGAGGAAGATGTCCCGAATTGATAATCAGAGAAATCAGATAATACCGAAAAGCGGGAAAGTGTTAGAAAGAAGTAGACAGTTTAATGTTACTAGAAGCTCATAATAACGATGTGAACATATTTACTTAGTACGACACAAAGACCAATGGGCAAGAAATAGGGATAAGAAGATTGTGACTTATTCGAACAATTATTCTCATCTTTGATTGTTATTGATTTTATTTAAATAAAACGTTTCGGATAAGTTCACTCTGACCATCCTCAATTGAAATAACCGGAATAAGTTAAAATATATCGATAATTATTTATCTAAAAAATTAAGAAACATTGTGACAAATCTAGTAGAAAGCACTTGCCTGTCTAACCGAACATTTTTACAAAAACTATTAAACTTTCCTAAAACAAAACAAATTATTTCGATTATATGCTGCTTCTAAGCAATATATATATATATTAAAATTTGGTATATTTATAGAAGAAAAGTGGTCAATATCGGCGATAGTTTATAGGTATAGACAATGTAGAAACAGGAACCAACACTCCTTAGGCTGAAAATCATATTGTGATGCGCAGTGCTGATTCTTATATATCTCTCTCATTCTCTTTCTCATATCAATGTACATTTGCACAGCAACCTTTCTTTCAAACATCCTTTATTAAATACGGCCGACAAGGAAGATTTAGTTAATTTTTTATTAAGTTTTCCAGTATCCTTACGTTTTTATGTATGTATGTATGTATGTATGTATGTATGTATGTATGTATTTCTAATTTATTTGTTTAAAGGTAGGACCTTCTGATCAAACGAAGCCGAAATAGTGCTTTTAAACACATACTTCTCCTGATTCTCGAAATATACACATCTGCTCTTTTTCGTTCCCTAACGTAAACAAAACAAATTTTAGGAAATGGATTAAATCCGACATATTTCTAATGTATTTGTTTAAACGTTATTTTTAATGGATACTCGTATTTGAGGAGATGTTCTGATTTTAGCATTAAACAGTATATCAATTCATTTATGTCTACCGACCTGAATATTCGAGAAATCTGTGAGAAAATGCACCCGCCGGTAGGATTCGAACTTGCGTTCCCGAGGGGAATCCGTCATTATATTTAACGTGCCTTGATCCTTCGGTAAATTGTAAATGAGTAAATTGTTGCCATTTTATATTTTTAATTTTGCACATGCGCGTTGTTTGTTTTGGATTTCATCAATTGCACAGTATAGTAGTGTCAATTGAGCACCGTCTATGAGAAAATGACCACTATGGCGCAATTTACTTTCATTATAAAAATTGGAAACGGTATGCTGTACTACTTGGCATTCGCACCGGCAGCGGAGTGCATGGGTGTCAGTCTGAGGAGAGTGCAGATTATTCGGAAAGACTTGCGTGAGTTTCACGATAATTACGAAGGAGTTTGGAATGATCACTAGTAATGGCAACATCTTCCAACGAAGCATTAGACTCAACACTGAGGCTTACATCAAGTGCCTTGAAGAGGTAGTGATGCACTGAGATAAGAGGTGAATGCTGGATGGCCCTGTGTCTGGTAACAGGACTCTGCACCATGTCATACAAGCAGGAGAATCCTTTTATGCTTGTCAGACAACTCCTGCGACCACATCAAACCTCACATCGGGCCATATATATATATATATATATATATATATATATATGTATTCTACTTTAGAACATCTACAAGCTACTACAAAAGTGTACATTTTGTTTCGAAATTGAAAGAACAATGTCTCATTAGGTAGTTTTCATTATTAACCAACTGGTGAGAGATTGTTGTTTGTAGTTTGTACATGTTCTAAAGTATAATTTATAATAAATATTAATTGGTCTATTTTTATACTGAGCATTGTTTTAAATTAATGTTTTGAACGTTGCAAATATTTTCTTCGTTACTTATTCATTTGGATATATATATATATATATATATATATATATATATATATATATATATATAATAAAAATATTGTTTTTAATATAAAACAATATAATATATAATGTAAAAAATATTGTTTTATAGTATGCTATATTTATAGATAATAATGCTCAAATCAGAGATAGAGTATATGTATATATAAAAGTGGAAACTATGGTCAACACCGAATGGCGTCTGTCTGTTTCGTGCTTTAACGCAATCTTTAGACCTGCGTATATATATATATATATATATATATATATATATATATATATAAGTGTGTGCGTGTGCGTGTGTATGTGTGTGTGCTGTGTGCCTCTCTTTGATAGGATAAAAATGTTTCATTTTTTTGATAAAATGCGAAAAGAAATATGCTTTTCTTTCTTCTTGGCATTAGTTTAGTCTTTCTTTTTTTATGTTTTGCACTCATATTGGGATAACTGTGGACTTCTTTTAACAAGAATGCCAAGTAATAATATTAATAAGAACCGTCATAATAATTCGAAAGATAATAGCTGGTAAGGTCGGTGAAAATTGATGCTTTTTATTTTTCGTTTTAATAAATGATGAAAAAGATTTGGCGAGAGTGTGTTAATACTGACAATAATAACAACGTTAACTAAAACTGTTATGATCATGAACGTCGAAATTATAATTTCAGAAACGTTAGTATTAATATCATCGTCATCATCACAATCCTATCATGATCAATATCATTTTTTAAAATACCATGTCCCTTCAGGACGTAGGCGATCGTGGCTCTCTACAGATTTCTTTACTTTATGATCTGTTAATTGCTACATCTTCTTGGGAAAGATAGGAAATTTAAAGTAATCCTTCCCCTAGACAGGGGGTGAGGAGAACAGCTGGATTCCTGCCTTTCACAAAGGTACTCTTGCGAAACTGGACGCAATAGACTTTGTCAGAATTTGAACTCGTCTCTCCGATTCCACTTTCCGCATCGATAACTTTTATTCTACCCGTTGTTAATAATAATAATAATAATAATAATAATAATAATAATAATAATAATAATATCAACAGCAGCAGCAGCTCCTCATCATCTTATGAAATATTCCTTCGATGAATGAATAAATACACGCATTATCCCCAACAAGTAGATAAATATTATTTTCTGGTTAAAAAAAAACAAAAAACAAAAATCTGTTGAACATAAAAAATATTATACGATTAAAACGGAACAAGTACTGATTGTTTAATATAAAGCCTGATTATCGCCATGTCTAGCTTTGACAAATTAGCACTTCGCTTATTCCTTTTGAAAACAAGAACTTTTTTTTAGTGTAAAAAAAAAACAAAAAAAAAAACTTCAGGAATATCGAAAATAAAGTTATAAAAATTATATTATGCAATTTCTTTTCTTCTTAAACCAGGTGGGAATATATACCTTACTCTTCTGTGTTGATGGTTTATATGGATAATTTTGAAAATATATTTTATCTGTTCGTTTTTTTTATCTATTTCTTAATAATATTATTTAGTGTGTTTCTATACAGACTTCTATTTGAAATAATTCAAATTAAACTGCAGGAATTTTTGATGATTCAAAAGAATTTTTAAAAATATTTTTCTCTTTTTTTCTATGATATTTTCTTTCTTTCTCCTCTTCATCCTGTTAATGTTTTTAATTTAATTTATTTATTTTCAATATTAAATCTAACGACAACAAGCGATTTTAAAAAAAATAATAAATTGTTGAGCTTTGTCTGGCAGAAAATAAATGGGGTTAGAAGATCATGTTGCGACAATTGTTTAAACAGGAGGAGTCTTCTGTCCAAAAAAATCAGCATTCCAAATCATATTTTTTCTTTCATTTTTTATTTATTTACCTGGGCTTCAACACAAAAAATGGGACTAGTAGTTGGAAATAAAACTGCTTCAGTCACAGAACAGGCCACAGTTACTTTAGATTTTTTATTTTGTAATATTGAAATAGTCGATTAATTAAATGCAAACTTTGTTTTTGAAATTGTGGTTTATGAAGACATTTTTATTTTGTCGCTTAGATGTATGGGAAAAATCAGTAAAGAAGAAAACTTAATGGATAACTTTGAGCTTACTATTATTACGCTTGTCTATAAAAAATATTTTCACGCTAATGTAAACATTTATTTTAGGCATTTCACGTTTAAATAGCATGTCACCGTTCCAGTCAACATGATATTTCTATGTAGCAGCCAGCCATTAATGCTTTCTTTACAAGCTTTTTCAAGACATTATTAGACAGACAGACAGGCAGACAGACAGACAGACAGACAGACAGACAGACAGACAGAGAAACCTGAGCATATCCCCAATTATTAAGTGAAGTTAGTTTTCTTTTTAGAAGAGACAGTAGTACCGGTACCAGTAGTTTGATAACGACACCAGTACGTTTAATATAGTCACTTAAGTCACATTTCATTTATGTAAAAAATAGATTTGAAGCAATTAAGCAAATATTTCGTATTATTGTATAAATAAGGATAAAAAATGTCTATCAAGAAAATGCGTTACTAGTGATCGCATTTGTTTGTAAACGTGGATGAAAAATAGATTGAATCTGGTTAGTGGTTAACACAGATACGTATATACAGCTTAAGACAGAACTATTACTAGGTAGATAGCGTTTTAAAAAAGAAAGTGCCATTTTGGACGTAGGGGATTATGGCTCTCCACAAATTCATTTTCTTTATTATCGGTGAATTGGGAAAGCTTGTGGGGAAGTTTCCTTTGCCATCTCCCCGAACTTTAAAAAAATCGGAGTTCTTCTTTTAGACTAGTTACCACTTAAGGCTGAAAAGACCAGTCTACTGTGCTATTTAACTTATCCTTCTCTTCCAAACTGCGACTACTAAACTGAATGAGCCTACTACAATTGCTTATAATTGAAAAAGTTTTAATTAATATCAACAAAGTTAAATAAATTATCAATTGCCTTGTGTATTTTCTTTGCCTCATTGTTTTTGTGAATCTCAGCATTATTTGCATTATAACACAATTACTTTACGCTCAAATGTTATTAGAAGCTTTTTCGACATCAAGCGACAACAAGTATCATGTTTCTCGATAGTTTTCTTATTTTCTTGCCACGTGGTAATGTAACCTATGTGTTCTCTGTAGTTACTTGAATAAACACTTTCTTATTTCAGGATTGTGTCCAGTACTCTAACTACTATAGGCATTACTTTGAGTTGATCTCAGCTGTTATCACACTTTATGTTGCAGCTACGGAAATAATTACACTCTCTTAATTATTATTCTCCCTTCATTAAGAACAAATTCATTTCATATCTTTATTTTCTTTTAATTGATATGATTATTATTATTGCAATTATTAGAGAATGAACTAAAACTTAATACCTAGACGGTTTCTTTAATATATACTTGTTTCTTTCTGTAATAAACACTGTGTGCATATATGTGTGAGTGTATGAGTGAGATTATGGAAGAGGGCTGTGTACGTATGTGCGTGCATGTATTTGTGTTTATGTATGTATGTATGTATGTATGTATGAATTTGTGGAAGAGCGCTGCATGTACGTGTGGGCGCGTGCCGATAAAACTAATTTTCCCCCTGAGCAGTTAATGATTAATTGATTGAGAATACACTCTTTCCCTATTTTATGACAGAATAACTGTAAAATTATACCAGTAAAAACACACACACACACACACACACACACACACACACACACACACACACACACACACACACACACACACACACAAATAAAAGGAGGATTATTTTAAATAAAATCTGGAACAAAATAAACACTCATACACACAGTCCCGCAAATATATATATATATATATATATATATATATATATAGAGAGAGAGAGAGAGAGAGAGAGAGAGACTGTGCTTACTTTACTACTCACAAATCTCCCGACGACCGGGGGGAACGAAGCATTATTGGAGGCCCCGATCAGTGCCTTTTGACCTTCTCTAGCTTATCAACGTTTGCTTTTTTCTACCAGCATTTATACACGTTAAAAATTAAACTAGGTACAACTATTTGGCGGATTTTGACGTCAATCTAGAAACTTTTTTCTCCAAATTCATAAATTTGTTTTGCTCATGCTAAGTCTAAAAAAAAAACACTATATAAAATTCACTATTTTTATAGATAATGTTGAATGTGTTGAAATTATACAACTTATAACAAGACAAATCTCAAGTTGATGTTAAAACTAGCTGCAAAACATTGTCGATTTATTTATGTGGAGTGTTCTACTATGACGCATCTCTAATTTGCATTTTGATACATTGTCTTTACTCTTTAATTTCAATTTTTGTTGTTGAATTGTCACCTATACTGCACATGATACATTTTTGTACATAATTAGGTTACAATAAAATTTATATTTTATATAAATACTACAACATGGCAATTGAAATGTAGAGTGGGGTGCTCCGTATCATAGATTCAGAAGTACGCCACCCTTGCACCCACCCTGTATATATATATATATATTGTTTTATAATATAGAACAATATAATATATAACGTAATAAAAATATTGTTTTATGGTTATGTCATATTTATGGGTAATAGTGCTCAATTCAGTGATAGAGTCTATGTATATATAAAAGTGTGTGGTGTGTATGTGTGTGTTGAGAGAGTATGTTTTACTATTAATATTGACCATTAAAATATATTCTGCATTTTTTTTACAGAGGTATTTATTTTCTTATGTAAAATTAATGGTAAAGAAATGGCGTTCAAACGAATTAATCTTTATTTGAGCTGACAAAATTTTCACCTTATAATGTTGTGAATGAATAATTAATTTTGTTTTTATTCTAAAAGGATTCATTTGTTACAACGTTTTATAAAAAGGTATTAGTTATGTTTTTTTAGGTTAGCTGTTGGTATAACTCGAATTTATTTGATATTTACTTACTATAATATCTCGAGATTCTTGATAGATCCAAAGATCTGTATAATTGTCATCTTGATTTTAATCATTTTCTCACAGACGTGACGTGGTTTTCTGCGGTCTTTTCTTTAAATATTTTCATGGCAATTTTTCTAATAAGCTCTCATCCTTAACCCTTCGACCACATGAATTTAAGCATAGAACTAGATTGGCACTTAGGTCTCATTATTTTACTGTTCAAATAGTTAGAAGTAACTTTAAGTTTTATTCTGAGAGTTTCTTTTCGCGTATTTCTCGTTTTTGGAACTCACTTCCGGTTTCTTATTTTCCTCTCACCTACAATCTTCAGAAATCAAAAAGCAACACCAATCACCATCCTTTGTCTTCCTTAAACCTGTCCATTATACCCGCTAACGTTTTCACATTCTCTTTCACTCTCAGTCAGCCTTAGTGGCATTATTGCCTTGTTTGGGTGAAATAAAAAAAAATTAGCTAAAGTACCGTCGACTTTTCAGGATATTCCATTTTCTTAAAAGCTTGACAAGCCGAAGATTATATTTTTTAGTTAATTAATAAAATAAGCATCATAATGAACATTATTATTTTTTTCTTTAACTTCGATTACATTTTATCTATTTTTGGTTTTTATAGATTGTTTACTTGCATAATGATAATCATTTTAGTGCAGGATCTCTTTTTCCTTTCTTGATACGGTTTGAATTTTTTCTTTTTAAACCGGAAGGATTATTTTTAGCACTTTGTAGATTTGAGTGATAGATATTTATATATCACGAACATTCAGCAGATTAATACGGTAAATATTAATCGTGAAATTAAATATGTTGTATTATACTTCTGAATTTGTTGGTTCGACATTTGAGTTGGATTATAATAGATAAATGATTAAATCATAACGAATTCAGTTAATTTCATTAAAAGGCAATTCCAACGAGTAACTTTTTTTCTTAGCTATCTTCAATATCTTTTTTCACCTCTAATTATATGCATATATCTATCTTGATAGATACAGGATTAAATAGATTCTTGTTTGCAACATATTTTAAAACAGACACACTGACACACACAGACACACAGACGTACACACACACACACACACACACACACACACACACACACACACACACACACACACACACACACGTAAGTATATTTGTATGTACATGAATAAATCTGTAGCCTGCTGAAGGAAAAACTTACTCAATTTATAGATCATATATTTAATTTTCAGCACCATCTTCTTACATTAAATCTAATACTTCTTCATTAACATATACATCTAAATTTATAGTGTTAAAAATCTCAGATTAAGCTCCTCTCTCTCTTACACTCTTTCTCAAATATATATGTATGTGTGTGTGTGTGTGTGTGTGTGTGTATAAAATTAAGTACCTTGTCCCTTGAATCGGCTGAAGTCAGCAATTTAACATTTATTTCTTATACGTGTGTGTGTGTGTGAGTGTGTGCGTGCGTGTGTGCGTGTGTATTACATATCTCTCAATCGCTCTCTCTATATATATTTTACACACACACACATATATATATATATATATGTTAATATATATGTGTATATATATTTCTTATAGATATATATGTATATAAATGTTTCTTATATTTACACACACACACACACACACACACACACACACACACACACACACACATATATATATATATATATATAAAATTTAGTATATTCATTAAGGTAAAATGATCTAAATCGGAGTTAGAACTGCTTTTTTTTATATAATACTGTGTACACAGATATCGATGTTTCTTAGTGGCTAGTAGTTTCATGCCTTAACCAAATCATCAGACCATGGGTTTACATATCGAAATGTAAACAAGAATAAATTTACTGCTTTTAGATTTACTTTATTTAAAGATGAATTCAACCGGGAAACTGAAGTATATTCATTCAATCTATCCATATTCAATTATTTATATAGATCCATAAATAGTCAACAGTCATAAATACTTTCGTACATACATATATTAATGAGTGCTCCTTTCCTACGCTAGATTATACACGTTTACTAATTGGAGAATTACAGGAAATTCTTTTTAAATATCTCTAAGTCTGTCATGAACATGTATCCCATGTTAATCTAGGTTAATTGATTTGTCTACATGAATACGTAACAAATGTAAGAATCTAATGATTCAAAATATCGTAGAGTATTATATTCACTGTAAAGAACAAACCCATGATTTATAAATTTTTTACGCAACTTAATACCTAAATAATTTTCTTGTGATATATTTATTTATTTTTTTAGTCAAATAGTTTTTTGTTTGTATCGTTTCATTCCGACATATCCCAAATTTCGTTGTCGTAATATTTCGAAGAGAAGAATAAGTTTACTAGACGTTGTATTTTACATGACAACTTAGCATCATAGCACACTACTTGACGTGGGAATATCGATGGGTGAACGCGCATGCGTCCCTGGTTAACATGATTTGTCTTAGCTGATGATAAGCAAATTCCTCACACATGCATATGCATATCAATTAATTTTAGTCTTATCTAGTTTTGCATCAAACGATTAACCGTATTTCTTTAAAATAAATAGCAATATCTTTAAAGTATGATTTTAGAATTAGATATTTTCCTGATTAGGGGTCAGAATGAAAAAGAATATCTTTTTAAGGATTTATTATTAAAAATTTTCATGGTTTTGGGATTTTTTTTTTTGAAAAATTGAATTTTAAAAAATAAATCCGTGCTATCCGTGCAAAAGAAAATGCTTAAATCTTTGCAATAATATATTAAACGAAATTCTTTCTATGGATAAACGTTCAGCCACCAATATCAAGCATTGCATAAAATAGTTCACAATTTTTGGATTTTGGACACTCTGAAACTACTGTGACATCAAGTGGAAAAATTATAAATATATGAAAAATTTGATAACAAAATAATCTTATTTGGAGCATCAAAATATTATTAATATTGTCTGTACTTCGAAGCATAAATGCATGATCGGTATAAAAGCATTTTTGTATACATATTGGTATACAAATATAGCAGATGAACTGCGTGGATGACGGAAAGAAACATTTACTAACAGTCTGAGAGAAAAATGAATAAGTTATATAAACCAATACAAGAATTTGATAGTGCTAAATAAAATTTGAGAGACGGTAGACAATAAGCGAATTCGCTATCTAAATGTGTGCATATACGTACATGTCTGACATTCGTGTTTTATATACAGCTAATACAATAATTTGACAGTATCTATCTATCTATCTATCTATCTGTCTATCTATCTATCTATCTATCTATCTATTCTTATTGATGAATACGGTTTTTTAGATTAGAAAAAAAGATTAGCAATCAGAGAAACATAAAAATGGTGCGCCAATATTGATAAAAAAGATCAGGAAAACGCGAAGAACAAAACAAACAAAAACACGGAAGTAGTACTACGAAGAAAAGATAATTTTGAAGATATAACAGAAAGGGCAATCACTTTGCCATTAAAACTTTTAAGTTAGAAGAGATATCTCTTGCAGATGTCATTTTATTGGTCACTTAAAAGCCCTTGAAGGTAAAATTAAATGTTCTCGTTTTAGTGATTGTGAAAAATGAATGTGGATAGGAACGCATGAGTGACACATTATGGCTACCGAAGGATTCAGCTTGAGGCTTTGGGGTAATAAGATTGGTAGAAGTGACGCAAATTTGAAAATTGGATTCTGGGTTTTAAAATGTTTAAATATTCAGTTTTCTTACTCCATCGCTTCATTCACATAAACTGAAAAACTTTCTTTATTCATACTCACTCGCATAGTGAATACACGTGTGATTTACACATAAACACACACATGGATAAGGCCCGTGTAAGACACGTTCGTAAGGCTTTTTCTTTCCATCAAGACGACCTCACTAACAAGCACAACTCCATACGCATGAACGTACACACGCTGAGAGAGAGAGAGAGAGAGAGAGAGAGAGAGAGAGAGAGAGAGAGAGAGAGAGAGAGAGAGAGAGAGAGAGAGATGTGTACTCACAAAGCACAAATACATACACAATACGCTTAGGCCTAGAAGCAACAAGCTGTGTTCACACACACAACCATTTTTTTCTGATGGTTTATACTAACGCCTCTCAACTTATACATAAACGTACCCATTGGAAGACGTTCACCGAGACATGCACTCACACTCGCAAACTATTTACCCACGTTATTTCCTATTTAACGCCAACTCCGAACGATCTCTGTTTTCTGTCTCGCTTCTCCATTGATTTTCTTTTTAACAGTCGAAAGACAAAACAAACACAGGTGTCGTGGAAGATGTTTCGTGAAGCAAGCCGGTCTTGCATTAAGGAGTAGAATTGCAAAATAATGACGTCAAGTAAAGAAGAGGTTTTGATTAATACAAGAAAAAAAAATGATAAAATTGCTGCAAGTTGTTCTGGGAAAGAACAAAAAAAGAAATATACAGTCGAAAGGGGCCGAGAAAAAGAGGAATAGATGCAGAAGACATACAGGGAGAACTACATACCTTCCAGTGAAAGAAAAAAAAAAAGAATTATGTAAAAAAGAGAGAAGCAATGAGAAAGAGAGAAACCAGAGGAAAAGAGAGAAGAAAGCGAGGGAGCGCGCACGAGAAAGAGAGAGAGAGAGAGAGAGAGAGAGTGAGAGAGTGAGAGAGTATGTGAGAAATACTGAGAGAAACTTAAAAGTAAAGCAGACAACAGAGAAAACTAGAGAAACAAATCAAATGAAAGAAAGGAGTTAGCTGAACAAAACTAAACAATATAAAAAATGTGTGTGTGTGTGTGTGTGTGTGTGTGTGTGTGTGTGTGTGTGTGTGTACTAGTATTAGCTGAAAATCTTTTGGCTTTATCAAGACAATCTTCACTGCGAACTTTTATTTAGTCGGATTTTGGGAAATTAGTCGAGTTAAGATCTTTTCTATGACTCCTTCACACACACACACACACACACACACACACACACACACACACACACACACACAGAGGCACACACACGCACGCGCGTGCGCGCAAACATACAAGACTAGCACATAAATACGTGTTTGTTTGTACGCATGAATACATTCATATATATTTCTGTGTGGGCATCCATTGTTTTTAAATGTAATATCTTTTCATAAAGCTAATTTAAGCATTTATTCACCTGTTTACTGCAAAGTATATTATGACAGAAACTACTTAGCCAAAATAAACACCCATACATATTTTCAAATATATATTTTCTAAACTATCCACCATTATCAAAAGTCCACTTTAATATTTAAGACCAGCATTATTATGATTATGAAAAAAAAATATTTTCTGTTATTTATTTTAAGACTTTCTTGGTTTCGGAATAAATAAAAGAAAATATAAATTACGTTTTCGTTCATTGGGCGTTTTAAAATCTCTTTTATTTGATTCCAAAAGTGTTTAATCTGTGTATCAGCCAATAAAACAGTGCGCACTGATCTTTATTTTATTCAATTCATCCAATAAGAAACAGTCGTTTGATCAGAGCAAATTAAATATACTCGTGTGCATTCCCGCCAGCAGAACCGGAGAGTTTCACATAATCGTTCCAGTCTAGTGTTCTTTTTCCGGTTTACACTTCCGGGTAGCTTCTGCGTTTGGTTCGAAGAGCGTTTTTGCGCTTGTAAACATGGTGGACGCGGACCATGTGGCTTGCGTTGCTTAAGGCTGCTCGGTTCGACTAGTCATTCGTTCGTCACTAAAATAGATGAATTAATTCCATAATTTGTGAATGGTTGAATGAGCTATTAGATAAATAATTGGGCGGTGTCATTTGAGATTTGAATTACGCAAAAGCGCCCGCGGCTTAGCAAGCAATAATCTTTCTTTTCTTATTTCTCTTTCTTAGTGTCAGGAAGTGGTTGAAAAAAAGTATCTTGACTTTGAAATGATCACTAAAAATAAATATACAAAAAAGGTTTGTGTTGTTTATAAAGCCACGGATAAGGATATGTTTTTTCCGAAAATTTTCTATGTGTCATTTTTTTTTTCTTATGATTTTTTTTTCTGGTATGATTTTCTTAGTTAACAGTCTGAAAGACTAGGAAACATTTTCAATTTTGTTTTATTTAATATTTAAGGATAAAGCAATTTCTTGTTTGTGGTGGGGGGTGTAGATTTTTCTGTATGCAAATCATTTTTGATAAGAGCGGAATAATTTATTATCAAGAAACAAGAAGGTGTACCAAAATTACTTTGTGTATCATCTTTTTTATTTATAAACTCAAAATTGTTTTACATAATCTCAAATCCAAAACCGATTTTGGCATCACCAGTGATCTCTTTCACTCTCAGCCCAGTTGTTATATTCCTATAGTAGGCAAACAGAAAAATAGTTTTCTTTTCAATTTCGTTAGCCTTTTTCACCATTACATGTTTATTATTTAAAGAAAACCGTTTTTGAGTCTGGGTCAAAATTTGTGTGTAACTTTTATTTTTAAAGACAAAGCATCTATGTTAACATCTACAATAAAGCATAATATTTAATAAACCATAATATCTAATAACCCATAATATTTTAATTCTGAAACATATTTCAGAACATTTCATTCAAACATATTCTCTTGTCAATATTCTATATATTTATTCCTTTAAGAAATTAATAAAGAAAAGTATTTTTGAAATTTAAAAATGCTTTCATTTGATTAGTTCTCCATATATTTTTTTTAATGTAGACATTTGCAAAAACAAACAAAAAATATCGACAATATGACTTCAGTTTTTCATGTGGAATGGTTAGTTGGCTTGATTTTAGTTAAAGATTCTGAATTTGAACAAAAATGATTATAAATTCTATAGAATAACAACAACAACAACAACAACAACAATAACAATAATAATTATAATGTTTGGAAAAAGTTGATATTCTTTTTTTTAATTACAATGTGTTCTCTTTATTGCGTCTCTCTCTCTCTCTTTCTTACTTTTCCGTTTCTTTTTCTTCGTCCTTATCTTCAACTTGTTTTCATTTCTTTCTTTTTACGCATTTTACTTTCCTCCTCACTTCATCCTTATACAACCTTCTCCTCCTCTACACTTACTTCCCCTTGCACACTTTCCTTCATTGCGTTCATGTCTCTCTTTACAATACGACCGGGCCTTCGTGTCTTGCACACAATAACACTCTGGTGTTCAATGGTCGACACACTGATCAAATCATCCTGGTTGAATGCAACTCGGATTGGATATTGAAAACAGCAAATTCCGCATTTAAGCGGCCATTATGCGCTTATGTATGAGATTTCGACCGGTACTTTGTACTTTTGCGCAGACGAATGAAATTCTGTCTCACTGCAACGAGTTCACAGTTTCTTTTTTTCGTGACCATCTCCTCTATCCTTGGCAGCTCACCATTTTACGGCTGAAAAGTCTCCCGCCAAAATTTAATGTAAACAACTTTCGATTAAAATATGTCCTTTAATAAATTCTTGATTCTCCAATTTTTAAAGATACAGTATTTAAACCGCCCTAAAATTATTCTTTTAAATGCTGTCACCTTTGTGCAGAAGATTCATGTGTCATTTGCTTCTTTATTAACAGGGCAAACAGATAATTCTACCGGAAGAAATAAATATACACCGTATGTGAATACGAGTGGATGTTGGCATATCAGGTCTGTCTGTTTGGAGATTGAATTATTCAAGAAATGTATTGATTGAAGTATTAAAAAGCCGTCTCAATACACTTATAATAATTACATTAGAAAAGAAAGAAAGTCGATGTATGTGCATTTTCAGATCAGTCAGTTTTATAAAATGATCGATAGTTATGAATAGATCTGTTATAGAAAATCAACGGGGAAATACAATTCGTGACATTCAACACGTTTTTGTGCTTGTGATTTTTCCCCTGCGTCTTTTAGTTGGTTTCATCATAATACAAGCACTTTAGTCAACGCGTTTTCAAATTAGAATAGTTATGACTTTTATTACAATATTTCTGACCAGGACATCAAAAGCAACCCTGCCCAATAAGATATCCAGTTACATAAAATACACTCAGTTCGAATAATTATAGTATTGGGTGCTTGTAAGAATTTATTCCTGTTAATCACTAAAAATGGTAAGTCCTTTAATATCTTATAGGTAGACAAATATTCAAATAAATATAAAATTAATGTTTGAAACGAATACTTCGCATTTGTTTGCTTTAGTGCAAATACATATTTGCAAATCTACAAAACCTACCTTAAATAAAAAACAATTATAATCGTCTATTAAAATTAATTTACGATTTTTATGTTAAAAAATAGCAATTGATCTTTTAACAACTACTTTATATGTAAATCAGGTAGGCATTTGTAAGGTAAAAACTAATATCGGTATTTTAGCAGGTTTAAAATGTTTTTGTAATGAAGGTAAAACGTTACTGTGAGGAAATATTCATCCCATTAAGAATAGGTTTGTATCCAAAATAGAATGCGATTTTTTTCGACTTTATAATCATAAGTTCAAAGGAACATTTTATACCTCCGAATCAATTCATCAGGACTCTGCATTCTCTCTCTCACTCTTATATATATATATATATATATATATATATATAGTGCACTGGATAAATTATCGCCATTTTTATATTTTTAATTTGTCGCATGCGCATTGTTTGATTTTGATTTTTGCAATCCACTCGACCAGAAATTTGGAAACGACATGCTGTAGTGCTTGGCATTTGCGCTGGCAACGCCAATACGAACAGAGTATTTGGTTGTAAATCTGAGGACAGTCCTGAATATTCGATGTATCTAATTATGATTACGAAGTTGCTTGGAGTGATCACTAGTGATGGCGACGTTATGCTTCTATTCATCTTCTATGGGGTTTCAGACTCAACATGGAGGTCTACATCAAGTGCCTTGAGTAGGTAGTGTTGCCCTGGGTGAAGAAAATGGTTGCTGGAAATCCTATATCTGGCAACAGGACTCTGCACCATGCCAAACAAGCAGCAGAACCCAGTTATGACTGTCAGACAATTTCTGTGATCATATTACCGCTTACATCTGGCCAGCTAACTCCTCAGACGGAAACATCCTTGATTATTAAGTGTGGGGCGAGAGATCAACAAGATTATTTGTAACACTGAAGATGAACTGTAAGCAAGGTTTATGGCAGCACTCAGCGACTCAAACAAGGAGACCATCCAGAAGAGATGCAAGAGATTTTGAAGTCATCTGGAGGTTGTGGTTGAAGTCAGTGTCGATTTTATTGAATAAATTTACTCTTCATTATTTCAAGATATTTTTGTTTCATTTTGGTAAATATCACAGTCAAAATAAGCTGTCAGCGTTGTTTTCATTTTTGCATAATTTAGACTACAATAAATCCATCGCACCTCTGTGTATATACATATATATATATATATATATATATATATATATAGTAATTTACTAAGCGCAGCTTAGATATGGCACAAGGCCGAAAGTATGGAGCGCCCAGTGAGGATCGAACTCACTACTGAATTGCAATAGTTCTAGCGAGACAAGCTTGCTAACCACTGCACCTCGAGGTGGTGCAATGGTTAGCATATATATATATGTGTGTGTGTGATAAAATATAGTTTAATTAATAGTTAAAAGGGCTCATTATCAGGGATATTATTAATGCATATGCAAATATAAAAAAATAATATAAGCGACAGCGGTCTGTTTCATGCTAAACACAATCGTCAGGCTATACACACACACACACACACACACACACACATATATATATATATATATATATTACGAAAATAAATTTGACAAATTTAAAAATCCATTGTCGATAATTATTTTGTCTGAGGAGCTGGATATATTTAAAAAAAATCATCCACTAAATAAATTATCACCAATTAATTTGTAAATTCGTATAATTTATTTTCATTAATTATATAATAAAACAAATAGAATAAAACCAGTTATCTCATTCTATCTATCTATATATGTCAGGTAAGTGCCATACGTAATACACGCTTGCGTGATTATATCTTTTTCGATCCATGACAGACTAGGTAGAAGATTTTCTTGCAGTAGGGAAAATTTCCTTCTGCCGTAGACTAGTTGCCAACCAAGGCTATAGAACCCACTCTGGAGGAAGTAGTGATGCAATCATAAATTTCCCACGTTGCGTAATTGAATGCTATGAATTCGACTGGAATTCGAACTCGGTTCTCCGATTTTTCATTGCAAGCCGATATCCATTGCAACACTATATATATATATATATATATATATAGACCAACATTTTTATTACCTCAAACAGTATTCTATTTAACATATAACGTCTATTTTAAATAAGAAGTGCTCACTATAATAACGTTTGAAGTATATATATATATATATATATAATCTGTAATCGTTTTAACTGCTGCCAGTTGAAAGTAAAGTTTTGCCCATATGAATGTTTTTTTCTTTATAGTCATATATCTATGATTATTATAGAATAAAACAGCCCCTCTCCTCCAGCTGAATAACGGCTTGCACTTTCAAATTGCCTAAGTAATTCAGGTTAAACTGTAGACGTGAAGCTTTAGACATAAAACCTGTCAAAACCATTTTTATGATCATGTTGATTGATAGAACTTAGTTTAATCTAAAGAAGAAGATGGCATTTTGTTTAAAAGTAGTCAGTGCAAAAAAAAAAAAAAAAAAGAAAAAGAAAAGAAAAGAAAAGCGTTTGAATGCAAAGCAAGTAAATAAAATATATCTGATCTGATACAAATTTAGTAGTGGCATTAATTGTAATCATAATAATGATAATAATAATAATAACATCAAACTCAATGTTATTTTTCTCTATCGATTTAGTATCAGTAGTCGAACTTGTCACTAAAGTCGATATAGCTCTCAATATAATTACATATACAGAGAAGCCATACTATTTTTATTTTTGTTCATATTAAAATTGTATAATCTTTATCCTTCTCACTGTCTATTCTTATTGTTGTCTCTGTAGCACATACACACTTTAAGCACAAATAGGTATTCTTGCATAAATACACACACGAACACACACAAACACACACACAGACAACGAAATTAGATAGATAGATAGATAGATAGATAGATAGATAGATAGAATTAGAGGTGGATATAAAGAAGACCTGAGAAAGAAAATAGTTAAACAGATACATATTTGCTATTACTTGTATAGATAAGAATGAATGCGTTCGCTTTTATATATAATACTGTACACATATTGATCTTCCATACTATAGTAATGACAAGTTTATAACATACGATATTTGAATACTGCTTTTAATCTACCGTCATTTTATAACTAGAAATTATTAGATACAAGTATATCTAAAATTTATTGACAAGATTAACTGTTAAAAACGGTTAAAATTCTCTTTATATCATCTGCTAACTTGTCAGATTTTTCACTCATGATTACTGCTTATCAGTGTCTCCGCATATTAGGTCTTTCTTTAAGACGTGTCTTGTTATAATTGTTTTGGCTTTGTTCAGAAGTTATAATCTACATATTGGCTTTCATAATGTCCGATTCGTTGGTAGAACTGGAATTCGCATGCGTGTTTCTGGAGGAAAAGTTATGAAGATTTGTTTTTCACATCATGACAACATAGAAAGTAACATCGAAGGCGCATTTTTTTGTTTGTCTTATGTGTAATATATTGTGCCAAAAAATCTGTCAATTATTTAAAACTATTACATATATATTTTTCACAGTTATCTATTTATGAACGTATTTTAGCTGAAGGAAATTCTTAGCATCATTTTCAAATTTAGTGCATTGATGTAAGAATATAATTTTCAGAACTGGTCTATTTCAAGATTTAAAAACTTAAAAGTAAGAACATATGGTTTTATTTCTTATATATTTATAAACGCTTTTTAACGTCTTTATTAAAATGATAAGATGATAAGATGCCATAACAAAAATATTTCTTAAGAATTGAAATACACTCACCGACGTGAATATATATGCACATATGCGAGGTACATATATTGAGAAAAAAAATGAAATGATATATATTAATGGTTTAATGCAAGATTTTCATTAATTGAAATATATCTACTATAATAACAATTTAAGTGTACACACAGATATATATGAATGTGACGTAATAAGTTCATACCTTAACAGGTCGTTATTAACTGAGTTTTCACACCAAATAAATTTTTTCAATAATTAGATTATAGATTTCTTGATATACTCTCATATATATATATATATATATATATATATATATATATATATATATAGCAACATCAGAGACAAGTCACCCTTGAAAATGGCTATAGAAGTGGCCAAAATTGTTTGGGACAATAAAAGCTTATTTCTACAAAATGAAAAAACATCAGGAAAAACTTAATAAAAAATTAATTAAATCTTCCTTGTCGGTCTTATTTAATGTAAGATATTTGAAAGTGTCAAAGTTAATCAGTAACGTCATTAAAAAATGCTCCCCCACCAAAAAATGTAATGAATTTTAATTTATATTTACTTTTTTGCATTGAAAATGCGCACTTTCGTTGGCTCACATTTTAAAGCATTGACAGGTAATTTTCTATTTTAATATCGGTGTACTTCTGGTAGATGAATAGACATTTATGGAAATCTGACAACTAACCTTTATTATTATTATTATTATTATTATTACAGCTGGCGCAGAATCGAGATGCAAACAAAATGATGTGGAATGTAAATATTTGATAATAATACATTTTGCAAGATCTAAAGCAGACGCGAAAAATAATCTAGAAAATTGACTGAAAAAATGAAGAAGATATGGAAGTAATTTTGTAAATGGAGTTAACAGATGACGACATTTTTGTTTGCCAATAATCATAAAACAAACATGATGTTATTTCAACTCTGAAAGCTTGCGGGTAGGGTCAGGGTGGCAACTAACAATGCTGATCAGTTGCGATACTACATTCCCTAAAATATTTCAATGAACACTTGAATTTTTTCTTCTTCTTCTTCTCTTTTTCTTCTTCTTCATCATCATCATAAAATTGAATTTGAAGTATTTTGATAAATTATTTCTCTGCAAGTTTGTTTATCGGACAATGCCGTTTTTCATCCATTACCATCATCATCTTTGTTGTTGTTAGCGTTGCCCTCAGTGTTGTCTACTAAATTTCTTATTTAACTTTCAATAATTATTTCTATATTGACCATTGAAATCATTTTTCTTGTATGACATGCTGAAAAAGTTTCAGACCGTCTCAATAGGGATTTAAAAAAATGATCTTTTGTCATATGTTCGGATGTGTGTCGGGCTAAGAACTTTTTAGTACACTTCGTATAAAGGCTTCTAATTCTTATTATTATGATTATGATTTAATCTTGTTCATCGATTTCTCTTTTAACAAAAGGAATCAATATATATACTTTGGTCATATTCTTTTTTGGATTGTTTACATAAACCTTTTCTTTTAGAACATTTAATTATAATCAGTGGTAGAAGTGACCGTTGTCCATCTTGCAAAAAAAAAAAAAAAAAAAAATAACATCAAATTAGAAAAATTTTAACAAGATGGATAAAAATCACTTTTACAAAATCTATTTAACTTAAAGCTTCTCGTTTCGTGTCCTGACGCACTAAAATCCTTTTAATCAATAATCAATTTACCGGGATATCGTTTATAGTGACATCATTTATCGTGGTGTCATCATTAAATTTTAAGGAAACTATAATCATAATTTCTATAATATTAGCTTAAAATGGTTAACTATTCTCATACTAACCTCGATATTAACTCACTTAAATTTAGCTCGATATTTAACAATCAAATCTATTGTTGGAAATCTGTTTTCATGTATTTCTTCATCCAACTTACACATTTATCTTTGTGTTATGTAAACATGTTAATTTGATTGCTTTAGCAAATGTAATTAATATTCTGCATCTTTTCTTTGGCTACATTCAAAATACACGCTTCTTTAAAAGTTTTTTGCTAGTCAGTTCACTTTTATAAATTATTACCATATTATTTTTTAAAATCTCTTTTTGGCATTCTCGATTGAAACCATTTTTTGTCGTTCTCGTCTTTCTGATATTTACAGTTTCTTTGTGGATCATTCTGTGATCACTGGTCTATGCTTTTTTTCAATTTCCAAAATCGTGCTCCCATTACTTAACCCCATTACAATATCTTGTTTCTTTTTTGTGGTTATGTCTTTCATACAAAGCATGAAAATCTTTATATCTTTGAAATTTAAAAAAAAATAAATATAAATATCTCCACTATTATATTTATTTATATTATGATGATTCACACTCTAGTAGCATAATAAAATCTCATATCAAAAAATAAGTTATTGTGAATATTTTTAATAAAAACAGATATTATCTGCTGAGATTCATGCAATAAATTTATCATAAAAATATACATTTATCTAAAAATCTATCATCGATTGGTTAATATTGATTTTATTGTGAAACCATTGATTTAAATAATAAAATCTGATATAGTGTATACACTTGTAATTAAAAATTAAAAATCGATTATCTTTATCGATTATTAGTGATAGCAACTATAATAGAATCGATTGCAGGTTATTTGATCTGTTACAAATCTTTGCATATTTTCAGCGACTCTTTCTTTGGCGGTAGATATAATCGAATATTATATCTTTCATCAAAATGGAGATTTCAAAAGACGACAAATGAACACCTCTCATGCATTATTGAACGTTAAGCAAAAAAAGACAGACTTAGTATCGAAAATGTATGCACACGTATACACACAACAGATCTTGAATAGAATATAAATCTAAAATATCCATGAAATTGAAACATAGTTTCTTTTTTATAAATGAAAAATATTTAACTTTTTTATGTTCTACTTTTCAGAAAAATGAAATTAAAATCTCCTCAGTGTGTCAGAGTCATATTTTTTGCTTTAACCCCGTCCATTTTATAATTTCAAACGCATTCACTTTGATTTGAAATTTTCGTTCGATTGACACATCGGTGGATTCGTCATTGAATTATAGAAAATATCTTTTTGTATATTCGTATGAAAATGATCTTAGTCTGAAATATGGAATTTTATAAAAATTGCAGCCTCATTTATCTTACATGTTAAAAATCTGGGTGTCTCTTTGAAGTTTGTTGAACATTATCACAAGGAGAATGGAAATTACTTTCGTCAATTTTGCTACAATTTCTTTCTTGCTAAATTTAAATTTTTTCATGTTTTTTCGTTTCACCTAATTCGTATTTTATAAAGAAGTTACTGTGTTTTTTCTTAAAAAAGGAAATGGTTTTTCTTCATTAAGTTAAAAGAAAAAAAATATTAGGCAGTTTTCCAGCTACTGTATTTTTCATCAGGTCAAATAATTTCGCAATATCGATTCTTCAGTTAAAAACATAAAAGAGCGTAAGACGCTTGTGGCTACATTTTTCCATTCTGTGATTCGTTTAATTACAATAAAGGGTCATAAAATTTCGTATGCGCACATCTGAACGTCTTTTTTTCCTTTTATTTCTAAGTGTCATTAAAAATATAATAAAGAAAAAAGAAAATTGATTTTTTTTTCATTTTTTTAAAGACTTTAAAATAGAAGATAGTTGAATATATTTTCTTATAATTATAATTTCACATGGATTTTTATTCTTGTAAAATATTTACTTGGAAAATTGACCGTTGTAACTCGCGGATGTTTAAAATATCAATGTTAATGGTGATTGTGATAACTAACAGGGCTTATGTAAATAAAAATATAAATGCTAAAGTATTTGTACATGCACACTCACATAAAAATGAATAAAAAAACAAAAAAAATCCTTTAGTTCTTTTAATTACCAAATATTATAACGTGAGGAAGACTAAAATGAACTGTTTTCAGTGTGTTCTGCTTGTCATAACGTATTTATATCTGATTGATACTTCAACGAAGAAACATGAACCGTAACTCCAGTCTTCCAAAAAAATGTTACTCTTCAAAATGACCGCTGACGATACTTAGCTACTGACAATTTAAACACATTTGTCTTCAGCTATACAAAAGTGACAGAAGGTGAAATGACAATAGAAGTAGTGTAATATTCATTCACTTATCCAAAACTCTTTGTCTTTAATATACAAACAATACTATGAGTGCTGTTATGTCGATTGAAGTCAGTTTATATCTGTATGTTTCTCGGAGGGTAATTAAAAAAATGCACCAATAATAATGCCCAAGCAAATATAATTTGTGTAGAGACGGAGATGGAATTGTGCGTTATACTGTAAGCAAATTAACTCACAAATAGTGTAAAAACAGAACGGCTGGACAAAGAATATTAATTCACTAGGAACTGTGCAAACGACATGAATTTGACTACGTAAGAATAAAGATTAAGGACAAACCAAAAAAATCTTACAGAGGACAGAAAAAGTTAAATTCTTCGAAACTTTGGAACTCCAAAAGAGTAACGAGAAAGAGAGGGTGAGTGAGAGAGAGACTCTTACTGACTGACTGACTCTTTCATAGTAGATGTAGTTGTTCTCGCAGACGACGGAAAGAAATTAAGAGAGAAATAAAATCTACGAAGGAGAGAAAATATGGAGTATGAAAGTGATGATGATAGTATCCAATACTACTGGAGCGTTTCGAACAGTCTTAGAGATTCTTACAGGAAGATTGACAGAGAAAAGATCGAAAACATTCAGAAAATATCATTATTGAAAGTATACAATGAAGAATAGAGAGCTTGCTGTCACTTCATCCACAGCGAGTGTGACAAAAAAAACAAAACAAAAAAAAAACAACAAATGCAAAAAAGTATTGAAATAATGGAAAATTAGTGCATCAATAGGAATAATCTATTTTTTTTTTCATTTTTGTTTCGTCATATGCGCAGCAGATATCAGTTGAGTTGTGACTTTTACATGGTCGAGCTTCTTAAAGCGTTTCCGTAGCTTTTGGTCGTTTGTCATTTGTTTGTTGGTTGGTTCGTCCGAGCAGTGTGACCTTCCCCACTTAGATAGGTGACATGTTAGTGGTCTGACAGGTAACGTCTTGTGTGGTGAAACATGGATGTCACATCAATCGACGCCTAGCTTGTTGCGCACGGGTTGCGTTGATTTTATGGTAGAAAGGGGAAAAAAGAGAGTCGTTTGTAGTTGGGAGGAGGGAAGAAGAAGCAAAAGATGAAGGTGGATTGTTTTTATCAGAGAGACCGGGCGAAGGATGCAATAAAGATAGAGGGAGAAAGAGAATCCAAGTAGATAAATGTTGAAAAAGACAATTAGAGAATAAAGAGAAGTAGGAATAAAATCGAAGGTAGGTGTAAGGAAAAAGAAAGTGGAAAAGGGAAAAGGAAGAAATAATAAAGAACGTGAAGGAAAGACAAGGAAGCAAAGAAACAAACGGGAAAATAATATGAGATCAGAAATGGTGGAGAAACGTATTAGAGTGAATAAAGTAAAAGCGTAAACTGTGAATGGGGGAAATCAAACGATCAGGAGAGAAGGAATTTCCAAAATCAACCAGAGGAAAAAAATAGGTAAGTATAAAAAGGACACCAATTAATCTCATTAAGAAGGCCTCTCTCATCAGTTGTTCAACCTTTCGATGTGGATGAAAAGGCTGATGTTGTCGAGCATTTCAACCTTGAAAGAACCAGTGATTACAGAAGAATGTCAGGTAAAACTTAAAGCAGGAGAGAACAAAAACGGTTAAGAAGCAGAGAAAGAAGACACAAAGAGAATATGCTAAATGCGGAAAATGAATTCTTTGTTTGAATTTGAAGAAATACAAGAAAGTAATTAGAAAAAAGTCGGCAAATATGAAAATTATCAATGATAGCGTGATTATTTTAAATTTCACTATTACAATGCAGAATAATGTAATTTTCATCTTCTCATGAAATGAATAAAGACACTAAAGCAATGTTTCTTTTGGTAGTGGGAGTTCTTGTATATTTGTATAAATAAATAAATAAATAAATATGCGTGAGACAAATTATCGTCTAAATTACGCAAATGTGAAAATAACAATAACGTCTAATTTCCAAAATTACACAAAAATATCTTGAAATACTACAAAGTAAATTTATTCAATAAAATCGTCATTGACTTCAAGTATGGCCTCCAGACGACTTCAGAATCTCCTTTATCTCTTCTGGTTGTCTGCTTGTTTAAGTTGGCAAATGTTGTCTCACACATAATAGTCAAAGTTGTTGCAGATGTAATGGGTGATGTGGTTGAAGAAATTGTTCGACAGCCATGATTGGGTTCTTCTACTTATGTGGTATGGTGCAGAGTCCTGTTGTCAGACATAGGGTTTCCAAGCAGCCACCCTCTTCACCCTTAGACTCATTCAAATCTTTCCGAATCCTCTGCACTATTCTCAGATTGACACCCAAACTCTCTTAAATTTTGCATTGGAGCTTTCAGTGCGAATGCCAAGCAGTACAGTATGCAGTTACCAAATTTCTGGCGAAGTGAATTGCGTCTTGGTGCCCTTTTTCTCACAGACGGTGCCTAATCGAACCTACGATATCCGTGCAGGCAACAAAATAAAAAAGAAACAAAGCGCATGTGCAAATTAAAAATATAAAATGGCGGAAATTTACACATCACACCTTGTATTCACACATATATATATATATATATATATATAAAAGAGAGAGAGAGAGAGAGAGAGAGAGAGAGAGAGAGAGAGAGAGAGAGAGATGAGAAATGCTGAAAAGTTATCGCACCTAACCTTGTCCAAAGATTTGACGTAATGTTCAATTTCTCTCTTATTATAACTTGAAAACCACTTTTTTTTTTAACACAAAAATGTTTATTTTTGAACCAGGCCGCACTTCCAATACTCGTAATCACATAAGAAAAATATCAGATCAAAAATCACCTAATAACAGGATATCAAGCAACAATGGACTTATGGATCTACCATATAAATATATATATATATTTAGTGTATCGAGACAGAAGATAATTTTCTAAACATATACTGTTAAATATAAGAGTCAATGAATGTCCATTATGTTTAATTATGAGCCGTTCTAAACATCGTATTTTTGGCTTTAATTTCAGTTGAAAATAAAGACAAAAATTTTCCAACATTTGGATAATTTTTTATTAAGTTGGTTCTAAGCTTTCGGCTCACATGAGTCATCTTCAGAGAGGTTACAAGGAATTTAACACAAAAACATCCACCGTCAGCGACGATTTTATCTTGTGTTGATATAAAACTCCGCTAAGGAACGGCAACAGTTTCCAAAAATAGCAATATTAGTACCAGAGATACAATCTCTGAACGGGCATGTAAATTGATACACTACATTGGTTTTTTGTAGAGGATTTAGTTGAGTGCTTGCAGGGTACTACTAATAAACCCACTACGTATATTGGTCTTACTACAACCACGCTCTCCCGTAGACTTACCTGTCACCTTTCTGATCAGAGTACAATTAATCAACATTTCTCAGAAAAACATAACCATGTAGGTTATACCAGACAGTTTTTAGTCAACAATACAATAATCCTCACTCATACACACAGTAAAAAGAACCTTCAGATATTGGAGGCCATCTACATTAAATCCAAACAACTTACACTTATAAAATCACGTTTAAATCTGGTCATAACACATTACATTGTATTTAAATATGGTTCTGTTATCATTTCGAGCTCTCACGCGGTGTGACGTCATAGAACTGCATTAAAAATTTGTGAACAGCGTTTTCTATTTTTGGTAACTGTTGCCGTTGCTTAGCGGAGTTTTATGTCAACACAAGATAAAATCGTCACTGATGGTGGATGTTTTTGTGTTAACGTCCTTGTAACCTCTCTTAAGATGGCTCATGTGAGCCGAAAGATTAGAACCAACTTAATAAAAAATTATCCACATTTTGAAGAATTTTTGTCTTTATTTTCTACTGAAATTAAAGCCAAAAATACGATGTTTAGAACGGCTCACGATTAAACATAATTGACATTCATTGTCTCTTATATTTAACAGTATATGTTTAGAAAATTATTTGCTGCTTCGATACACTATATATATATATATATATATATGTGCGTGTGTGTGTGTGCGCGTGTTTGTGATGCCGTTCGCAGATTAGTTTCGTTCTGAAGATTTCCTTGCTTTATTTCTCAATAAACATTCGAATAAGCAAAAAAAAAAAAAAAAAAAACAACAGAAAAAAAGCAAAAAGAAAAACAACAAAACAATCAAAACACATCGCCATCATCATTTCAAGAATAAAATTTTAAGTTTCGTTTTACTAATTATTTAAAGACATGAATTGAGAGAGAGAGAGAGAGAGAGAGAGAGAGAGAGAGAGAGAGAGATGTTGATTGTTACTTGCATATATTTGTGTTTTTAAACTCTAAGTGTGTCTTAAAGAGAAGTGGCTAATAAACGAATTTGTTGGAAAAGAGTTGTATGAAGGACAAGTAAAAGATGGATATTTGAGTGACGTCCAACGCAAAAATGACGTTCCATGGCAGAAGCATCAAATTGTTGGAGACGGAAATAGAGAGAAACTGACATAAACACAATATGAACACGTTAAAGAGAATAAAAGTTTGAGAGTGAGAGGAATAGGAGAAAAATGTAATGGTAGGAGGTGAAGCAAGGATGGGAAAATAAGCGTTAAGTAAGAGGTTAGGAATCTTTTCGCCTTGTTCTGACTTTCCATTCACCCAACAAACGCTCAAGAAAGAAGATGCGATATTGTCAAGAAAAATCTGTCGGCTCATCTGAGCGGAGAGTCTTCTTGCCATGTTGCACGGTATATTAAGTACACTTGACTGTAGGAGTGGCACTAGAAGTATGTAAATAGTAAAAGAAGAACATAGAAAGAAAAAAAGCGGAAAAGTGAGAGAAAGAATGGAATATGGAAAAGAAAGTCGAAGTAGAATTACAAAAGAGAATTCTTAGAAAGGAAGAAAGCAGACCACAAAAAGGAGATTGAAAAAAAAACAATGAAAAAAAAAAAATGAAGGAATTGGCAAGGTAGAGGAAACAAGAAAGAAGACGAGAGCACAAAGCGAAAAAATGATTGTGAGTTCTAAAAATTATAATAAAAATAATATGTAAAACATTTCCCTATCAAAGAATTACCACAAAAATAATGCATTACATTTAATCAAAATATGTTTTTGAGAACCTATGTGTTATATATAGTCACCCGCAGCTGTATCCAGCTCATCAGTACGGTTAGTTATCCGATTGTTTTTACCCAGGATTGAACCCCGACCGAATTTACGTCAGTCGGCGATTCTACCTCTGAGCTATGGGTGCTCGGTAGAAGGAGGCAGACCGTATATATATACATATATATATATACGTGTGTGTGTGTGTGTGTGTGTGTGTGTGTGTGGTGATTGAGGCCAACACCGAAACAATCTATTTCATACTTGAACACAATGTTCAGCTTCATGTCCTAAAGACTATGGTTGAGCAAGAAACAGACTGACGGTGTTAACCTAAGTGTACATTTTTATATTTACATATGCTTTATCCCTGATATTGAGTGCTTTTAACCCTAAATATAGCATACCTAAAACTCTAAAAACTATACTTTTATTATATATATATATATATATATATATATATATATATATATATATATAATCAGTTAATATAAATCGCCTGAAGATACTGAAAAGTTGAAACGAAGATCGCGTAAATTACTGGTTTCTAAAGAAAACTTATTCAAAAGCTTTACATTATATATGCATTGAGCACTCTTTAATACAACTGTATACTGGTTTAATTTAGCTATGACCAAAAACTGATTAGCAATTATATATATATATATATATATATATATATATATATATATATATATAGTATAAAGTGTTTACTTATCTCTACCGGGAATGTTTCATATTCTGAAACGTACTAATCAGTTTTTAGCATTTTCATATGTTTATTTTCACATATCACATCATATAGAATATATGGTGTAGGAAATTAAATAAAAATACATAAATAATGAGTAGATTTCAGTTTCCTTTTGAGAGGGTTTCTGTCTAAGCGACGAATAAATAAAAACCGGTTTTATTTTGTGCTTGCACGCTGTAAAAACATACTTCCTACATAAATCACAGCAGCAGCGCCTAGAGTTGTGAGATTGTGGGCCTATGCTCCACAAGGAACTATGCAGAGTTAATATAGATATATATCATAATACTGCGTTATAATGATGGGAAAGAAAATGAAAAACATTTATTTTTTATCAATGCACCTGATTCTCAATTGTGTGAGGAATATATTAATCATATTTAGATCGTATGTTATAGAGTAACAATTTCCGACTAAAATTCAATGTGTTAGGCTGCAGACCTTTTGATGCAACCTTGTTTATGAAACTTACATAAATGCGTAATTATGTAAATATTTGAGCCATCGAAATATTACTTATGCTGTTCGGACTGTTGCCCTTATTTTTTTTTTATTGCTGTGTTTACGAAGTTTCGAACGTTGTACGCTCCGGCCTTTTTCAGATGCAAGGACACTTGGCCCAGTGGATATAGGCGTTGGTTAGTTTCAGTGACTTGATCCAAAGAGTTGTTAGTTAAATACCTGGCTACAGCATTGGTGAACAAATAACTTAGAGAGTTGTGTTAAAGAGAGACACCTACATGGTATCCGGAAATGGCATCGCACTTGGAAAGAGAATGATATACCCCAGTGATCAAAATTACAATCAACTGAAGAAGGCTGGAGTGTACAAATGCTGAAACGTCGTGAATATGGCAAGAAAGATGTAAATAATGTAAATACTATCTCATGTCAGAAGTATAAACAAATGCATAAAACTATCTTCATACAGATGAATGTGTCAAGAGAACGAAGTTTATTTAATCATATCTATATAAATATTAAACGTATATATAAACCTATGCAATTTCGATAGCAAATATCGTTTAACTCTGTACTTTATTTAAAATCTCTTGTTTCATTTTCTTCTTCTGTCTGTTTTACAATTGTCTTTCTCGTTCTTTAACTCTGCCTTTGTTTTCTTTTTCTCCGCTCATTTTCTGGCTATGCATTTGTTTCCATTCTCTTCCTGTATTTCCTTGCTCTCCATTTTCACATCTGTATGCAATCCTTCATAACTTTATTTTTTGCAAAGCGAAAAGCAAGCGTAACCCTTTCTATTTTTCTGACATTTACAAAACATGATAATAAAAACAAACATGACAAAAACAAGTGAGAAGCACGTCGCTAGAAAAAAAGTAAACAAAATCATGATAAAAAAGTGAAAGCAATAACAATATTAACGAAGACAAATGAAAAAAAAAAACAATATGGTTCTACCACTTGCAAAAGTAACACCAATATTTCATACATTTTAGCAATATTTCTTATTTGTTTTTCTTTCGACTGTCATAATGTATTAGCGAAATCTATTTGACTCTTCTTCGAACCGTACCGCACCCAATTTTTCTTTTAATGCTTTCTGCTCCTTTTTATAAACTTCTATCCTTCCATACTTACCAGTCTCTTCTTTTCTTTATAACATTTTCTTGTGATTTTCTTCTCCATCATTCTTTTTATGTAAAAAACACAACAACCACCACTGACCAAATTAACGTCTGTGGAAAGACGCAGCCATTTTGAGTGCCATTTGTGCTAATGATTCAGATTTAGCTGTCATCACCATTTCTGTTATTTTCATATTTACTGGTCGGTCTAGTCACCGACTATCATTTTTTTCCACTTTAATATCAGCTTTTTCTGTTCTTTTTCCAATTTATATTTCAAAAGGACTGAAATGTGCAAGGGAATCAGTAATATTCACGATCAAAAATTCAAGTGATCATTACAAAAAGTCTAAAAGGCAACAAATAAACAACGAGAGTATAAGATTAAATCGGATATAAAACTTGTAGAAAGACGCACATGCCAGAAGCACTGAAAATTTGGTAATCCTTCACATAAGCGGCGTAAAATAATTTGTTAATTCTGCTTCGCTTAAAGGCATACAATGAATATTTTATATCTTTAAATGTTTTTTAGTTGTAAATATCACCGTGGTTAATGGCGCCCCGGCCATTGGGTATTCGGTGTTATCGAGCGGCGCCCGGGAAAATGTATCTTAGTTGAGGTAACGGATCGGCGAGTAGAGAATCTGAAAGAGGCGATTATGCGGTATATTCAACTTGAAAGCCATATTGTTTCAGATGGTTGGGCTGCATATGTCGGAATTGAGGAAATCAATTACAAGATATACTCTCATGACGTCGTTATTCAGCAGAAGCATTTTGTGAAAACTGCGGTGCAAGAACAGTTTCATGTTTTCAGCATTTATCTGCTGTGTTGTCCACCATTAAACATTGTAATAATGTTTAATTGTATTAAACGGGTATACCTTGGTCTTATTAGATTTTTGCTAGGATATTTTGCTGATTATGGATGCCAACCTTCAAACCGATGGAGAAACCAGAGCCGATTTGGAAATCTTGTAAAAATCATGATTGGAATCGAACAGTAACTGCAACCGAAGAAAAGAAAATCTGTGATGAAATATGTCATTAACAGAACTAATTAAATTCAAGAAGGTGCTGAAAAGTTATCGCCGAAAATCTAAGCCCTTCCAAATAAAATTTAATTAAAGTATGGTTGTGAAAGTGGTGCATACCATTAGTGCAGCCATATACTAATTGCTTCTGAATTGCCGAGATTACTTCGCGATGTGTGAAAAGTTTTTCTCTTTAAATACGTGACTGCAACGCAATGTCTATACTGTGTTTTTTACCACTGATATGAAATCTTTTCGAATTCAGTGTTCTGATATCCTTTATTGTTTAATTGATGTTATTGATTAAATTTTATCGGTCTGTTTTAGAACGCATTCTCCATAGTCTTCAACTCTTATACCTTGAAGTGAAACTTAAGGCAATGATTATAATACTTGTCATTATAAAATTAAAAAATGTATTCTCTTTTTGGTATTACAAAATCTGGAAGTATTACCAAAATGTAATTTCTATTTTCCGAGGAGTTTTTACCAGGCCTTATTCGTTTTTAAATATATGTAATAGTATATATGAATTTATTTTTGGAAGACAGTGATGCTTCTTGTATGTGTGTGTGTCCGTGTGTGTGTGTGTGTGTGTGTGTGTGTGTGTGTGTGTGTGTGCGTGTGTGTGTGTGTGTGTGTGTGTGTGTATGTTCTTCGGATAAACTATTTATAAAAAAAAGTGATCCCGATGCAAAACTAATTATTTGACTTATATTGTAGCGTTCTCAAAAATAACAAGTTATAATCAACATAATATTGTCTACTATACTGAAAACATTCAGTTCTTGATAATGATTTACATGTTCGAAACAAAAAGAAAAGGAAAAAAATGAACTTTGGACAGTTTATCCAAAATTTTGATTTCGACGTACAACAGTTTATTCGAAAATTAGAAAAATACAACGAAAAATTAAATAGACAAATCTTGTCGTCGGAATTTAACACAACTTGCTTAAATTAATTCTTCTTGCCTATATATATATATATATATATATATATATATATATATATATATATATATATATATATATAAACAAATAGAAAAACAAACTAAATAACTAAATGAAATTAGTTTGGCTATATAACCAAACACATTTTGAAAATATTAAATTTAAGATTTCAGCGTTCCATCTCCTTCATGCGCATGTGTAATCACAGCATCGTATCAATGGGGTAAAAAGGAGGAAATGCTTCACACGAAATATCTTCTTAATATTATTCTGATATATAAAAATATATGTATTGTTTACCCATATAATAATCACACACACACACACACACACACACACACACACACACACACACACACACACTCTTACATATATATATATATATATATATATATATATATATATATATATTCTAAAAAGATCGGTCGACCAGGGAAATTATGATAAATAGCATTTTTAAGGAAAGTAATCTTTATTTTTGCAGTGTTCATTATTAATAGATAAGGCATTAATAATAATAATAATAATAATAATAATAATAATAATAATAATAAATTATATTTTTCATTTAGCTGTTGAATAGTAGAAATTTTCAATAGCTAATTGAACACACACACACAAACATTATATATATATATTCATATAGATAGGTGTGAGTTTTGTGACGTTGGGTTTCACGCTCTTGCGATCGCCAGACAAAATTTCTGAGATAAGGTAGCATTTACAGTATTTACATTATTCGTATTATTGTCCTTATCTTTGTTTGTATTTGTACGATGTTTCGGCCGTTGTACCCTCCGTCCTTGCGCAGTAGTGCCTCTTTTGAAAGTCATGAGTTATCTCCCTCTAATTCTGTAAGTTCAACACTGCTGTAGCCTGGTATTGAACTCACAACTCTTTGGGTCAAGTCACATGAACTAACTAACGTCTATATCCATTATATATATATATATATATATATATATATATATATATATATATATATATATATATTCCTTAATGCATATTTTGGGGGGAAGAAACTGAATATTACAGATACAATTCTTGCTTTTCTCAATATCTATCTTTCCATCGATTTGTTTGTATTCTATCCACCTACTTCCTTAAATTATAGTTTAAGTACCAACCTAATTTTCAGTCTCTCTCTTTCTCTTTCCTTTCTGACATTGTTTTGAAGCTCGCACTTTCAGTCGACATGAGGCCGTTCCGTCTTTGAAGAATTCTCACTGCCAATATACCAGTTCTGCTTGCTTGCGTGCCTGTAAACATTGCGTACCTTTCTCCATCATTATGTCACTACACCATAAGGGTTATAAGACTTATAAGCCGCAGCAAACAAACGAACAAACAGACATTTTAACGCTGAAGACCAGATACAAGTGTGTATTAGATAACGCGTTGTTATCAACACTTATTGAACAGAGCTGTGCGTAAGCACCATTTTGTATAGATATCTGAGCATATGTCGTATAGGTTTGCGCATGCGTGTTTATTTGTGAGCTTTTGTATTCGTGTTAGCGCTTATTAGCGTGCGTGAGTGCTTGGACCTGGACTGGTTGTCTTCAGCTTCGCACCGACAGTAGATTACGATGTCAGAGAGAGGCCGCTTTTGGGCCAAGTTGATGATTTATTGTGTTGACAGTAGACTGGTTACTAATCTTTATCTTGACCGATGCTTACATTGATGTGATGCCAAAGATCACATGTTATAATGGAGGCGTTATTCTGACATCTACATCGTCACTCTTTCGTTTCTTCCCTTCCCCCCTCTCTCTAAATTGCTATTCTTTTCTCTTTTCGGCTTTCTTTGTAATAAATATGTAAGCGCGCTCATCTGTATATACACAAATAAGATTATATTTTCTGTACATATACAGGTTTGGGCGAGGGGACAGAAAGTTGGCATATATTTTTCTTTATACATGTGAATATATATTGTATAACGAGAATCTCATGACACCGCTCGATTGGACGGACCTCGGTGAGCAAACCAATAAAATATGTACTTAATGCTTAGATTTTTAAATTTCATTCTAATCGAACAATTATATATGTAGGAACCAAAATATCAATGAATAAGTAAGTGAACGAATAAAATAAAATGCAAATATAAAATAAAATTTCAGTGTTTGTAGAGATTTTCATTGGCAGATGACAACCAGTAATAACAACAGCGAAAAAGAACACGAAAAGGTTCTTGAAATTGGAAATAAAAATGGAAGTGAAGGTCCGGCACAATAAGGAAAAGAAAGAAAGAATGAATCTTTTCGATAAATTACAAAGTTTTCTGATTTCGCTCAAACATTACGAAACATTATGTGGATTTCATAATATGAAATGGGATAAGCAAAACGATGCTTGTAAAACTTTCAGGACATATTATATATGTCCTGAAAGTTTTACCAGCATCGTGTGTGGGGGGCTGTGTCTGTGTGTTTGTAGTTGCAATTCGCCGCTGAGGATAATTTTGAAAGAGATCGAAAGTACTTGGGTCAACAAAAAATAAGGCACGTTCCTTGATGAATTACAAATCAACATCAAGAAGATAGAGTGCTGGAAAGGATTATTATATAAATAAAAAAACATAATATGTCGATATTATTTAATGAAAAATGGTTGAATGAAGATATGCTTATATATATATATATATATATATATATATATATATATATATATATAGTGCCCGTTTTAATTTATAATATCTGTAATTATATTATTTGTTTCTGGCTTAAAACATTAACTCCTCTTGTAGTCTTCTAAGTCATGTAAGTTGTCTAATTTCAGTAATACTCAACCTCTAGTCCACCAATCAACCCATTTGCTGTGGTGCTTTATTCCACACTACAAATGATTATTGAGGAATCAGTTTTCATGTACATTTTCGTCCAACTTACACGTTTCTCTAAGCAGGTACTAAGTTTGTAGTCTGAAAAATATTGCAAGACAATATTTTCTATACATGAAAACACCATGAAGTCTTCTTCTTCTTCTTATTATTATTATTACTATTATGTCATTTTTCATCATATTTCGATTTCTGCATTGGTCTCACTACCAACCAAGTCTGCGGGGAGACCTAAGGCAGGTAGTGGCGTGTTGTTATGACTCCATTTCATGTTTTTCTATCTTCCCTATCATCCCCAGCATTACATAGATAACGTTTTCCTTAGTGTGTGGGCTGTACTTAATAAGACAATTTTTTGTATATCTCTTAAGCTGGGGTTTCCAGGGATTCTTTCAATGTGTTGTTTTGTTCCATTTTTTATCATTCCAAGTGCACCTACTATCACTGGCACAACTCTTGTTTTCAATTTCCACATTTTTTCTATTTCAATTTCCAGGTCTTTATATTTTGACAGTTTTTCAAATTCCTTGGTTGCTATGTTACAATCCGCTGGACAAGCCATATCAATTAATTATTATTATTATTATTATTATTATTATTATTATTTTCATGTAACACTCAATACTAGAAAGGGTTTAAAATAAGTAAATGTGGCCAAAAATTTAACAAAATCAAAAATTATATCAAGAAGAAAAAAAGAAAAAACGAAACAAAAAAAACGAAAAACAAAACCAGGTAGCCTGAAAAAACAAGTCTGAGTTGATCTGTCTTGCCTTTAAGTTTCTTTAAAAATGGAAAAATGTATAAAAATAAATCATCAGTTTTTCAAATCATAATATGGCATTTACAAGTCAATGTTTCTTATCTATCTATCTATCTATCTATCTATCTATCTATCTATATTAATGCGAGATAGATAGATAGATAGATAGAGAGAGAGAGAGAGAGAGAGAGAGAGAGAGAGAGAAAGAGAGAGAGAGAGAAACTGATAGTTATCAGACATGCACGTATTAATTGGATTGTCAGCTGAAATTTTCACTATAAATGTTCGATCAGTGCGTTTAGTATTCACTATTCAATCAAATCCATTGACAAGAACGGGAATGTTAAGAAATGTTTATTGTTTAAAATAAATGCTCTTTACACACGCACACACACACACACACACACACACACACACACACACACACACACACACACACACACACATGTAAATACGTACATGCATATCTAAGATTACTGATTAGTTTATGTATGCATGCCGCAATATATAAATCTAGGTACGTGTGTACGTATAGTTGTGCTACTTCTTTTCTCCCTCTCAAGTGTATGCGCCGATTCACTTCCGTTTAGAAGGTTCTACCCTACAAAGTGAGGAATTTGTAGACCTTTTCGATAATCAAACCTTGCTGACAAGTTCAAGTACTTAGTGGGGCTTTTTCCTCTTTCGGATTCGACTAAATAACCGCTTTTAGAGATAAGATTAAGTCAATAGCTGACCCCCCCCCCGCTCATCTCTTTTTCATCTCGTTTTGTTTATTCTCGCACTTAGCGTTTTGTGTCTTTATCGTAATCCTCATTTCGTTCCAGATATACTAACATTTTCTCGAACAATTTTTACCTGAAAACAAAAAGTACATTACGAACACTTTTAATTTCTCCTCATATATTGGCTAGATTTTAGCGTGATAATATATATATATATATATATATATATATATATATATATGTGTGTGTGTGTGTGTGTGTGTGTGTGTAGATTTAATTGGTGATGATATTTACATACATTTATACATCAACAACTCGCTAGAATCATTAAAATTGAGTTCGATCCTCATTGGGTGTTCCATACTTTCGGCCTTGTGCCACATCTAAGTTGAGCTTAGAAAATCACCATTTATATATTATCAAGTTTTTACTGGCTGAATAAGATAGTTGTGTATTTCCTACCTACGCCACTGATTGTTGTTAGTACATCTCTAAAAATTTAAATTCGGTTTCTGATTTACAAGGAAATCTGATTCTCTTACTTAAAATACCTACTTTTATTTCCTGCCATTTGACACAGAGAAGTCTAGTATTAACAATATTAACACTCCAAAATGGTTCCTCTTTCACATGAAGCTTATAAAAATAATAATGATGATAATAATGACATCTATTTCAAATTTCTATGAAAGAATTGAAGATAAAAAATAGCAATTTAAATGAATTAACTCACTGCCAAGGACTTACGAGTGTAATAATCACCACACTACAAAAGGTTGTCATGATTACGGACAAAGGTTCCAAGAACGGTAGACATGCGCTGGCTTCAAGTAAGCACCAAAGAAGGTTGATATGAACATTTATCTGTTACTACGAAGTCGATGAGCAGTATCCAGGGAAAAATATTAAATATAAATTGAAAAGTGAAAGAAATTAAACTATCTTGTATTCTTCTTCTATGTGCTGTGTCCCTCCAAGACCTAGGTGATAATGGCTCTGCACAACTTCCTATCCTTTCTAGCTCTTAGTAAGTTTGTCTTTTCGTTATCTCTTCCAATCCTTGATTTGCCATTTCTTTTTACTCAAACGCCTTTGGTAGTTTATTTGCTGCTTTTCCCTGTCCCTCCTGCCTCCAATATGTCCTCCTGTGAGCATTAGACACTCTTTCCTCATTATATATCCTAGAAATTTCAACTGTTTCTTTATATATGGCATTCGTTATTCACTTTTAATCTTTCCTCTTTTCACTACGTAATTCAATAATAACTAGAGGTATGTCTATCACATTCTCTGCAGATATTATATAAACATCAAAATATTTTTGCGTATTAAATTACGAAATAGAAATTGTTTTTTCTATTTTTTTAGTGAGTTGATGTATTTACAGTGTAAGTAAAAGTAAAAAGACCCTTACATTGTGTTCGTCAGATTAGATAAACCGAAACTAAACATTTTATTTAACCGCATAATGTATGTTTGGGGGTTTGAAACTCAAGAATCTTACTTTAAATCACCAAATGCTTTTCCTTGCTTCTCTGTCATTGCATAACTTAGCGGTTGCTAGAGCTGTGGCTAACAAACTATGCATACTAATGAGGTTACAGAGTCTGATTATAGGATATTAGCTTTTAGAAATTCCGTAAAATTTTTAGTTTTTTGCAAGGGACGAGCTAGCTACCCTGTCATTCAGACATAATTGGATGAGAATAAAATAAAATTGAGCACGGACATTTGGACAATATTTGTTTTTTGTCAGAGAATTAAAAAGTGTTTAGAAACATTGGGAACCAAAAGAAGAATGAAAACTGTTCATAGACAAAATGATTAAAATATGCATATTCGATGTTATTGAATATTTGCTGATTTAAAAAAAAATGCTATATCTCCAAGTGGTTGGTAAGTATAGCACTGCACAGATCTCTTTTTCTGAGAATTATCATGATTTCATGGAAATGCTAAGGAATGTTTTTTTTTTCCATCCTAAAAATACTGCCATCCAAGTCTCGAGAGCTCAGACTGTCTTTCTATTTAACCTACGGCTAGATTCGGAGAAGTCATTGTTCCATGCCTTTTCTGCCGACATTGTGCAAACTGAACACAACAGACTAAGACGGAACTTGAATTTGGCTCACAGAATTCATTTTCCGCGTCAATAACATTTACAGTACCGTCACATTTTTCCTGACAATTACCTATGTGAAAATTCAATGGATACATTACTATAGTCCAAGTAGACCGATATTCCAACACTACTTTTATTATAAGTAGCAATAATAATGATAATGACCTTGGTGATGTTGAAATACAAGAATATGTGAGCAAGCAACTTCAGATATTGTCTTGAAATATTTTTGAAGTTGTGTTTAATGTAAAATAAACTTCCAAACTTGTTACAGTATTTATTCCATTTTTGTCTTTCTCGTTGCATTGCAAAACATAAACATTTGCCAAGCGTTGCCCCATATGAAATCATTTCCACTTTCTTACCCAAGCACCCCGTGTATACCCAACCCTCACTAAATCACACTGATATCGTCTTTCCTTATTGTGTGGAACGGCGTCTCACAAAATGGCCGTCGACCTTCGGCAAGAAGAAGCAGAAAAAAATCCTAAAATAGCAGTACACAATGGCGACATCTGCACTGTGCAAAATCAGACCAATTAAATGGCAACACACAAATGGAAACATAAACAAACTCATGTTTAATGCAAAAACTAGCACACATTGGTGTACTTAGGAACCAACTTTATTGCACTTGTGAGTATAGATCAGTGGTAAAAGTGTGGGATAGCAACTAATGGTTCAAAAGGATTTGTCACAATGAAAACAATTTTGGAAAAATTAAATCAACAAGGTTCAATAAGTTTCTTTTAATCTTTAATTCGCATTCCGTATATATGTATAGACAAAATTTGTAAAATTCACTATCTGAAATTTCTAATTTGTGCTCTGACATATTTTATTGATATCAGTACGTAGATACATATATATGAATTGTTGCGTCGTTCTTCGCGGGCGAACGGTAAAGCACACTGGGTTAAACATTTGATCTCTCAATAAAAAGGGGGACGCAGATTCGAACTCTGGCAGGAACACCCTTTTCTTTTCTAGGATTTCTAGAGTGCGCAGGCCAACGCAGGTAATACATATTGTTTAATAAATAAAAGTGGGTCGTTTATTTCAAATACTCACGATCTACTATTATAACCTTTCAAGTTATATAAACATGTATGACGCGCTGTTACAATTTTAAGTACATATATCTATATGGAGTCCAACAATATTCACGTAATATATCTCACAATCTATTTCTTCCTGTTTATCACTGTCTGTTCATATCTATCTATCTATCTATCTATCTATCTATCTATCTATCTATCCACATAAGCTTTGCATATTCAGTGCTCTCTAACAGAGATAAACAGACAAGTATAATGAATGATGCATGTACTTATGTGTATTTCTTTGTCTCTCTTAGACATACAAACACACGCGCATATATAATATATATATATATATATGTGTGTGTGTGTGCGTGTGTGAAGGTGACGGAAAGTCGTAGACTGGTCTTACTTACCAAATTCGGATCAAATGGCCAAACATCTGCAATAGTTTTAGTACCTCTGTTAGGTCATGTCGAGAAATTTCACCGAACACACACACACACACACACACACACACACACACACACACACACACACACACACACACACACACACAGAGGCATTATATATATATATGTATATATATGTATATATATACATGTAATTTCAAATTCTGCCAATCTGTTGATTTTATTTAATAAAGCTCGTGCATTGAATATTGCTGCCACATCTGGTCGGGTGCCCCTGCTATTCTCCTCGGGGTTCTTGACAAAATACAACGGAGAGTCTATAATGTGATCGATACCGACTTGGCAGACCGGCTGCAGTCACTCTCTCACTGGCGTGACTTGGCTTCTGCTCCGATGAACTTAGATCACTGGTGCCCCCTAGGTACGAATTTGCACGAGATACTAGATTAGCAACTAGATCCCACTCTTTTACAGTGAAACCCATAAAATATAACCGCAATTTCTACTCCAACAGTTTCTTTTCTTGCACTTCTCGCCTGTGGAATTCCCTTCCACATGCTTGCTTTCCCGACAGCTACAATCTCCAGGAGTTTAAATGTAAGATCAATAGACACCTCCTAACACACTAACTCGCATCCATTCTGTAAAACACTCTTCCCATCTAACCAACCCTCATCCTCGGTATCCCTACCCGTCTGTCACCTTCCTTCTGACATTTCCTATATCTAACCACTCTTTCTCATCACCTTCCCCTATGTAACACCCCGTGCGCAATAGTGGCAGTGGAATGCCTTGCTTGGGATGAAATGATTAAAAAAAAAGCTTTTCAGTGATTTAGGCTAATAGTTAGTAATCTCTCTGTTTGAAAAAAAAAAAGAAAAAAAGAAAAAAGAGAAAAGTTAAAAAAAAGTGATCTTTCTAAAAGTATTTTTATATTAAAAACAAATAATCCCAGATTACAAAATAAATCCATTAACTGCATAAAAATGACTTTGTTTCAGTTTCGGATATGACTAAAACATAACTATCAGACATAAAGTTTGAATTCTCTTAACGATAGATATACATGTATTTTAAACAAGTGTCAGGTGCCTAAGAAACGAAAACGATAAAAATACACCCTGCTAAAAGGTGCTTTCTTTCAGGTAAAAAAAGGAAAGCAATTGAATTAACTATCAAGATGTAGATTTCTTTGACTTTCGATGCTTTTAAGTTGGTAGATATCAATTTCTCTGTTAAAAAACTCCCCAAAACATGTGTTATCACTACAAATCCTAAAAACACGTTTATCGTTATAAAAAATCGTGTTGAGTTAAAAATTAATCCCATTAATTATTTTATACATATATGCATACATATTAAATATGAACATATATAGAGAAAGACACACGAATCAAATAATATTCATTATTTAAATAAAACAAAACAATCACTTCAAAATCTATACGCATAAGTAAAGGATAGGCCTCTATGTTTATTTTGGCACCGATTCCTATTGCATGCCTGTTTTTTTTTACGATCACGGTAATAATTTTCTTTTAGGAAACCTTTGAATTAATTTTACGAGTATTTTGATTACTGATTCGAGATTGAAATGTATTTGCCGATATAGTTTATCCAAGTATTTTAAGCCACTTGAGCCAACTTCCGGAAATAAGTTTGTTTTTAGAGTAAGTCTTTGCGTTTTCCGGCATCTTTGATAATTTTAAATCATGTTATATGTTTTCATGTAGTATTTCAAAGTAGTTAAATAAACAATAACTGGAAAAATATTCATAAACTCGAACTACCAAAATAATTATAAAGGAAACAAGAATTTAAAAAGATTTCTCTGGTTAAAAAAAATAATAATGAAAATAATAATAGCATAGCTTATCTATCTATCTATCTATCTATCTATCTATCTATCTATCTATCTATATATATATATATATATATATAATGTAAATATGTGTGTGTGTGTGTGTCCTTAAAGGAGAGCTAGGTAGCTTGTTATATGTGGAGAGAGAAAGAAAAGAGATTGTCATAATAGAGATTTGTTATGATAATAGCAAGTGTCAACAATTTTGAGTCTATGAATTTGTAGGCCGTTTTTATTGATGTTCAAATTATAAGCAATGATTTTGTTTTGTTTGACTTGGACATTTATTCCAACTTGCTGTTTGAAAACCACGATCCAGTGTTTACTTAGCTTTGTCGAGCATTACCGAAAACTGACGAGTCGGCGTCTCTCTGTCACCCCCCGCGCACTCAATGGCCAAAAATTTAAGTAATTCAGAGAAAATTGTTTGTTTATGAAATGGTTTTATGCATAAATATATAGTGTACAATAAACTAGTGCTGTTTTAATGTGCGCAAACTCACACACACACACACACACACACACACACACACACACACACACACACACTCCAATAAATATGTATGCGTGTATGTATTGTGGCATATTAAATATTGAACAGTCTGAAAATCTCGGAATGCCATGGTGTTACACGTGGTCGTATACGGGCAAAGCACGTAACCAACTCATTTGATCTGTATATATGTATGATTACCTTCTTCTTCTTCTTCTTCTTCTTCTTCTTCTTCTTCTTCTTGTCCTTTCAGGACGTAGGCGATCATGGTTTTTCACGTCTCCCTATCTCTGGTGGCTCTTAGCATGCTTTCTCCTGTAACATCACGCAACCCCGTTTTGTCAGCCACCTGCTCATGCCCTTTAAATATGTTATCCGCTGCTTTTCTCTGTCTCTTTTTCCTTCTATCTAGCCTGTTAGTATCAGGTTTTTCAAGCCCTCCTTCCTCATTGCATGTCCCAGGAACTTTAGCTGTTTCTTTCTGATGCTCACTATTAATTTCCTTTTCGTTTCCATCCTTTCCAAAACCTCATCATAGCTCGGTCCATGATATCCGCAGCATCCTCCTGTAGAACCACATTGCAGTAGCTTCAAGGTTTTCCTTCATCTTTGATGATATTGTCCAGCATTCACTGTCATATTGAAGAGCTGACATCATATAGCAATCCAGTACTCTCTTCTTTGTTTCTAGTGAAAATTACTTCATGAAAAGTTTTAAAAGTAATCAGCTGGATACATATAGCAACTGCAGGAAAGGTATCGGCAACTCGGGCAAGACAAAGAGCACGCCACCGTGTCAGGTATTTGGGATCTTCCAAAACTAAAACCTATAACAAAATACTTGCAGGTGTCCATGAATCAAAATAGATAAAATCCTTTGGCTATTTTATCAGTAGAAAATGATTTTGTAAAGCAGATAGGTGTAAAATATGCCATGAAAAGATTAGCAGATATAAAGGCTAGAAAAATGTTTCAATAGGATAATGAATGTTTTCTTTAGTTTTTATTAAGCTGTATTTTCATAATAAATACATTATTCTACATTTTTAGTTTTTCCCCTTGTTAAAATGTAAAAAGAGTACATTTGTATGATCACCGAAGTCCACCTTGCTCGGGTTGCCAGCAAACAGGGTCGTCACTGACTGCAGCTAAAGTAAGAATTGTAAGAATTTTTTTTAGATAAGAATGATTTACTGATATAAGTCCTACTAATTAACTCATAGCTGGGAAGAAAAGGTGGATATATATATTTCCTGTTTGAGCCTGAATTAATACACCGGAACCGAATGGAATTAGATCCGGGTTCTCTGATTTCAAATTCTGAGCCGTTATAGATTACACAATCTGGACATCCAAGCACCTGATATTTCGCAGCGGTCTCTCATGTAGGTACTGACCAGGTTCATATATATATATATATATATATATATATATATATATACCAATATCTTATATACCAATCTATCTATGCTACGATGAAATATGTGAAAACAACTTAGTTTTATTTTGTTAATATTTCGTTCAAAATTAAGTATATCAGAACAACTGAAAAACTAAAGATAACCTCGCCACTTAGAAACGCTATGGTTAATATCTATCTATCTATCTATCTATCTATCTATCTATCTATCTATCTATCTATCTATCTATCTATCTATCTTCGGAGTGGTGTAATGGTTAGCAAGTTTGTCTCGCTAGAACCTATTAAAACTGAGTAGTGAGTTTGATCCTCACTGGCTACCCTATGCTTTCTGCCATGTGCCACATCTAATCTGTGCTTAGAAAATCAACTATCTATCTCTATTCATATCTATCTGTTTCAGTCTATTCATATCTATCTGTTAACGTCAATAGTTCTACTTAGCAATTCTGGAAATAGGTCATTGACAAATTCGCTCTCTCTCTCTCTATATATATATATATATATATATATATACACACCAACATTTCAAAATAATGTTATGTTTTGAATGGTAATTTTCAACACTTTAATGATTTCCTATAAGATAGAATACACGATTCTTTTTGCTTTTGAGATACGGTCATGGAAAAGTCCTGTAAAATCCTCATTAAATTTGCGAAATTCTTTTTTATTTTCCCATTCATCTAGCTTCGACAAAACGAATTTTTATTATTATAAAATATTAACTATCATATTTGTATTTAATTTCAGAATCAAAAGATGAATCGATATTTGAAGATGCTTGCGACAAGGATGACGCCAGTGGCATCCTGGAACCGGACGATAAAGACGGCGATGAGTCAGGGAAACAGAAGATGAAATCTTTTTCCTCATCTGGATCTGATTCCGGCAAAGCTGGCAAACCGAGGCGCGCTCGGACGGCTTTCACTTACGAACAGCTGGTCGCCTTAGAAAACAAGTTCAAAACCACGCGTTACTTATCTGTTTGCGAACGGCTCAATCTCGCTCTTTCACTGAATCTAACAGAAACCCAAGTGAAAATCTGGTTCCAGAACCGTCGAACAAAATGGAAAAAACAAAACCCCGGTATGGATGTTAATAGTCCAACAATTCCACCCAGCAGCGGGGCTCTGTCGGGATTCTCGTCACCCTACTCGAGTACCACCCCTCTTTACGCTCAGGGTCTCCATCCGTACTTACAGAACCACAATTTGTACGGAGCTTTGGGTTTGTTCCGTACACACGCCGCCAGTTACGGTGCACAGAACCATCACATATATTATCCCTATTTTAGTCAAACGACTTGAAAAATAATTGAGAAACAATTTTAAAAAAGATTGTCGGCTCGCTTTCTTGTTGGTCATTGTTTTATTAATCTTCGAGCAATGAAAATAATTATATTCCATTTGACCAAAGCAAAGCCAAAAATAAAACACACATTGGATATTACTTAAAACGCTGATAAAAATGGAGAAAAATGAAAGTTCACGCTTAAAAAGACAGAATTTAACTTTTCAGACAATCCCGTTTTAGGGGTTGATCAAATTTCAAACGATGACCTCGACAGAAACAAATTTCAATAAAAGTTTCAGAAAAAACTTAAATACTAAAAATTATATCAGGCACCAAGGAAATAAAAAAAATGGACAAAACAATCCCCATAATAATCCATATTTGTATCTATCATTGTACATATAGATATTTATGGTTGAATTATTTATATTCTCACAACGGATGCGTACTTCCATGTGTATATATAACTGTATGGACAGCCTAAAAATCATCAGCATTTATAAACTTATGCAGTTGAATGTACATTCGGACGAAACCTGCTTATACATACGTGTATATACATATATATATATTTGTATATAGACACTAAAAGAAAAGAAAATAAGTGCACTATAGACATAAGTGCCGATAAGTCAAATATGAGCAGTCATTATTATTAAAACAAGAAATAATAAGGATTTCTATCCACCCACAATACAAATTTGTCCCTTCCTTCTTATTAGTCTGTGAAAATGATATTTAATGTGTTTTAATGTTATTTCTTTCACAACTGTCCTTTTACGAATGACATTACAAATTCATGTATACACACAAATTAAAAAAATAGTGTATATAACACACACACATATGCATAAATTACACACACACACACACACACACACACACATATATATATATATGTTCTATATATGTTCATATATATATATATATATATATATATATATATATATATATATATATATATAAATGAAAATTGTGAGGAAAAATATTATAGCATAATGAAACGTTATTTGCTTTGGTAATGACTACAGGGCAAAGAAAGTTTAAAAAGACAGAACGAGAAGTCGCGTGTAACAGTGCGTATACGAATCAGTGAGTACACGCCTATGTGTATACGTGCATGTACATGCACTTTCTTTTTACACGCGTAAACATATATGCACACAGCTGTATGTGTGGGAATATAAGTCTATGTGCGGGCACGAGTGTGTATCTGCGTGTGCGTTCGGGAGATGTATACACAACTATCCGACCATCACTGTTAATTAAAAAAACAACAACAATCATTTATAAAATGAATATTGTTAGAAAAAAAAAAAGAAAAAAAAAAAGGAAAAGTAAAGAAAGTATTATCCAAAAGGTTTAATCTTTAAAAACGAAAATTAATTCTCAAGGATGAAACCAAAATGGTTCATGCCAAGAAAATATTACAAAGAACAGAAAATAATAATAATAAAACAAAACAAAACAAAAAAAAACTGAATAATAAAAAAAATTAATTAAATAAATAAACGAACAATATTTGACCAGAAGCGAATTTTGGAGTTGTTACAGGTTGCTTTCATTTACAACTCAGTGACAATTTTCGGCAAGTCGTTCTTTCTCCTTGCCGTTTTCGGTCTGTCTTGTAAACAAATAATTCAACTGGTTTAAAAGTTAAAAAAAAAAAATCAATCATCAGGCAATCTTCACCAAGACATCTTGCTATATATATTTTTCTCTTTCAATTCCCAAGCAAAAAGTGTACACATAAACTTTGTTAGAAATACAAACAGATTTATATTACGTAAAAATATTTACTGAAGTGGACAACAAAAATGCTTTCCCGGAAATTGTTTAAACATATAAAATAAAAATCCTAAATATTTAAAAAAGAATCACTGGAATGTTCTTCTTTTATTTCCTCCTTATATGTTCATTTATTTCAGGAATCTATTGCAGATAACGACCATAAGGAAAATACCATTTCAAGATGGCCACTGATATAGAAATACATAAATGCACGTCCGCACATTCATATGTGTGTGTGTGTGTGTGTGTGTGTGTGTGTGTGTGTGTGTGTGTGTTATTAATACTTATTTTAGTTACACATATATAAAGATTGTTGTGGCTCATGAGAAAGTATAAACTTAAAGGAGAAATGATATTTTAGAATCATTGAATGAAGTGATTACAACTTAGGAAATTGTGAAAAATCTGAATAGTTATAGAATGTAAATAGAAATAAATAAATGAGAAATATTGGCAAGATGTGAACACAAAAATAAAACGGGATTCAAAAGGTTAAAAAAAAAAAGATTAAAAGTAAGACTACGCAATATATTGTTTATACATAACTACGCAATATATTGTTTATACATAAGTATATCTTGAAAATCTACCGACATGCGTCGGCCAATGCAATTTCTGTTATAGCGTTATTTCATTTGCACGAACTTCCATAAATTGATATAACGTAAATGCACTTTTAATTAGTGAGTGTTAAAAAATGGATTCTTTAATTTAATGCAGAAACTAAGGTTTGTTAGTGTACTCCAGATTTATTCATAACTGCCACACAAAATTAGTAGACAGGATGATACATCCGTCATTACAATGGGTTTCTTAAAACGGAAATGATTCAGTATCACAGTTATTAATTTTTCAGCGTAAATTAATTTGAGCACAAGCCCACAATAAGTCATCCAGTGAGGTTCAAAGTAGGTTGTTGACCAATACGTCAAAATGATGCACCTCTTCGATGGACTGTAGCTGTTTATAAATTTGTGTCTTGTACGCAGGCTTCAAGTCGTTTACACTATTTCCTATTCTAAATTGGTTACCCATCCAGTATTGAGCGAGCCCGTCACTAACTAACTTTGATTATATAATGGTAACCAGTGAGTTCAGCGTAACTTTAATGTAATCGATATATCTTGGTTGACGAGGTTGAGACTTTTCAAAATACCTTTCAACATTTTCAAAAGAAATGACTTCAATACTTGGAGGATGTTTATATATATTCATATAAAGGACAACAAAGATGAAAACGTATTTAAGTGTACAGATATTACAGCAAAAAGAAAGAAAGACATTTATGTGCGTAGCTGTAGTGTGTGTGTGTGTGTTAGAGAGAGAGAGAGAGAGAGAGAGAGAGAGAGAGAGAGAGAGAGAGAGAGAGAGAGAGAGAACCACGTGGCTGTGCGAAGTCAAGAAGTCAGCATGCTCAGGAAGTGTCTCTACCCGGAGAGGAAGTGTCTCGTTTTATCGCAACAACACCCCAGAGGGAAGGAAAGAGAAGTGGGCTGTCCATTCTATTCATAGTCCTGACTGTTGCGCCAGCTAGCAGATATGATCAACAACGATCATTTCTTGTTCATTCACTTTCATTATGTTTTTTCGCCTTTTTACTATATTATTGTCACAGAATGAGCAGTTTTTTAATAGTGAAACACCAAAAATAATATTTTCACTTGAAAGGTAAACTGATTTGCCAATATGGTAATTCTGTTATTTGACACGAAATAGAATTGCATTCTATTAACTTTATTTTTTTTTCAAAGGATTACTTTTCACTGTATTTTGGTAGTTGTAATATGCACATTTATTTGTTAAAGTTCAAAATTGATACAGCTTTTATTTATTAATTTTAACATTGAGAACAGAAGGTTATTGAGATTTTCGGTAGATTATGATTTTTAAAATGAATACAAGTCAGATGCAAAAAGGTTTTGCGCGGATAAGGTGCTGTGAATGATCGAACATATCAAATGTTAGGGATATTTCGTGCCATCGATCAATGATGCTTTATGATCGAGAAAACTGTTTGAGGCTGAATGGAAACATTAGTTGAAAATGATCAATCATATAATTGGCAGGAGATGATCAAACCAAGGAATGAACATAGTTTACATAAGTTTGGTTTTGTTAGTCACTTTTCAGAAGTTAAAAAATACTGGATATATGGCCGCTTGTAATTTGCTACTTGAAGCAAATTATGTGAAAATTGATAAATATATATATATATAAAAAAGACATTTTTCAACAATCAAAATAGATCAATATTGAACATAATCCACTCTTTCCCGAAAAATGGGGACATCGTGTATAAAGGTTGGATAAGAAGAGAAAACTTTACTAAAAGAACCAAACGATTGATTGGAACAAATAAAGATTATATTAACTGAAGGTAGCCGCTGATAATTAAAAACACCTGTAAATAGTTAAAATATTCGGCATAATAATCAATTGGAATAACATCAAAACATTGGTTTATTTTATGTGACGAAACAAAAATTATTAAACCTTCGGAGATAACAATAAATCCGTCGTATGCACTAGAAGCTCCCCATTCTTCGGATTATCATTTACTCCAGTTTTTATTGCATTTTTTAAGCCTAAATTACTGCAAAAAGCATTTGAAATATTTTTGTTGCGAAAAACAAAATGTCCTGAGGGAATTGATTAATGGCCTTGCCTGAAAGATGGCAAAAGATTGCAGAAGAAATCAGTACAATAAAGTTATTGTCGAAATTTTTAAAAAAATCGTTTTATATAAGAAAATAAATGGTACAAAACTTTTGGTCACTCAGTAATAAAGGAGAATTATTGTTTTCAACCGTTTAAAGAAATACTTATAATTTTCCCCTTATTTGCAAAAAAAAAAAAAATAAATAAATAAATAAATTAAATAAAATAAAAAAACATGTGGTGTTTCTGAGATAAATGAGATTTACAGATATTCTGAAATTAATAATAATATTCTTAATTGATAATTAAGTTATTAACATAACTTTTTCGAATTCCAAGCCATTTTATAATATGATATTATATTTTGTTATAAGATTTTAACATTGGAAGTCACGAATTATTCAAGACTGTGTGCGCCTGTAACTACACTATCGCTCTTTCCATGAAATGTGTTCTAAAGAGCTATTTTCCTTGATTCCACCAACCCTGACCTTTGTAACTGGAACTTGCTATTTCAATTCAAAAGGATGAATCTTCATTTCCTTCGTATTACATTGAAGTAAGTTCCATTCGGACAGCTTTTTTTTCAAAAACAGCTGATTTGTGGAACAAACGCCTATCAGGATGTTTTCCCGATCACTGCAATCTTGACCTCTTCAAGTCTAAAGTTAACCGTTTTCTTTCCTGCATGATCTCGTGAACTTCACTTCTTGTCTTTTATTACACTCATACAACACCACACAGTAACCCTCTACTTTGTATGGCTCTTGAGCCTTTTTGAACTGAAGAAATGCAAATATCAAGTTTTCGATTATATTTTTTCTATGCTTACATTTTCATATAAAAGGAACGATAAAAAGAGAACAGATAGATAGATAGATAGATAGATAAAAGAAAATGTAAGCATCAAAAAATTATGATCGAAAGCTTGATATTTACATTTGTTCAGCTCAAAAGCTCACAGTAAGATAACTTTTTTTTACAAATATCCGTCGATAATTTGATCGACAGACGCGTTGAGTAAAAAATAGTATAATTTTTTCATTAATTAATTGCATAAAATGTTACCATTTTATATGAATGATATCTTATATGTTTTTTAAACTATTTTCTTGCAAAAATCAACTAATTTTGATTAGAAACAAAGAAAATAGTACTGAACTGATATGTCATATGAATCCTTCTATGTGGCAGTGAATGCTGGATATTTTCTTCACAGATGAAGAGAAAATTTGAAACAACAGAGATGTGGTTCGGGAGAAGGCTGCTCAGAATAGCATGAACGGGGAATGTGAATAACGAAGTTTTAAGAAAAATAGATAGAAAAAAAACATTTGGAATAAAAAAGGAGCTTTTTAGAATTTATAGGACGCATAATGAGGAAAGAATGCTTAAAAGTTTGATACTCACTAGAAATTGAAGGCAAGAGAAACAAATATAAACATACCTGATAAGCATGGGTAAATAGATGATAGAAATATTTCTTAAAGCTACAAAAGCACGAGAAGTTGTAGAGCGCCATGATTGTTCGCGACCTGAAGACACACGGCACCGAGAAGAACAAATTAGTTTTACATGCCATCTGGCAATAAATGTGGAAAAATCAATAGTGACATTTTCTTACATTATTAGACAATGAAGTTCTCTGACAGCTAAGCCTGATATTTACGAATTTAAAGAATTAACAAATCTTAAATAGAATGTATAGCAACTTTACCGGAAATAGTTTTATGTTGCAGAAATTATACGTGGCGAGAAAGAGGACTTTTAAAAATATGACATTCATAAATATTTCAGTCACTGATGTTGAGAATAGCAAGACCGTAAAACTTAGGAAAATGTCTGAATCATGTCTGAATCGCGTTTTAATTGACGGTTTTGAAGACAAAACATTAAGTAAAATAAAAATGGCTACAACTGCAATAACAGATGACGTCAACGACAATAATTTGCTTGATTAATACTGATATTCAATCGAAATTCTAATTTTACTACAATTTACCAATAAGAATTTTATAAGCAAAATAATTAGAAGTTGAAGCTTTTGTTAAGGTTAAAATAGAAATTGCGCTTTGATGGACATATTTTTCAATCGAATCGTACAAGAAAGTCTATTTGGAAACTTTAGTCAAACGATCGGTGTTTCTAAATAATATTTCCTGAATGATGACAGTAATGTGAAATGAAAAATCCCCAGCAATAAACGAAAGTTTTTTAAGATAGAGAAAAACAATAGAGATTAAAATAATAAAAGGAACATTAAGAAGAGAAGAAATAGATAGATAGATAGATAGATAGAGAGAGAGAGAGAGAGAGAGAGAGAGAGAAAGAAAAGAAAATGTAAGAAAATTAAATCGAAAGCTTTTTGTTCAGCTCAAAAATTCACATCAAGATAACTTTTTCACAAATATTTGATCGACATCAAATTAATTTTTAAAACCTTATTTTGTACTTAAAATTGAATAACGTTTTTTTTGCGTGAAAGTTTAATATATTAATGCCCAATATCTCATTTTTGAGAATGAGTATATTAATGGGTTATAGGAAGAAACCACTAATTAATACCTGATTTTTTAAGCTTATAATATTGAATTTTTCTTTCACTTTATTAGTACCGGATTTAATGGTGGGCATCAATGGATTAAGGATGTACATCTTTGAGCACATATAAGAAAACATGGATGATTATAAAAAATGGCATATGTGAAAGATAAAGTAGCTACTTATTATAACGGCATCTGTAATCTACTTTTGAGGTTAAGTCGAACACATTTTCCCAATGCTGTAAGAAAATAAATGAAAAATTCCTTCAAATACACTTTCCCAATGCTATAAGAAAATGCATGAAGAATTGCTTTGACCAATCTTCTTACAACACCATTTAGTCTTTTATCGACCGACGCTAAGTAAATTTTATTATATTGAGCGCAGATGTGGCACAAGTCCGTGTGTATGGAACACCTGGGGAGGGCCAAACTCACTACTTAGTCATAACTGATCTAGCAAGACAAACTTGTTAATCGTTGTACCACGTCAAAATGCGCAGTCTACAGACATGTCTGTAACTTCTAAAGATGTCTTAAAGAGTTATTTCCCTTTTGACCACTTCCGGAATGAGATTTGGTTCTTTTTCAGAATAACGTAAAAGATATTTATAATGTAAAAAAGGTTAAAGATAGAATTGAGAAGGAATAAGTATGATGACGCCATTGTTCATGTCTTATGATGTTTATTTTTCCCAATATTTTTTTGTACTTAAAGATGGTGAGCGAATGCTTAATAACTTCGGGCTGGTCTAAACAGAAGTTTATTAGTTTTGTTATCAAAAGATTCAAAAGGTTATTTATTCAAGACTTCAGCTGTCCGGTTCGCTCTATGAAATCAGCAGACGACAGAAGACAAGAGGAAACTGGAAGATTTAGATGCGATGACTTATGTTGATTGGGCGACATCTTTTTTTTTTTTTGTGGGAGTGCTCGTTTAACCTTACTGACCCGTTTTGGAAATACTTCATCGCAATTTTTTCCCCTTAAAAGCGACATTTACTTTTTTTTGTTTCCTTTTGCAAATGAAGTGGAAAATTGCTCTTGCCAAGAAGAAGCGGGCAAATTGACACGTGGAATGTGTGTCGTCTTAACACACACACACACACACACATATATATATATATATATATAAGTTTGCTTAAAGATCACTGAAAGTTCTTCGTTAAGGATTATTTATTTCTATTATTTTATTTTTATTTTAAATATAAAAAATAAAAAACATTGCTGCTCCGATACACCCATATATATATATATATATATATATATATATATATATATATATATATATATATATGTATGTGTGTGTGTGTGTGTGTGTGTGTGTGTGTGTGTGTGTATCTATATATACATAACATGCATATGTGTGTGCGCGTAAGTGCAGGTGTGTGTGTGCTTTGAACAAGAAGATTTGCTGTCAGTTTTCTTATCAGAATTGGGCATGCTTCAACAAGGAATGAAATATGACTCTTTGTCACTAAGTCAAATACATGTGCAACAACTTTTAGATACGCATTGAGGATTGCAACATCCACAAATTCAGCAGACGAATTGCAATATATATATATATAATATCTGCCTCGTCGGCTTCGAACATGACCACGATTTTACATCTAAAGTAGTTCCTGTAATTCAACGAGATTGCAATGATCAATATTTGTACAACATGAATAACACTTTCTAAACATCAACTCCCTTAATCCAGTGCCGAGAATACTCAAGGTTTGTAGTGATATCTTAATTGCAGGTTATTTTTATATAAGGGTTTTCTTTATCTTAGATTTTTTTATCATCTCAGGATGAATTGCCTAGTCTGTTCCACAATTTCAAACTAATTTTAATCAGGTAATTTGAAAAATAGCGTATTCAACTTTTCCAGCATGATAGAAACAAGAATCAATAAATAAAGACTTTTTTACATGCATATTATAGGGTTAATATAAGTTAAATATATGAATGGATGTACGTTGAAGTGCAGTGGATATCGGATCGGAATGAGAAATCGGCAGGCCGAGTTCGAATTCCAGTTAAATTAGTTTCCTTCACTTACGCGAAAAGTATTAATCCGTCGCTTCTCCCTCCACCTATGGTTAAATAGCAGTTCAGATTGGGTTTTATAGCTTTGGTTGGAAGGAAACTAACAGCAACCTACTGCAGAAAAGATTTTCTGATCGCCCCAGCGTGTATTAACAAATAACATAATCTAATATTGAAAACAATAACTCTATTTACTGCTATTTTCGACCCGTCTTAATGGAACAACCTATATATTGTGTATTTGGTCAACAATCTCTCTTTTATACAGGTTTCATTTGAGATATTTCGGCTATATTTTTAGCCATTATCAAGACTTAATTTTTTTTTACTTATGAGTTCAAACGCTTTGGACAATTATTATATAAATTGAGTTCCGCAAAGATTAAAATTATACAAACACATGAAAAATTGTATAAAACACTTAATGATAATACGTTGTCTGTCATTTTCAATGAAACACACACACACACACACACACACACACACACACACACACACACACACACACACACACATATATATGCGCACAAAGTATATCATATTTTTTTAAAAAAATACCGGCTCCTGTGGTGAATAATATTTTATTTAATGCGGGTTGTTTATTTTGTATAATAATATTTTCGTGGAATTTTGATTATTTCTTTTATTGGCTGCTCTAATGTATTTTGGTATTATCCATTAATATTGGTCTTACGTTGATAGTTGCATTTACACACAAACTGATGGCTTTGACTCTCGGACCTACTCTATTTAATTTCTACATGATACATGTAGGAAATGAAGTCTTCAATAATTTCACAAAGCCTTTCGTACACGTCTGTTAATTCGACGGCATATTCCTATTAGCAAAGAGCGTACATACAAGACATTAGAGAAATCTTTTAGAATTATTCCGTTCTACACTTTACTCGTTATAGTCAATACCAACAGGCATAACTTTATCACTTCTCTATCAAAAACACGTGTCTACTCAATTACAAAAGTGAATGACCCTAAAGATAAAAAAAAGCTTTATATAAATAATCTAATCTTCAGGCATATTATTCTATAAGGAACTAAGAAACATTAAACAAACTAATCAAAAATAATGTTCATAACACGTCGTCGACGAACAAAAGAAAAAATATTAGCCTTAACGACGTTAAGGAGAAAAAACACGACATGCAGACAAATATGTTATTTATTACAAAAACTATATATATATATATATATATATATATATATATATATATATATATATATATATATATATATATTATTAATATATAATAATATATACAATATATAATATTATGTAATTACAAATACAATATATATGCAAACATTAAATAAACTAATCAACAATACTTTTCCTAGCACGTCGCTGACGAACAAAATTAAGAAAAAAAATTAGCCTTAACGGCATTTAAGAAAAAAAATAAGGCTTGTAAACAAAAATAAATACACCATTAACTCATTTGATTTTAACCATATGTACCCTAATTATAAACACGATGAAAAAAAATCAATTAATAAAATAATATTTTTGAGAAAAATCAATAAAATTTATTCGCTGATACATATCAATCAACGAGCCAAACAAACATCTTAGATTCATCATCTACTATAAATGTTAAATCATCTTATATATTCATTACAAACGACACGGGACTTCGCCGCCCCAACATCTAAAAATAATATTGTATTATATTCTCTTGATTTCTGGGAGATGGCATAATAATAAGAAAATAACTTAAAATTCTTACATAAGGCACACATACACCAAACTCATCTATTGGTTGACATGTCACCTATCAAAACATACTGCAATTCGTACACATATCGAACAACACATCATAAAATACCAAAAAAAAAAAACAAAAAAAAAACTATGAATATAAGACACATATTAGTGGATAATACCAAAATAATCTACAGCACCCAATACAACGAAAGACTGAAAACCCTTAACTGTTGTTATATAAAATAAGCAGCACACGTTAAATTAGGAAACTCCACTCCATTTTTGATACATAAGTTTTAAATTGAATTTTTAAAATTAAAACTTGTTCTTGAATTATTCATTTTGGTTTAATTGAAACCTAAATAATTAAATTTACTATTCCCACTAAGCAAAATACTCGGGTGTATTTTAAACAGAAGTTATATTCATTGGAATCTAAAATCCTGAGATTTTTATTAATTTTCAATCTTTGGCCATTTTTTGAGCGATCGACACAGTTGTAAACAAAAGTTAATCCTAGGTTTTAAAAATCTTGCAAAAATAAAATATACATCTCTCACTCGTTATTTTTGGAAAATTATCAAATTTAAAGTTAAATTAATCTAATTTGAAACAAATATTGTTTATGGCATGAAATTGAGAATAAAAGTATTTTTTAATCACAAAGGTCTGACTCATTGATCTTTCATGTAGGCGATGTACCTGTTATCAATCAATCTGGAAGTATGGTGATCAAAAATTGTCATAACCCAGTTTAACGTTTTGTAAGAGGAACGACGCTTAAAACATGAGGCCTTTGAATGTTAAGTCTCTTATAAGTTTCCGTAGTAAAAGAAAATGTGCAGTTTAACATAACAAAAATTAGAAATTATTTTAAAAATCTTAATTTTAAATAATTTGTATGAAGCATCTGAATTTTCGATTTGTAAATAAATCTATTTTTAATGAATTAATAACCGAAGACACTGAGTAACTGGAAAAAATTTTAAAAGATGTTTAAAACTTTAATTAGCAAAGGAAAAATGAAAATAAATTTCTTATAAAAATTCATTATTCATCAATTATTTTCTTCTTTAGAATATGATATCCTAAAATTATATTACTTATAAAACCAGTTAAAAGTTTATCTACGTTAAAAATAGCGTTGTTTTAATGTATTTTACTATTCGGAGCAGATTTTCGGAAAAAAGATTTCGTAATGAAAAAAAATTACATGATTAACATTCCCCAATGAGTCTTGCATTTAACTAATAAATAAAAAAACTGGTATAGATAATGTATTGCTAGAGGTTTTATGCAATTAATTGAAGTGTTGGGTAACAGATGCAAAAAAAAAGAAGATAATAATTGCATTAATAATTTAATTCATTTGTGAATAAGTTTTGAAAGATTCATTAAAATAAAACAGTTGATTTTTGCAAGAATTTTCAAATTGTCTTTCAACGCTAAAAAACCACTTGCGTTTTGCTTAATATTACGTAAACATAGCGTGAATAGCTGACGAAAAAGAAAAAAATAATTAATTGAAATTTCTAATGTGTTATGAAGGATTAAAAAATAAAAAAAATAATGACAACAAAATTTGATATTTCCTCTTAATAATAGCATAAAAATTTTCATGATAAAACTTTGTTTTTATTAAGTTTGAACCCTTTTAACATCATGATATGCTGTCTTTTGCCAATTGAGTGGAAGTACCTACTTTAAATATACTATTGGATACAACTAGAGACAGTATCTTTAATGAGCATACATTACCAGCTTGTACAAGTCTTTCTCTGCAGATATATCTCTGTTGCGACTGTAGAAATACATTACAGACAACTGTGCTCAAACCAACGGTTTGCTTTCGGCAAACATTCATTAATCATCAATAAATACCAATGGATCCAACGTTTTCCACTGTGGAATACAGTGTCAACGTATGTTTCGTAATTGAAAATTGAAACATACGTTGACACTGACGCCATTTTGCCAGACTGCCTCTCAAGACCCCATCCACTTCAGAAAGAAAATTATGATTTTTTTCGTGGTAAGGATTACCCACAATTGTGACAATACCAACATTCTTTCTGACGTGGACCAACCTCATAAAATAAGCAGAATTACTTTTGAAGCGACACTTGTGCGTTTGTGTGTGTGAATGTGTGTGTGGTTATAGTGAAAAAGTGATAGATAAAATAATAATTATAGAAAAAAGAATAAAAAATGGCCACATCCATCTGTCGCCTCTTGCCAACATTGGCCACCGTTAGTGGCAGACATAGTTCTGTGTTATGAAGTAATTAATACCGCGCACGTCCTTCACAAAGACAAAATCGATGTCCAAGTAAAAAAGAAACGAATTCAGATTTTGTCATTGAGTATGTTAGTCTTCTATTCACGGCGTCGATCAGAATGTTCATTGGATGAAAGGAAAGAAAATCACCAAGTAGACGAAGAAAAGATAAAGTATAAAAATAGAGGAAAACGAAGAGGAAAAAAGACGGTCTATTTTTGCCATAGCCGCCCAAAAGTTTGGTGAATGAATGAATGAATGAAAAACACAACTGCTAACTGTGAGAAAATAAATAATCTTTTTTGGTAAGGGAAAATATTTTACAAAGTAGAAGAAAAGAAAGCGACAGAAATAAACAGACGAAGGAACATGAAGGCGTCCATAACAGATGATAGAAGAAGGAATAAAATGAAAGAAACAGGGATAATTAAAAAAAGAAGAAAGAAACGAATAAATGGCTCATTGCATGAAAGATACATGAATATATTTTGGTACATCAACACTTACAAGGGACAAATTATTAGATAGCATGTATTGTATTTGCTTTCACAAATCTGAGTTGAATATATGGACTGAAGATGATAAAATAAAGAACTAAGTAGGAATTGTGTCTTAATCTAACATTTTCTCATTTATTATTTATTTTTTCAGAGATCTGGTTAAAGACAAGAGATGACAATTTTTAAAAACATTTATATATATATATATATCCAACTGAATAAGGAACGAAGAAAATATTAACAAGCTTCAAAACATTAATTTAAAACAGTGCTCAATATGAAAAAAGAGCTATGCATATTTATTATAAATTATAGTTTAGAACATCTGCCACTGTTAATGGGTTAATGTCAGCTTCAAACCAATCATTATACAAGCTTGATTTAATAGAATTTGTCTGAAATCCTTTCCCTAATAACGTTTCAAGTTGGTGCATGCAAATTTAATTTACTCTCTCTCTCTCTCTCTTTTACTCTCTCTCTCTCTTTTACACTCTCTCTCTGCAGTCAGTTTAAACTCCAGTGTTAAGTTTCAGAAGGGAACGGCAGCTAAACTATCGCCCGGTTCACACTCCACCCACGTCTATTGAACAGGTGAAGAGGCTCATCCCTTGTTTCCTGGTTAGGATGTGGTTTCTGGCTTTCTCTTTTCCAATCTTTTTACTCTTACGTAGCCCCCTGCGCATCAGTGGCGTTATCGCCTTGCTTGGGGTGATATGATTAAAAAAAAAATGTACCTTCTCTCATACTCCCTCCTACCCCATATACAGTTCTTTACTTCTTTCTTTTTGTTAAACCCAAAGGCCTGTTCATAAAAGACTGTAAAGCACAATACCTTATACCATTCTACTTTCTATTACATTCATATCAAACACCTCATTCATTAATGCTCTGCCATGAGTGAGAATTTAACCTTGTATTATGCGAGCTTTATCAAATACGTATGTATATATACATATGAAGCAAAAACTGATGTCAACAATCAGCGGCGACAGTCTGTTTCGTGCTTTAACGCAATCATACTGGCTAGTGAAGCATTATGAATAAGGTCTATCATATTATTATAACGGTTATAGGGTGAGCTGCAACACATATAGTTCAGATTATTCTTGGAACTAGTGAGTGGAAATAATTGTACATTCTAATGTAGATTCGTGACTATTTAATAGTATTATTTATCTTTAATATTTATTACTTTGTTATTTATTTTGATTCTTAGTACCTTTTCTTGTGTTTACTTATATATATATATATATATATATATATATATATATGAGATTTCTCTAATATTCAGGCTGATTGGAACAAAATAATTACACTGTTTAATATATGAATAAAAAAAGAGCATCTACTAAAATATGAGTATCCATTAAAAATAACGTTTAAACAAATAATATATACATATGCATGCGTGTATGTGTGCATGTGAGTATGTGTGTGAGTGTGAGTGTGAAAGGTTGTGCTACCACGAAGTCACAAGTCATCCTAACCGAGAAATTGAGCATGCTAGCCTTGTTCAAAAAATTGATCACGACAGATTATGCGGTCTCTCAGAAACAGTAAGCAAGCTTCGCTCAGCAGAGTTGCAGTATAAACAACGGGAGGTTTTAGCAGGTGTCTGTAATAGGCACTCTCCTAGACTGGGGTCCTTGGAAATCAGTAGTTGCCGGCCATGGCCATATATATATATATATATATATATATATATATATAATTAACGTGGAGAAATTTGTCACTTAGCTGAGCAGAATTAATTCAGTCATGCCGAATTCGATGACCCTAAAGAATTAAGACATTACAACAAACCCTTCACGGAACATCGAAATCGCTTTGACTTGAGTAACACTTCTCAGCTAATTAACAAACTTCATCACATTAATTCTATTAATTTATGACACTTTATGACAATGGCGTTTGATTGTCTAAAATGTTTTTCTACCAGTAAACTTCTAAAAAAAAACATAAATGTTGGCACTAAACATCATTACAATTTAACGACGCTATATATATATATATGCTGTATTGGTAGGTATTAGAAGGCTACCACAATGTATTTAGTATAATAAAGGAAGTTAAAGAAGCTATTTATTATTCATTAATATTTCGAGATCAGAATCTCATCTTCAGAATGATAGGACAGCTTGGTTTCAAATTGTCCGCCGCTGGACCGTGCTTTTAAACGTATATATATATATATATATATATACACGAGAAAAAAATCGCAAGATCGCCAAGACCTACCGCGGTTTCGCACAACGGCTCGTCAGGGCCGTTGTGCGAAACCGCGGTAGGTTTCCCCTCTTTTTTTTTTCCCCTCATTGTCCAAAGCTTTATAGCGGCGGACAATAACGGAGTTAGATTCTGCCGGTTATTCGTGATCCTAAAAAATTACTTGTGTAAGATTTTAAGATTTGGATACGTACAGAGTCGATTTTATTATTATTATTATTATTATATATATATATATATATATATATAAAGCGTTGAATTGACATATAATATAGTACCATTATAAAACATTATATATATATATATATATATATATATATATATCTGTGTACTGGTCTAATTTAATTATAACCAAGAACTAATTAACTAATTATATATGTATATATATATACATTACCACATTTTTATTAATTCATATATACATATATATAGAGAGAAAGAGAAAGCATGAGCCGTTGAAACATTGATCAGTGATTTAAAACTGAATACTATGTTGCTTGACGATGTAGTCGGTCATGATTTCGATCAGATTCCAATTCTTTTTTAATTGTGAATTGCTTTGACTTTTTAGGAAGATCAGTGGAGCGGTTTCCCGTTAACTTTTCTACGGTTTTGAATTCCGTGTCTTCTACTAGAGTTAGTGTCACACTAAGTCAAAGAGTCCAGTCTACGCTGCTATTTAATTTATAGCTGGAGAAGAGATGGAATTTACCGAGGGCATAAGTGCGAAACTAAAAATCAGACCGGAACTTGAACTTCATTCAACGAATGCACACTTTGCGCGTATAACGTTTTATGCACTTTCCATCCATTGTATGTTGGACGAAAAATGATTTCATTCATAGACAGAAAAGTACATAATAAAAGAGGTTGCTAGAGAATGCATGTGGAGGTAAAGAATATTGAGAAAGCTGATAAAAGATGACAGACTATAAAAACGTTGACCTTGATCAATCAAAAAGAAAAAGTGAGACAAAGATGCAACGACAGAAAAATCGGTCGAACTCAGCGTTGCATTGCGAGTACACATTCATTGAAACTATGGGATTAGAACTTCCGCTTTTTACTTCGACACGTTTCAATTACCTTTGTCATATCACGATAAGATCTTATTATTCTTCCCAAAATAAGAAAAACTATATGAATTATTTGAAAATAAAATAAATATTGAGTTAATTATTTTAGTTGATTTTAGGATCCATAGATTCAAATTTGAATATTGTGGGTTATCACATTCGCGTTAGTAGACTGATTTTTTAGTATTCCATGGCTTTATTTTATGCACGGGTTATGAAGCTCTTTGACTCATATACGTAATTACTTGTGAATAGTAACCAGTCAAAGGTTATCGTGTGTTATATAATTTGATATAATATCAGGCTTTCTTTCTTTAATTTTTGGAAGACAAAACATTAAGATAGGGATTCTAGCGATTTCTCTAAAAATAACGGGAAACTTGTGAATAACTGTGTAAGAATCTGAATTAATTTGCTCACCTTTCTAACAGGAAAAAGGTTATAAATAATAAAAAAAGCATTCCATTTGTAAAGTCTGTGTTATTCCCATGTTTTAATATCGATCAGAATGTTTAGTAGATCAACGAAAAATCGGTATATTCAATGCTCATCTATTGTCCTTACGCTCCTATATTTGTGTCTTTTCACATAGAACTCAGAGATGAGATAATGTGTTTTCGCGCATGAAACCTAACTCGCGCCACTTGCATGTGGTTAATTTTAACACGGGAACATTAATTTCAGTCTAATCAGAATCTATACAGCTGAATGCCTGTTTATCATAACTATCAGAGAAAAAAAGATAATCGTTGGAGAGAGCGTAAGGACAAAGAAAGACCAAAATACATGGAATGTCAAGAAAACTTGACCGATGCATCTAACTCAAAATGATTCATTGTTCAAATAATCGTTTAATTTGGTCTAAGCTACTTAACTGATTGCTCATAATGACGTTTCTTTTCTTGTCGGTTGTACATACAAGAAGAGATAATTTAACCTGGAATAGTCTTGTGAAGGCAAAATGTATTTATCTGGTTCTTATTAGCGACATTCACCTTCAAAGTACCTTGTTTGTGAAGCTGTGTACTTTGCAAGACAATAGTGGCGTTGCTGGAAATATTTTTGGAACTACTTTTTCAGAATATCTTTTAGTAGTGTTGTCAACGTGTTGCAGGAATGTCAGCAATTCCTTTTCTTTTCAAGTTTTTTTTTTCAATTTAGGAAATAGTCAAAAAACATAGGAGGATAAAAACGGAAAACTCCTGACGCATCACAAGTAAGAATATTATGGGGAAACCTACTTGTCAAAGCAGTGATCGAATCTTTCCTCTAAGTAGGTTTTCCTATTCTTTTTTTATTCATTGTGTTTTGGTTGCTAAATCTTGCATCATCGCGAACATCTCGCTTTTATTTACCCCCTCCACGCCATTTAAAGACACTAGGTTCATTTATTGAAAGATTTATTTACTAATTAAACAAAATATGTAATTACTTATATTAATTATAATAAGTTGCCATGATACATAATTTTGATAGGTTCTTATTTAGAAGCACGTAATGTTTCTGTAATTAATTTATAATTGTAATCTGCTTTCTTTGTAAATCTGAAATAATCCATTGGAATATAGTGAATCTTATTAGAATACTAACACGAACTCACACCCGTTCACACATACGCCCTCGTACATTCACTGTAGGCTAAATGCATTAAATTTAGTAACACTTTAAAATTTTATTTAGTTTCGCTATATCAACCGAGGATTATCATATATCATGACTAGCTTCCATGTCTATAGTAGCCACTTGTTGCATAGCTGCTATTTACTGATTTAAGAAAAATAAAACAGAAATTCTATCGGTCATATCTTTAAAAACAACGATCATAATTTCATTAAGTGGTTTTTATGTGAATTTCATGTAAAATTTAATTTAATTTTTTTGCTAATGTTTAATATTTTCTTTAATTATTTTCAGGCTTAGCAAAATAGATAAATGGGTAAATGAACCAAATTAACAGACTCTGAGTGTGGTAAAATCTCTGCCGAGAAATTTTTGACGAATTTGGAAGGTCACCAAAGCATTTCTGGAAGATCCCGAAGCCTACAGAAAAATGGGCTCCAGCAATCACAGAATCTATGGACAGGAGGATTATTAGAATTATCAAATTTAATCGTGGCATGTGTAGCACAAAACGTCTTGTCAGGCATAAACGCGTTTGATGCGATGATATCTACATAAAAAGGCACGAAACAACAGAAGAGAAAGAAAAACCTCGGCTGACGAAGACAGACATTCGCGATAGATCTCGAAACCTGCTACCAGGAATGGAAGTCTGTATTGTCCACTGATGAAAATACATGAAATAAATTTCATGGTGGCCCCGGATAGATATCAATATACTAGAGGATCATCCGACCAGATATGGCAACAGTATTCAATGCACGGACAAATAGTAGTTTTATAAATGTGTAAGATAGATTATGATGCGAAAAAATTCCTGGCACGACACAGTGACTCAATCGTCTTAGTCATAGATGTAGCTATTGATTCGATGTAGTCGTTCCACTTGAGGGCGGCTGAGATAGTAAGGCCAAGGAGGCACAGTGTGTTCCTTTCTAGGAGACTAGCGTCATCCATACTGATGGAAGATGGGAAAGTTTCTCTGTGGTGGTTAAAGGAGAGCAGCTTCGTCTTGGAAGCATTAAAATTTACGAGCCATGCCTTATCACAGATTGGAGGTCTTTTTCAAGAGCAGCAGCGAGGTTTACTTTGTCAGCCTTGGCAGATTTCTTATTGAGATACGAGTAGTGGTGTCATCTGCATAGATGACTACTTGTGGACTGATTACTTGAGGAAGATCATTGATGAAGATCAGGATTATCTGCTACAAGAAAGATGAACCTGCAGGTGGTTGAGGAGAGAATTAATGTACAAGTGTACGGTAATTTTCTTCACCAATCGCTCCCGGGAGATTAAGAAAATCCGGCATGCAATGAAAACTGGGTTTTTTCACAGGACAATGAGTCTATCCACAATGGAATTGTGACCAGGGCGTTTTTATGCTTTCAGCTTCTTGTTTCCCAGCGAACTTCATGTTAAAAAAAATTAAATGCCATGTCACTCGTTATTTTCTGTCTTCTTAATTCTGATTCTTTTATTATATTTCTTCTTAAAAGTAGTTTTTCCCACATTCTCTAATATTCAGTAACCTCTTGCATCCTAGTGGCTTTATTGCATTCAGTCAGTTAAGTGCCATACGTGATACACGCTTGGGCGATCATGTCTCGAAAGCGGCACAATCTTCTGACCGGGCAGAAGATTATCCGCAGTAGGTTGTCATTGCTTTCTGCGGTAGACTGGTTGCCAAACAAGGCTATAGAACCCAATCTGTCCTGTTATTTGACCCATAGCTGGGAGGAAGAGACGGATTAATACCTTTCCCAAGGGTATTTGCGCGTATATGATTGCAACGAATTCAACTGGAATTCGAACTCGGTTCTCCGATTTCTCGTTCCGAGTCGATATCCACTGGACCACAATGCATATTTATTGCATTACTTGGTCTGAAATGATTAAAAAAATTATTCATGCTGGTACAAAACCATCAGTACTGGATTAATCTTGTAGTAAATGCCATGGGTTCTGCATTTTTTGCGTGGTTATTATTTTGTCAGTATTAATGTTTATATGTTGGTGGAGCTGCAAATTTGGTGATTCATCAATTTAGGTAACATTATTTCAAGGTAGTTAAATCTTATTAAATACCTCCATAGAACCATTTGTCTTACATTTTTATGGGTTATTGAGTGAAATTTACCTGCTTTATAAATTTTATTAGAATGTGAGTAAATCATGTATGTACACCGGCGGACTGGGTTGAACATTTCGACCCAGAAAAATTGTAAAAAGACCTAGTCAAACGTATTCATAGGAATCAAATAAAAGTAAAGGTTTTAGGAAAATAAAATATTCCATCTATTCAATATTGTTTTATTTATTTATTTTTTCTTTTTTGTTTTCTTTTCGGTAATTTCTAAAATGATGGCCTATTACTATAGGACCCACCGCGAAATTTCCCATTATCCCGGTAAGCCACTGTTTGTGTAAATTTTTACAAATTAGCTCTCCTCTCTCACATATGCTACAAGATTTGTATTAGCTTAATTCGGACCTGAAGACTATTAAACCCTTACTACTGAGTATTTCAATAGATACTGAATAACCAATTATAGGTTTATAACAGTCTGGTACATCATAGCGGTATGGAACGTCTCACTCGAAGAAACAATAGAAGAGAAAACAGTAAGCACAAGTAACAGAAAAAATGGTAAAATGGGAGCACATACATCTGTAAGAAGACAACATTCTTCAAAAAATATAAGACCGTGCAGGAAGAAATCATAAAGTGGAGAGTCCAAGGACGAAAACATTAGAGATACGGAAGCAAAATAATAAATTTGAGAATATTAGTATAATTAAAATAATGATTACTTGTAGCAATATAATTTGTTGTAAGTTAGAACAAGATTGTTGCATTTTGAGAAACGGTGAAAAAGAGGAAAACGAACAGAGAGAGTACAGTCAGCTGTATGCTACAATTATGCTGAAATCGTGTTTATTCCCTAACGTATCACAGTACAAACTCGGGCTGTAGGGCCGATCAAAAGAATTAGCCGTACTGATGACTAAAACAGGTACAGTTTTTCAAGTCGGCTGGTGGGGATTCTACGCGGCCTTTTTTGAGTAAATGGCCTGTGACACACTTGCAAACGTTAACACGAAGGGTCGTGGGCTGAAAGACAGACTTACGTACGCACAAACACATGTAAGCATATATGTTCGCATAAGTACCAATATATAAACAAATATGCATAAATATACATATCTAGATACAAATAATATATGCCAAGTCAGAGAAAAACAAACTCAATGTGAGGTTAAATCAAAAGTAGTCTCGTTTTTTAAAGGTTTTTATTCCAAAGCCTCTTTTTGTACATATCAAAAACTTATCTATTACTCTATAGTATTATTATTTTATATTGAATGTATCATAGTATTGCTCTGTACATATCTTGAGTATCTCAGACAAAGTACTTTTCAAATTATACTACACGTACCTTGCAAGAAAGATATTTGTCATGTTAGTAGCCATATACTTCAATGGGATGGAACCAAGTTCTCCGATCATTATTTGGATGACTTTTTTTATGACATTTTTTTCTGGTATTTTGACACTCTGGCAACCTCTATCTCTGATTCAGAGTAGTTTGTTTTTTTCTGTTTTCTTTGCTCGTATATTGTAGTCAGCAGGCATGGCCACATCAATTATTTAGCATTCCTTTTCAGATATGTTGAGGACGATTATATCTGGTCTTTGCTGTTCAATAATTCGATCTCTTTGAAAATCATAGTTCTCAAATTATCTTTCGTTTAGCCATCAGCTTCGATTCATTTTAATGGTACGTGATCGTAGCATTTATTGGACACATTATGATCATATGTTATGCACAAAGGCCAGTGCATCTTAAGGCAAACTCTGTCGTCTTCTGTACTTTCGGTGTGCCAAAATTTTACAGCCACTGATTTTACAGTCTAACTATCTCTTGTTTTATTCTACACATTGAGGCATCTGTAGAGTGTACACGTTGCTGTCTATATATTTCGTATGTAAGGCTTGTTCTTGCGCAGTTATGATTACACTTTCAATCACTTATTTTCAAATCACTGGGCTTCAACCATTGGTGAAAAATGGAAATTTTCTCGAAATTTAAGGTGTATTTTATATTGAGTTGAAGGACATGAATTACAACGACGTGTCAAAAAGATATAGAATAGTCGGATGTAAATATAATGGTTGATGGCGCCATCATTGGATAGATTACTCATGTCAAGGCGATATGAATTATCGGTGTTCGAAGGAGTTGTCGGAAATCATCGTTCACCTTGTCCAGCACAGTGACGGAGTATAGGACCTTAATGATCATGATCAGAGGTTTCTGACAAGCGATACTTGGTCAAATCACATTCGCTTTCAGTGAAGAAGGTACCATACAAATATCCAGCGTGTTGGTTCAGCGATCTTTAACTTCCATGAGATATGCAAGCAGAAAATCACCGGGATCGACCTATTAAAACCACAACACATGAATCACGGTTCCAATTGATTTAGGCTAATTGTAATATTTGGACGTAGCAAAGACCTCTTGTGGGAATGTAAACCTGTTCTCAGCCAGGCGCTGTTCAGTTCTATAATAGTGTGGTGTGTATACGCGTGGAATCGGTTCGGTCTGTCTAAACAAATCATTGATTGGTGACCGTTACTTTGCACTGCTGCGTTATCCTTTGTACCTATTCATGGATTTCATGTACCTCAACAATGATGGGTTATCCCGACAGAATCGTGTAGTTTGTCAGTTCACGCGATATAAACATCATCAAGAACTTATAGAGTTCGCTGGAAAAGTTTATTTACACCTAAGATCCTACAAACACAAGGGCAATGCATATAGCTATTAAGAAAGCATTTAGTAACATCTTTCCAGATATCTTCCTACTTCTTATAAAATCTTTCTACTTTTTTAGAATCGATACCACGTCGAGATATTGCAATTTGACGGGATAGAGGTTGTTCTATATGATACTAAACATGACGTCTGGCAGATCGACCTAATATCCAGTCATACAGATTGAAAATCCCTTAAACATTTGTCCTTTGAAATAATGAACGATTATCAGTTGGTGGTTACGATGTTTTAAAACGCACGGTAGAGGAGAATTCAATTGCCGATACTGTAAAACTTGCAGAAGAGTTAAAATCAATGGAAGCTGCCGCATGTCGAGTATTACATTAACTTTAAAAACAGTTAATTGAAAAACTAAAATTCTTTTGATTCAACCTAATATCAGCATTTTTTAAAAATACACGCAAATATAATACTCATCAAATAGCAGTCTAAAACAAGAAAATTACATTCACTTATTTTCATATAACAGACGAATACAAGGGTGAATCAATAAGTTCATTGCCTGATTTGTTGTTCTTACTGGATTTTTGACCTGGAATGTTTACCGTATGATGTTTGAGCTATATGATTAATATTCACTACTGAATTAAATACATTTATAAGGAAGAATTTTATGTTGAAAAATAAATATTTGTTAAAATGAATATGTTTGTTAAAATGAATGTGTTTGTTAAAATGAATGTGATTTTTTTATTCATCATTAGACTATAGACATATTGATGCGCCCACGCTTATTGATGTTAATATCAATATGCTACTGCGGAAAAAAAATTGTTAAAAAGCAAATATGTGCATATTATAAATAATACTGACTGAATGGCTCCTTTTCGAGTTCACCCGTTTGCTAGGTTGGCAAGCACGGGCTCATAGTTGTCTTTCTTCGACACCTACAAACGCATCATGTGGTTTATACTGTAACAGTGAACAGACTTTAGTTACAGTTTCTGGGAGAGGCTAAAATTCTTTATGAACTTAATTTTTTATATATTATATTTCATATATAAACAAAGTTCAAACAGTTTACTGACTTGCTTAATTTCTTGACGTGAAATTATAATGTTAGTATATCGTTAACAAATGATTAAAATTCATATAAAGCATTTGCAAATTAACTATTATCTGTTAAGTAATATTTAATAGATACTTGTTCATAAATACTTAGCATAAAATTTATACTAGTTGTTTCAAACAAATTACGAATTTAAAAAATTCAACATTATTTTTTATTGCTATAAACTCTATATTGACTGTGTACGTGAGTTTAAGTAGATCTTTCTGTTTTTGAAACAGTTTAATTAATATCTTCCAGCGTAGTGACCAAAAGTCTTAAAGAAGATGTAACTCCCGGTAAGCTTACTTCACTAATAATCACATTTATATTGGGACTTTCTAAATGTACCATCTATTTTAATAAGGTATAATGTTAGCTTCAGAAATCAGTGGTGTATCTTTGAAGGGTATATATTCAATGTCAAATGGTTTCGGCATTTGGTTACCATGGAGAGTTTACGATATACTAACATTATAGTCACATTATAGATCTATCGCCCGGTTCACACTCCACCCACGTCTATTGAACAGGTTAAGAGGCCCATCCCTTGTTCCCTGTTTAGGATGTGGTTTCCGGCTTTCTCTTTTTCAATCTTCTCACTATTACGTAGCCCCCTGCACATCAGTGGCGTTACCGCCTTGCTCGGGGTGATACGATTTAAAAAAATGCAGCTTTGAATTACCGTACTACTTGTAAATATATATTCAAAGTGTTAATGTTGAAAGTCATGTAATTTAATTAAACTCTGATTGAGATTTGAGATGTCATTATTTTGGTCGTTATTCCGTAAGTTTTTCATAGTTGAAAATATGTAGAAAATCATGTGCAATGATACACAAGAAACTTGCAAGAGACTGACAAGTTCCTAAGGGAACATAAAATGGTTATGCGTGACTACTAAACATTAGCGCTATTTCATACAAATACTCTTGAGAAATTCAAGAATTCCAAAACTACGGTTATATCTAAAAATGAAAACGTATTGAAGGCATAGATAAGTTAAAGAAATCCAGTTAACTCATAATTTGAATGAGAATCTTTTGACGAGAGGAAATGAACCGTTGTCTTGTTGACAAACATATGTGCGCATATAACTCTGTATAATGAGTTGAACGCTACGGTTTTCGAAGATAAATCTTCATATATACGCATGGCCCTTGCTTTGAAGAGTCATAGAAGTCTGGGGATAAATTGCAATATGAATCAATGCTTAGTAACTCTGGTAATATTTAGTCTATCAGTGTCCATAAAAATTTTTGAATGTCATTTTTTCTTAAGTGTTTTATGAGAAATGTTTATACTGCGTTGGATTATTCTAGATTCAGTTTGACAATTTTTCCAACCACGACCTGAGTTTTTTCAAAAGTACCTACATTCAAACTTCAATTTATATTTTCTCTGCTTTTTGTACTTAAATGTAATATCGCTCGGTTCACACTCATCTTTTGAATAGTAGTAGAGATTTACTTTTTTCATTCTTTAGGATTTGATTTCCGGTTCTTTTTAAAGTCTTTTTCATTTTTTTCACTTTTAGTAGTTCCTTGCGTCTTAGTGGTATGATTGCCTTGCTTGGGCTAAATTGATTAAAATGAAATGGGTTTTTCAAAATCTTTTATATTTTAAAATATTCTTGTTTACTTTATCATGAGATTTTTTTTAATATATACTTGCCAAATGTGAGTTTCTGCTCAAAATATCTGAATTCTTCAGGTTTTGTTTCCGAACATTGACCATTCCTTGTACCATAAAAGAAGTCGCAAGAAAGAAAGATCCCTAGTTCAATGGCATGTATTATTAATGAAATTATAAAATCTTATGATGCTGTCATACAGATCTTGTTTGATTTTGTTGTCAATGAAAGACAACAAACGAGAACGTGATTCTTTAAAGAAAACATCTTCGCCTTTGTGCACGTGCGTATATGTATGTGTGCGTATTTGTGTGAGAGAGAGATGGAGGAGACTGTGTATTCCGTAACTTAACAGAATCTAATATTCGTCTCAACAGATTCTTTATTAAACAAATTTATTCTTCATTTCTTATTAAAGTTTATTTTTAAGTTGCTTGTTCATATTTTGAATAAAACCTTTCTGTAACCGAGAAATACTTTAAGCCAGTAGAAACTTACCGTACTTCAGCCAGTGGTGTGTTTAGGGCATCCAAGAACACATTTCTCTCCATGGGTGGTTTTGAATTCGAAGTGTTCTTTTATTCTAGATTATGTTGCTACATCAAGGCAAGAGTCAGCCCTACTATTTAACCCATAGCTGGTTTACAGGAAAAAAGATGGACTCATATTAACCCCAATAATATTTCTGCAAAAGTAAGTAGGGCGTGACGAACTCAGTTAGAATTTGATTCTTTGCTTGTCGTAAGCCGTTACACAACCCAGTCATTCAAAGATATCTACATATACCTGCTTATAACGACCTTATTTCTTAGCTGAAATTGTCTCATTTACTTTATCACCTGTAATAATTGCCACAATAAAGAGATATATGTAACTTCGTGCAATTTAAATAAAAGATTTTATATGCATTGTTGTGTAGTGTTACTAACCCACAGGAAGTGGTAAGTACTCAACTACCGCATGGGTAATCGCTGAAGCTATTTATACTCTTGGTAACATCCTGTGTAAATGAGTTACCTCATTTCTTCGTACCGAAGAGATTTTATTCCCTTATTTTTCTTGGTACTTCTCCTTGGAGCTTTTGTCTCCTCACTAGCTTCCTCCGTCTCCATAAGAGAATGTCTAGATATGGAAGATCGTATCTTTTACTTTTTTCATAGAAGTGTTCTTCCAATAATCGTTCATGTTCAGAGTCTATATTGCTTTCGATTTCAGTATCATGTTTGTCTTGCGTTGATGTGACACTTTCACCTTTATTAATATAAGGGTCACTGTACATTTCGTCATTGCTATCATGTTGCAATCCATTTTAGTCTGCATACGACATCCAGCGGGTAGTATTGTCCTATAGCTTAGCAACAATCTAGGAAAAAATGTTTCGATTTCTTTTTTCAGTTGTAGACATATTTTCAGTCCGTTTTTAAAGTTTTCACCATCCTTTCAGATAATCTTTTTGATTGTTGATTGTTTGGCGGGTTTGCATCCCATTTTGTTTAACGATTGGCATAGTTTCACTTCACAGAATTCTGGGGCGTTGTCGTATACTAGCGTTTTCGGAATTCCATTTTAGTTCTTCGTCGTTAATAAAACCATTGTCATTCTGGTAGCATATTGTATTTTTTATATCGATGCCAAAAACTTACTTTATAGAACTTTTGAAAAATCTCACGTGAGGTTTTAATTCCATATGGCATTCTTTACCGTCTTAACAAGCCTAATGGCGTGTTTATTGTTGTGACTTCTTTAAAGCTTTCATTAATATCTGCAAGGGAGTTCAAAGTCCATTCTACATTGAGACAGGATACGAGTCTGCAGATATTTGATCGCTTACGCCTATTTTTAGTCAACACAAATGTGAAGACCCCCGTCTTTCTTTTTAAAAATTACTAACGAGGAGACCCATTTACTCCCTCCAGGCAGAATTCCTTCAAGTAGATCATTTTCCAGTAATTTTTTACCTTTTCCACGACTATTAGTAGTAGATGGGCTGGCACTTTTCGTGCTTGAAAGGATGAGTGGAGACATTTTCCTTTAATCTTAACTTTGCTTAATAGTATTTTTTTTTTAACATTCCAGTTTCTTCTGCCTGGAATTTGTTCACTGATTTTGTCGAATTTATTTCCAACACATCATTTCCTATTAAACTATGATTATTTTCACAGTTTGCTACAACAATTGGTGAGACGTCAAACATACTTTTTAGTTACCACGTAGGCTTCAAAATAGACTAACGCTTTTTCTTTCCCTTTTTTTTTTATCATGGATCCGTCAAACTGATTCAATTGAACAAAGCTTTTCTTTAAAATTGGTTTTCCTAATTTCTTCCAAACATTTCTGGGTATCAAAATCACGTCACTTCCCGTATCACGTCACTTCCCGTATCACGTCACTTCCCGTATCTAGTTGCATGTTCAGTAAAACATTATTGATTCGGATTTTTAATAACCCGTTTACATTGCTATATTTTTTCATTAAACAGACATCCATATTTTCATTAAACAGACATCCATATTGATTTCCTCTTCGTTTTGTTAGACCATCTCTATGTTTCTGTTTTTGGTTTACACATACATTAAAATGATTCATTTTGAAAAATCTTTCACATCTTTTTTATTCCGGAAATTTTGGCTCTTCATTTTTATCTTTATTAACCCCATTATTCTGTATTTTTCTCTATCACGTGACCTCTATCAGATCCTTAACTCTTGATAAATTAAATTTTTTAACCAATTCTTGTTGCTAAACAAATTCCACCCACTGTTCTAGTAGCAAATTTCCCAGTTGAAACTGCATTAAAGTCACTTTTGAAAGACGTTTACCAATTTTTGTAATCAAATCGTCTTTGACTAATTCCGATCCTGGTTCATTCACTTTTGGAGAAACTTTCGTGAACTTAGCTCTTTCTGCATTCATTGTTTTTGTCTTGGGTGCAATGTTTTTCACTATTAATTGACTTATATCGTTTCACATTATTTCCTCCAACTGTCTTGTCTGTGCTGTTGCTGATACTTTGATAATAGCCTCACAACCTGCAGTTACCAAAATTTACCTAGTTTTTTCCTCCAATGATTTCAAATCCTTCGGCTTTTTTGCTCTAGCTTTAGCTTTTAGCTGCTAGACTTTTAAGTCACGCTTGTGTGTACTCGTAATTATCAAGTGATAATTCTTCATTTGATTCTTTAGATATCGGCGATGCTATTGTTGTGTAGTGTTACTAACTCACGGAAAGTGGTAAGCACTCAACGACTCCATGGGTAATAACTATAAATATTTATATTGGTGACTTCCTATATAAGTTACCTCAAAAAAGGGATTTTTTACACTCATTATTTGTTCACTGTAATGATCATCAGCAAAAAAATGAGCCCAAAATGCCTACTACAAGTCGAGGATACAGAAAACAACCTGGCAAAGAAATTTAAATACCTCGGAAGTGTTCTAACAGAGGATGCAACATAGATCTGAAGTTGTATTGGCACGGTTAATGATGTATTCCAAAAGCTGAATAGAGTATTTAGAGACAGGAAAATTTCGTTTGAAACAAAGAGAGTACTGGATTGTTATATGATGTCTGTCCTTCAATATGTCAGCGAATGCTGTACAATCTCATCAAAGACGGAGGAAAGACTTGAAGCAACAGAAATATGGTTCTACAGAAGAATGCTGAGGATACTATTGACCGAACATGTTAGCAACGACGAGGTTTTGGAGGGGAAGGAAACAAAAAGGAAAAGACTGCTAAAGTTTCTGGGACATGCAATGAGAAAGAAGGGCGTGGAGAATCTGATACTCACAGGACAGCGTAAAACAGAGACAGGAGAAAATCAATGCATAACATACTTGATAGGCTTGAGCAAATGGATAGAAGAGCAGGTCTTGGAAGGGGTAACAAGAGAAAGGGTGTTATAAACTACAAAGGATAGGAAAATGTAGAAGGCCATGATCGTCTATGTCTTGAAGGGACACGGCACATAAAAGAAGAAGAATGAATCAGACTATAATTTTGATCTAAAATTACTGATTTAATAAAAAGAGAAAATTTACTAAAGCAAAAGTGTATAGGAAGTGATTTGATTGCTAAATCATCCACAGTAAATTTGCATCAGATTATATAATTTCATTTAAAGCAGATTTTCCATTACTCTGATGTGGGATAATCAATGAAAGTGATAAAAAAACATCAGGAAACTCAATACAATTGATTAAAATACACACACACACACACACACACACACACACACACACACACACACACACACACACACACACACACACACACACACAAAAGAAAGAAAACAAAAGAATTAAATTAAAAGTTTAAAATTTCGGTGTTCTAATATTTCCTGCGTTTTATATCTGTGGATAATTATAACTAATTTTTTTCCATTTTTCATTAATTTGTCCAACATTGTTTTGATATATAAAATAATTATGTATAATGGTTGTCACCCAAGATTAAAAAAATCTTTACCTTATTATAAGTTTACCTTATTATTTAACTCATATCTGTGCAGATGTTGAGTAAGTGATGAATTAATGGTTTTCGTAGGGGTATTTTTTGGAAAGTGAAGGCAACAATGTAGAACGGAAATTGAATTTGGTTCGTCGATTTTCCTTTTTCGATCAGTTACTCGTTACACTATGCACACATCCTCATCAGAAGTATTTAGTTGTGTCAATGCTTATAAACATATGAATGGGTTCTTACCATCTTAGCTATAAACATTTTCTTAATGGTAATATATAAGAAAATATTCAATGGTATTGACCGAGCAGACAGTGCTGTTGTCAGTTGAAATTAATAAAACCTTTCTCTTAAAATAGTTTTTCAGGAAAATAGGTTCTCAAGTCCATATTTCCAGTAGTGGTGGGGTGTTTCTTCGTAACGTTTTGTTTGAAATAGTGTGGACGTCAAAATCATGATTATATAATTATTTTCTCTTCGACTTACATGTGCTCTCCATTTTGTTGGTTGCTACTGTTGAAAATCCTCAAGTGAAGTGCTTTCTCCTATTTTGGTACATTTCTTTGTTTGTGATTCTTAGCGCCAGTCCCAAAATTCGAAGATAAAGTTTTATTCACTCGTAGCTATTTTAACCATTGATCTGAAAATGATTAATAAACACAACTATTCATGGAAAAAGGTACTGATTCAATACAATTTGGGTCATCAATAATTTCACATCTGATAATTATGTTGCATAATTTAGTAACATTTACGATTAGCGGACAATTTTGAAGATGAATTCAAGATGAATTTAAAAAAGAAAGGACTTAGGCGAATTTGAATTTCATATTTTTCTATAGTTTTATACTGAATTGATATTCTGGTTGAGTTATCAGTAATTTCCGTTTTCAGGAACCGATTCTAATGACAAGTGTATCACCCTAACTATTAATCATACGTGACTGTTAAGAATAAATTAGGAGTAAACTAACATAAGATAAAGTTCAACGCAAAAAGTAGTGCAATGTCAAGATTAACTCTACAGAACAGGCCACAAAAGCTGAGTTCCATGGAACAAAGGTAATGTTGTGCACGTGGAGGCGTCTGCGGGGTATTATTCAGTCAGTAAAGTGCCCTATATAATACACGCTTGGGCGATCATGTTTCTTTCGATCCATAAATGACTAAGCAGAAGATTTTCCAGCAGTAGGTTGCCATTTCTTTCCGTGGTAGACTGGTTGCTAACCAAGGTTATAAAACGCAATATATTCTACTATTTAACCCATAGCTGAAGGGAGAAGAGATGGATTAATACCTTTCCAAAAGGTATTTGTGCATCAACTGGAATTCGAACTCTGCTCTCTGATTTCTCATTTTGAGCAGATACCCATTGCATCGCAACGTTCAACAGCTGCAACCGGTCTATAAATATTTAGTCGAAAAGCGCCCTGCACTCGTTAATTGGAAAAAAGCTCTTCTCTGTGACAACGCAATAGAACAAGAAAAATTGAAACTTGGTTGAGCTCTCCTACTCGACACATCTTATTCACTTGATCTTGTACCAACTGATTATTGGCCTTTACGATCTCGTCAAAAGGCTTTGATGAAGAAAACTTTCTTTGATAAAATCCAGCTTCAAGGGTTCGCCGAAAAAACTTTCACAACAAAATCTATAGAATATTAATCGAATGCATCGAAGATTTGCCTGATAAGCGACAACAAGTGTTGTATAATGTATTGGTCGGTTGGGAATACTGCCGGGGGTCATTAATGAAAATGATAGAATTTTCCCAAGAAGTGCATTTTGCACTGGGCGACACAGGTGTCGGGCAGATTTTGTTCTGGTGAGCCAGTGTCAAAAAGGACAGCACCCCAGACAAAATGCACTGGAAATACCAGGTGTCAATGAGTTAACTATTTCAGTGACGTCATCAGTCACAGAGAGTTTAGTTTTAGTTCCACAATCATACTAAGTTGAGGACATAAAGGACCGGCCTTCTGCTTGGTCGGCCTCGTATGCGTGTGTGCTCCGATCCGACCAAACCACTCACTCCACAATAGAACCAAGTCACCGAAGAGAAAAACGACAGAATAAAGATATAATTTGATATTTTTATTTATAAATGGATTGTTGCAGTCCGTCATTTGAAATCACCTTGGGGTCCAGTATATTTCGTCATGTATCAGTGAAGAAGACAAGATTTGGTTCAAGCAGATTCTCGCTGAATTGTTACGAAAATTATGTATCGACATTTATTGAAAAGAAACACCGACATTTTGGTTGAAGTTTGTTTTCGACGAAGAAGCGATTTGTTACCCCGTTGAAGAAGTTGAAGTTATCATCTTCGCCGTCGTCGTTGTCGCAGTCATTGTTGGTTCCTAGAAGAAATAAATACTCAGAAGAGAGTAGATAACATACGTCACTGCAAATAATCTTGAATATACAATCGGGTAAAATATAATTGTATCTTATTTCTTGATGACGAAAGACGATAATGATTTATGTCTCAACCTAATATATAGCAACTTGTTCATTTATCAAATACACTTGTATAACAATGTTAACAGTATATATTTTACTAGATAGAAATAATTGCTTTCGAGATAGGCCAGTGTTTTGCAAAAGCTTTGGAGGAAATGCTTATTGCGGTCAGTCCATTTGTTGTATTATGTTCTGGGCTAGAATACCAGAGCGGCATAAATATCCGCGTTTAAATCATTCTACCTCATGTTTAATACCCTCTTTCTTTCTTTCTTTCTTTCTTTCTTTCTTTCTTTCTTTCTTAATAACTACAAGGAAAAACGATCATGCGACTTGTGGTTTGACAAGTCGCATAAAAACAAAACAGGTAATCGACTTTCCTTCACCATCAAAATGTTGTTCCGTTAAAGGTTAAGAAAGTAATGAATAGACAGAACAGACGCAAAAGACAAATCGAAGAATAATTGAAAGGAAATGTTGGTAAAAATGAGAGAAAAGAAATGGAAGAGACAAAAAGGAACAAAAATACATGAAATGAATGAATACTGATAAAATATACTGAAATATAAAAAGCAAAGAAAAAGTAAAGAAAGTACGGAAACTAAATAAAAAAAACATGAAAAATTGAAATATAAATAAAAATTGTAAAAGGAAGAAAAATAAATTTAGATATAAGTAGGACTGCGTCTGGAATAATTTTCTTAGAGTAAAAGTGAATAAAAAAACATCGCAAACAAAAAGAGTATAAATTGACAGAAAATTCTCGAAGTTAACATTATTAGAATTATTAACAGAGTAAATATAATTATGTTACATTACATTAATTCTGTGTGGTTACTGGATCTAATCACGATCTTGAACCCCGTAACTGTTAGAGTCGTAGGGACACTACACATACTGTTGCAATAGTAAGACAGCCTCCACAACCTCCATTTGAAGTCAGTTTTCCTTCTGGTTGCTAACTATAGACTATAGTCCACAATCTGTCCTGCTATTTAGCCATAGCTGGTGGTAAGAGATGGATTCATACATTTTCAGGCCAAGATTATTAGCGCATAAGTGAATGCAATGAACACAACTCGAATTCCAATTCGACTATCCAATTCCTCAACTCGGGCCACTATCCTTTATACACTATGCCTATAGTGGTATTAATAGATACGTGTTGAAGTACCGATGTAGTTATAACGGAATATTCAACCTCCAGCTGAACATATATTTTAACTTTATCCGGCTTTAATTTTTACATCTTGTACCGAGAGAAAATACTTGATAAATTTTCATATACCGGAACAATGTTAGAAAAATTAAAGACAAAGTGAAAAATATCCGTGTGAGGCTTTCTGTCACGAAAATAATTTCCACTTTGTCATTAATTTTCCTAATTCCTGTATTGTATACTGAACTGTGCGGTTTGAATAACAACGCTGAACATGGAATCGGCGAACTGAACTCAAATTCCTTTTAGCGAAGCATAAATCCGTGTGTACTCTCCCAGCGAAAGATTAAATTGTAGGCTTTTTAGCCTTGTATGCCAGCCAATGACTACTGAGAAAGCCAAACTCTGGGGAAAGCAAGAAGAAACCTTCTTTTATGCTTCTCAAAATTACGTGAAAAGAAAAAGGAAAAGGAACATGTGGGAGAGTCATTATCGCATAAGTTCTTAAGGGATATGACATTAAAAAAAAACACTATTCTTCTACTCCCTGTGCTCACTTTCAACATGCATATACAAGATAGTTGAGGAAAGCAAGAAGGATGAACTGTTTTCTGAAATTGGAATACATGATTTGATGTAAAAAGGAGATTCCGAAGTAGAAGTTTTATTTAGGGGACTTCAGAATGAAGCAGGTGTTGGAATTTATCTATCTGGGGAATGTAATAACAAACGTCGGATAGTGTGACACAGAAGTTTGAAGGAGAGTAAGAATATCGAATAATACTTTTCAGAAAATGTGTAAAGTATTAAGGGATCAAAGAAAGGACGGAAAGACTATTGGAATGCTATTTAATGTCTACCCTCACAATTTGGCTGTGAATATTGGACAATTTCATCACAAATGAAGAAAAGATTTGAAAATAGTGAGATATGATTCTTCTGAGTAATGTCGAAAATGTCATGGGCAGAGTATGTAGCAAACAAAGAATTTTTATGAAAAAAACTGCTGACCTTTAAAAAAAAAGACAGCTGAACATTTTTAAAACATATAATGTGGAAAAAAGGTTTGAAAATTTAATAGTCACAGGACACACAAAAACCAAAAGAAGAAGAGTAATAGAAAGAATAACTTACTTGACGAGTTGAAGCAAATGAATTGTGGAAAATACCACAAATATTGTTCATAAAAGAGGAAAGTTTAGTAGGCATAACACAAAGTTGTGGACAACTATGTTCCTTTATGTCCTGGAAGGATCTAGCAAATGTACCTACAAGAATATATCTCTAAATATTGAAAGATTTTCTCAGTCGTAAGAAAGTTTTATTACAGAGGAATAAACAGATATTAAAACATTCATAACAAAAAAGATGGTATCAAAATATCAGTCAATTAATTGCCATACATGATATACGCTTGGCCGATCATGTCTCGAAAGATGTAGAAGATTTTCCCGAATTAGGTTGCCATTACTTTCTGCGGTAGACAAGTTGCCAACCAAAGATATAGAACACAATCAGTCCTGATATTTAACCCATAGCTTGAGGGAGAAGAGATAGATTACTATTTTTCCCAAGAGTCAATCAGTTAAGTACCATACGTAATACACGTTTGGGTGATCATGTCTCGAAAGAGACATGACTGACTGGGTAGAAGATTTTCCGGCATTTTGCCAACCAAGTCTATAGAACGCAATCTGTCCTGCTATTTAACCCAAAGCTAGAGAGAGAAGTAACGGATTAATACCTTTCCAAAGGCTATTTGCACGTAAGTGAATGCAACGGATTCAACTGGAATTCGAACTCGGCTATCTGATAAAGCCCCGAAATAATGTTATATATAAACAAAAGCTATGACATTAAATGCTAATTACCTTTAATTCCACGAAGGCTCTATAAATAATAATAATAATAATAATAATAATAATAATAATAATATATATATATATATATATATATATATATATATATATATATATGCATATTTATATATATATATTGTTTAAAATTTCCCTTATTTACTATAATGGTTTGATGTTATATTTGATGTTATGATCTGATGTTTGCTAAAAGTGGTTTAAGAACGATCATGTCGGTTTAGCGAAAGTAAAAACAGAAAGAAAGAAAAGAACGATTCTACAGAACAAAAAGAAAGAGTGAAGAAAAATACTATCCCCTCCTCAAACTATATAAATTGTTTTCTATCGTATTGAAAAAACACTTGAACACTTGTTCTTACGGTGCGGATAGTTGAAGGAGTGTTGGTCAGCTCCCACAGGGCCCGGAATTCTCGACTCTCCATGAATCGATTACGGTGCTGGGGTGAGGCCTATAGAATTGACAAGTTTTTCTATTTAACCCTTTTCCATTTGAGTATTTTTTTTTTTTTTTTTTTTTACAGATGTCATGATCGCTGTCAGACTCCGTCTGCTAAATTCTATGCTGTAGGCCAAAGAAGTTTAAGGATCTCTGGTCGCTATTCAATCTCAAATTCCACCCAAACCATTATTGGTAACATTTTTTCTCTTCCTCTACCAAAAGTGTTTTTGCTTCTTTTCTCATGTTGTTAAAAACACTGTCGCTCATCATAAATGAGAGACAATTTTGAAACTGTACATTAATTCTTTTCGTTCGGGTGTGATATTGTTGTTGTTGGTAATGTGATGGGAGTGAGCAGTGTGGATTGGCTGGTTACATTGCAGTGAAGCTGCTAACGGCGTTTAACGAGAAAATAAGCCTATTTTAAAACTATCTGCGTCAATTGGAGTTATGGGACATTAGCCACTTAATTCGGTGAGCAAAGCAAATTCTTTGAAATCTGATATACGTTAAATAGAGGGCAGATTGTAGCACCATTTACAATTGGAAGCCCACGTTGAGGTGTTTGTTCGACGCAAAGGATAGAAGACTAAGATGAAGTGTGAAAAAGAGAAAGAAAAGTAGAAGTGAAGAACAAGAAAAGAATGAGGTAAAGAGTTAAACAACGGAACAGAGTAAAAGACAAAATAAAAGTGAGAAATACAAAAAGAGGAAGAAGATGGAGATAGGCAAGGAAATAATGGTAAAGAAAAAGACAGAACAGACAAGCAAAGTAGAGATCTACAAAAATTTCGGAAAGTGACGGAAGAGGAGATAGTGTAAGGAGCTGATGAAACAAATACAAGAACAGTGGAAAAGTGACGAGAAGAACAGGAGAGGAATTTAAAGGAAGTTTTTGAGTGAGAAATAAACAGAAAATCATACACTTCAATCTTCTTTTGTGTGCTTGGGGGGGGGGGGGAACAAACAAAAGACTAGGAGACTGAAGGGAAGTGTGAAGAGAAACGAAAAGTAAACGTAAATTTTGACCAGAACGATAAAAAGATAGATGAGAGAAAAAAGAAATCAGTAACGCAGATAAATTATGGAGAGACTTAAATTGTAAAGACGCTTAAATAGATAGATAGATAGATAGATAGATAGATAGATAGATAGATAGATAGATATGAAGGTAGAAAGATTATGAAGGTAGAAAGATGGAGAAAATAGGTTATGAAGATAGATGGACAGATTATGAAGATAGATAGAAAGACAGATTATGAAGAGAGATGGATAGATTATGAAGATAGATAGAAAGACAGATTATGAAGAGAGATGGATAGATTATGAAGATAGATAGAAAGACAGATTATGAAGAGAGATGGGTAGATTATGAAGATAGATAGAAAGACAGATTATGAAGAGAGATGAGTAGATTATGAAGATAGATAGAAAGACAGATTATGAAGAGAGATGGGTAGATTATGAATAGAGATGGGTAGATTATGAAGAGAGATGGGTAGATTATGAAAAGCGATGGGTAGATTATGAAAATAGATGAGTAGATTATGAAAGTAGATAGATACGGAAAATAAAAACGAGTTAAAAGATATAGTTGAAAAATGATAAGTAGACAAGAAAACTTGAGGATAAAATAAAGAAACTTTGAATAAGCCTGTTATGAAATTGACAAGTTTAAAATTTCAAGAAAGTACATTTTGCAGCAATATTGACAATAAAATATACGATTTGGAATAGAGTTCTAGACTTTATAATCTAAACGATTGTAATTCACTTTGAATTTCGTAAAGGAAATGGAAAACATAGAAAGGGAGCGTTTGGAAAGGAAATGATTAATCGTCTATTGCTGATATTGGATAAGTTTGATAACCACAAGAAAAAAAAAGAAAACCTTTTCCTGAATCTCATATATTGGGTTACCACACATGCAAACGAATGCACAGATGCAGATATGTATATCTACGCCTGAGAAAACAGACGCAGAAAGACCTCCTGCAAACAAACGACAATAATTACTTCTGAAACATTCTTGTGGTAATTCTTGCTTGTCAAAGAAAATAGCTTTAATGGGAAAATAAGCCTTCACATATGCTAATATGCATCGTAATATATGGTGCTTAATCCAGCCGAACCTTCCTCGGTTAATCTAGGTGGTGGATTGCGTCCATCAAACTGTTTTAACCAATCATATAATTCCATACCCGCCTTTCATCGTCAACGATACTCATCGAAAGCAAAAACACTATCAAAATGCACGACAGTTATTGTCATATATCTACTCACTACAAATACAGAAAATGTCCTCACCGTCTCTCGCTTTTATCTATATTTTGTTCATACTTACTTGTCTAAATTGTGTATCATTTCCAGTACCCTGAAGGAAGAACTTTCCAAGAAAATACAAATTTTGCATCAGTTTACGAAAAACAAATTGATGCATCCATTAAAAAAATAAACAAATAATCGTATAACACATCAATCAACAAATCCAGGGCCTAACTAATAAAACAACAACTTTTAGGCAACATTCGACATTATTCATCAACATAATCTCCTTCTAGGATGATACATTGATTCCAACACTTCTATAACAATTCGATACCTTTTGTTGAAGAATTTGTCTTTGGCCATAAAATACGCCTCTGTTTCTAATAATACTTTTTCATTGAAGCCAAATCTCATTCCCTGGAGCATTCATAAAAAGTTAGTAGTTGCTGGGGTCAGTTTTGGTGAATAGAATGGATGCAGAAGTAATTCAAAGTGCAATTCATGTAGTTTTGCTAAAGTTGTGATCGACTTGTGACTCGGTGCGTTGTCTTGGTGAAAAATTTCTTTTTCTTCTTCATTTGTTGCCGTTTTTTGACGATTTCTTCCTTCAAACATACCAATAATGCTATATAATAATGGATGGTTCTTCCTTTCTCAAGGTAATCGATGAACAAATTACCTTGCGTATTCCAAAATACGGAGGCCAAAACCTTGCCTGTTGATGTTTGCGTCTTTAATCGGTTTTGACGGCTTTCACCTGCTGCTGTTCACTCAACTAACTGCCGATTTGACTCCGGAGTGAAGTGGTGGATCCATGTTTAATCTATTATCACATATTTACGCAAACACTTCTTCTTTTGAAGAAATTCTTTAAATTTAAGAGACATTTCTATTCTTATACAGCAAAGTTTCTGAATTTCTACTAGTTCCGTATGGAATCAGTCATTGTAATAATATTGCCTTTTTAATGTTAATATGCAATTTTACTTCGTGAGCCGATATCGTAACTGTCCTCTAAGACATTAACAACAAAAATGCAAAAATAATTCTTGTAAAGTAGACTTTGGCGACAAATGTTAATCATTGTATCATGTGTCTGACTTTTCAAAACAAACGTCAAAATCATTTTTACTTTTAAATGCTGTGTTTATTTAATATGGAGATCGACCACCGATCTTCTATAGATTCCATTTCTCTGTTATTTATTTTCAATTTGCTATGCAATATTGGGAAAGATAATGCAGCGCTTTTCTGCTACCTTCTTCACAGTGAATGCCGTCCAAGACTAGGGAGTCTAGTTTACCCTTCTATTTAACTGGGGTTAAGAGATTAGTCCATGTCATCCCCAATCCTATTCAAGCGAAAGTGAACACGAGACTAGGTCGAGAATTAATCTCTCATCACTAACTTTCCGCTCCGATAACCTTTACAATATCCGTAAAGTTATTCTTCTTTATGTGCCATGTTCTTTCCACTTACCCCTATCCTTTGTTACACTTGCTCAAGTTCATCAAGTATGTATTGCACTGCTTTTTTCTATTTCTCTTTTCCTCAATCCGTCCTGTGAGTATTAGATTTTCCTAGCCAACCTTCCTCATTACGTATCCCAGAAACCTCAAGATATCTCTTCCGGATGCTAAGTAGAAGTTTATTTTTCGTTTGCATCCTCTCAAAATCCTTGTCATTGTCCACATGTTCGGGCCATGATATTCTCAGCATCCTTTTGTTGAACCACATTTCTGTTGCTTTGAGTCTCACCTTCATCTTTGAAGAGATTGTCCAACATTCGCCATCATATAAGAGAATAGATATCACATAAGAGTCCACTTTTTTTTCTTTGTTTCCAACGAAATTTTCCTGTTTCTCAATACTTTGCTTAGCTTTTGAAATGAGTTCTTGGCCATGCCAAAGCGCCTTCAGATGTCAGTGTCGCAATTTCCGTCCTCTGTCAGAACACTTATCAGGTATTTAAATTTCTGCACTTGTTTGATTTTAGTATCCCTGATCTGTAGTTTTGCATTTTTGGGTTCTCTTTTTAGTGATGCATTTTCCTTTCCGTCTGTTCTCAGCACTGTGTCATCTGCGTATCTTATATTGTTGAGATTGTGCCGAATTTCAAATATAGTTTCGAATAAATGCGAATATTTTTCTAAATTTCGATGCATGACTTCAGATATGAGACTACGGAAAGAAAATATATAAACTTAGATGAATACTGATCAAGTAATTATTTAATGAAATATTTTTGAAAGAAGCAGACATGTCACAAAATATGACGTCAAAAATATCATTTTACCTGGAGTGGGGTTGACATATAAAGAGGAACCAAAAAGAAAATTAAAATGTAGCAACGGAGCCTGTGAGCAATAAGGCTGTTTTATGAAAAACGGAAACAAAAAGGATACGCATAAAGCTAAAATTTCACGGACACATAATGAGTAAAGCGGGATCAGAGAATTTTACACTCACAAGACATTAAAACAAGAAAAACAAAGGGAAACAACAAATAACCTATCTAACGGTCTTGTTTAAATGGATTGCTGAACAATGAGTGGAAAAGATAATAAAAAAGCAAATATTAGTAAGAGCGAAAAAGGACAGGAAGTGGTGGAGAGTCATAATACATTACATCCTCAAGGGAGACAGTACATATTAATACATCTACTGAGTATTATGCGCAAACCCCGTCACTGATTTCAGACATCATTTCCAAACTAGACTCCCACAAGGCAAGCGGGGGTGACTTGACTTGACATCTTGACTTCAGTCACTTACTCACCGACATGACGTAGTTTCCCTCTATCTTTTTTACAAACATATTTATGGCAACTGCTGTGATGAGCCTTTTTCGTTGGTGGTCCGTCTACATGAATTTAAGCGTGCTGCTATATTGGCATCTATGACTCACCCGTTTACTGTTGAAATAGCTAAATGCAACAGCCACTTTTACTACACAGTTTCTTTTCTCTCACTTTCACTCCCTTTAACATCCCCTGCGTATTACTAGCATTTCCTTGCCTGGCGGTAAAATGATTGAACAAATTAAAAATATATAGATACTAAAACATTTGAGAAGAAAAAGAAGTGATAATAATAATGATCTATATCAAGGTTTCTCAAACGTTTTAGAATCACGATTCACGACCCACTATTCATGACCACAGTTTATGGCGACCCACTCAAATTTACTGATCAAAAACATATAAAAGAATATATAATATATTATTTATATGAATAGGTAGAAATTGATTTTCTTTTTACGATGACGCATGATTAAATTGAGCGCATGACCAACCTTGATTCGTAAAGCTCGTCAAAACAACCTAATACTGGATACAACAACCTGGCCATGAAAGCCCGAGTTTTGAACTATCTCAACAGGTAGTGTTTAATCGAAGCTAAAGCATAGTTCTAGTATAACTTTTTACGACCTACTTACATTTCACTTGCGATCTAACAGTGGGTCGCGACCCATATTTTTCTTTTTTTTAATCATATCACCCCAAGCAAGGCGATGACGCCATTGATGCGCAGGGAGCTACATAAGGGTAAAAAGAATGGAAAAGAGAAAACCGGAAACCACATCCTAAACAGGAAACAAGGGATGAGCCTCTTCACCTGTCCAATAGATGTGGGTGGAGTGTGAACCGGGCGATAGTTTAGTCTATCTACTTTGTGAAACTCTAATCTATATTATAAATGTAAACCTGATTTCTAACTTGCAACAACCCTTTTAAAGTAAAATTCGATTTAAACTGAATATAATTTCTAATGAATGTAATATTATAAATGAACAAACAATTTAATAATTTATGTTTTAAATTTTCTCATCTTGATGTCAGCGAAGCTACAAGTTAGAACTACTACTAATAATAATGCCCAAATTATATAGAAGGCATGTCTTTGCCGTAAAATATGTTGTTCAGTCCCACGTATTTATCTGTTGGTTATATCTCCGAGGGGAATAGGTACACTATATTTCTATTCATGAGCGGAAATACCAGGATAGCAATATGATGACCGGTTGCCGAGTGATTTATTCTTTTAAGTATGAAGTATAAGGTAGCTAAGACGCCTGGATGGTCATATCTAGATATTAAGGAACACCCTCGATCAGAGAATATCTGAGCAATCTAGGCTATTTAACCTGCATATATTTATAATTCTGATCACCCCCTGCAATGCGCTTCTTTTATGAAAATCTATTACCACATTGCGCACATTTGGCTGTACTGCATGGAACTGGTATACATTTTAGACTGGGCACTATGATGGGCATATTAGGCTTCGTATATTTGTACATCAGTATCACATGTTGCTTTCTTACTTAATAAAAATGATTTGATATTCAATCCAGTCCAGCAAACATCATAGAGTCATCATAATTAAATAAAAGAGTTATATAAAAAAGAATATATCTTTATTTTAATAACTCAGATTAAAAGTGAAATGTAGTGAAAATTTGGAAAAAAATTTTTTTAATCATTTCACCCCAAGCAAGGCATTCTATTGCCACTATTGCGCATGGGGCTACATAGGGGAAGGTAAATAGGAGGAGTGGTTAGGTGTAGGAAATATCAGAAGGAAGGTGATAGATGGGTAAGGATACCGAGGATGAGCGATGGGCAGATGGGAAGAGTGTTTGAAAGAATGGGAGCAAGTTAGTGTGTTAGGAGGTGTCTATTGATCTTACATTTAAACTCCTGGAAATTGTAGCCGTTGGGGAAGCAATCGTGTGGAAAGGAATTCCACAGTCGGCAAGTGCGAGAAAAGAAACTGTAGGAGTAGAAGTTGCGGTTGCATTTTATCGGTTTCACTGTAAAAGGGTGGGATCTAGTTGTTAATCTAGTTTCTCGTGCAAATTCGTATCTAGGGGGCAGCAGTGATATAAGTTCATTGGAGCAGAAGCCGTGAAAGTATTTATAGAAGAGACACAGGGAAGCCACGTCGCGCTAGTGAGAGGGAGACTTCAGGCTGTCTGCCAAGTTGGTATCGATCACATTACAGCCCCTCCGCTGTACCTTGTCAAGAAGCCCGAGGAGAATAGCAGGAGCACCCGACCAGATATGGCAGCAGTATTCAATGCACGGGCGGATGATAGATTTATAAATGTGCAAGATAGATTCAGACGGAAAAAACTTCCGGGCCCTGCACAGAGTACCGACTTTCATAGCAGCGCATTTAGCAATGGATTCGATATATGTAAGTGTGAGACCAAGGAGGCGTCGTGTTTTACTCTCTGGGAGGCAAGCCTGGTCCATGCTAATGGGAGGTAGGTGCGATTATCTATGATGGTTAATTGATAGTAGCTTTGTTTTAGAAGCATTAAAGCTTACGAGCCATTTAATACCCCAGTCCACTACGGATTGGAGGTCCTTTTCAAGTTCGGCTGCAAGGTTAGGTTTGTCGCCTACACCAGATTTTCGGTCGAGGCGAAAGTAAACTGTGGTGTCATCGGCGTACATATCTACTTGGGATATTATGGAATCAGGGAGATCATTAATGTATATCAGAAAGAGCGTAGGACCTAGGATAGAGCCTTGAGGAACACCTGCGTTCGTATGGTAGTTCTGGGAGGCATGTCCGTTTAATACCACCTTCATTGTGCGGTTAGAGAGGAATGACTGGATTAGTTCAAACAAATGTCCAATTATACCATAGCTCCGCAGTTTGCATAGAAGGCCAGCATGCCAAACTCTGTCGAACGCTTTAGAGATATCCAAGGCAACGGTTCGGGCTTCACCATTCCTGTCGAGTGTCTGATATATGTATTCCGTGATGGTCGTTAGCATATCAGCAGTAGACCTAGTGAAGCGGAAACCATACTGCTTGTCCGAGAGGAGCCTGTGTGCTATGAGATGCTGAACCACCTCAGCGTTGATAATGGCTTCGATCACTTTGCCAAAGATCGGGAGAAGGCTGATAGGTCAGTAATTTGCGGGGTCCGAGGGTTCTCCAGTGTTTTTAAATATGGGAACTACAGAGGAAGATTTCCAACAGGCAGGAAAGCAGGAAGCAGATAGGCAGAAGTTGTAGAGCTTAGAAAGTATGGAGGAAAGTTCGGGGGCACATTTCTTTAAGACTATGATTGGGATTCCATCCCCTCCGCTCGCTTTGTGAGGATCAAATTTTGATATTATCTTAGAGACAAGTGAGGGTGTAATATGGACGTCATTCAGTTGAGCATCAGTTCTAGGTGGGAAGTCGGGTGTAGAAACTCCAGACGAGTCCAGTCTCGAATTGTTCGAGAATCTGCGGGCGAAGAATTCAGCCTTGTCCGCTGGGGAGGTGAGGACCTCAAATTTGCTTTTTAGTGGGGGTATTGTGGACTTGCTCTTGTTGAATACTTCGATCTTAGTGTTAGTTCAGCTGGAAGCTCTTTGCAGTTACGGAGTATGGTGGCAACGTCTTTACATTCTGAGTTGGATATTATCGGAATAAAAAAGCAAAATAAAAAAAAAAGTAAAAAAAGAAAAGTAAAAGAAATTTCAATACAAGCTATCATTAACGAGATTAAAACAAGACTGAAGAGAAAAATTAAGTTCGGAAAAGTAGAGATGCAAGGAAGAAATGAAATCATCCAAAGGATAGCATTAATAAAATCAGTCGTAAGCAATTTGATCGCTAATCTATTGCTCTATTGCTATTTCCATGTTAAATGTTCAAACGAGCTCCATTTTTTAGGTTCACCAGTGCAAATGTTTACAGCTAAGAACCACGCTTGACGGAGTCGAACCACTCTCATTATTTCTGTATTCCAATTGTAAAGAAGAACTTCCACTCAAATAGCCTTTTTCCAAGAACCGTTGTTTTGGGGATATTATGAAGTAAATAAGTCATTCCCAGTAACACAAATGAACTAGGAAAGACGCCTAGGAGAGACCAGAAAACTTACAATTGTCTCTCAAGCTCTCTGTTTTCGGGGTTTGGTCTACGGACTGAGACTAAGCTGAGAAAAATAAACCATGCAAAGTGTCTGATCCTGCGGGCTGAGTAAATCTTTACTCTTGGTTCGAGTTTGTGCGCTCGGGTAACCCGAACTTGTGTTGCATTAAGTTTTAGTGGGGAGATTTTGTGTAAATATGTAGAATTCTGTGAGAGTTCTGAAATGTTCGTTAGAGTACCGTTGGAATAAGGCAAGACATAATATTATAAACGTCAGCAGGAAGTCATAACAGTAGGACCTAATTCCACCTGGATGCTTACTTGAACGCTACATAATTTTCACTTTCTACTTTTAAATCTATATCACTTTACCCATTCAGTAACTATGTACTTTGGGCGTCCCTTGAGTCTTGTGAATATTACAATTAAAACTGAAACAAGCATTGGAACATTGAGGAGTCCTGTTGTCACTTTATATCCAAAGAGACTAAACAGATCCTACCAGTGTGTAGAATCATCAGTTTTACAAATCATAAGAATAAGAATAAGAAGAGCGTTTCTAAATTGTATAAGAGGAAACAGAGACCACCCCCGAAGTGACAACATGTGTCCTGTAAAAGAAAAAACGACGGCGCTGAACCATATTTGAGAGTGCAGTACAATGTTATTAATGTGGCAAGAAGAATGATGCAGTGTAGGATCGAGATAAAGGAGTGCCGCCACTCGGCTGGCGGTTGGGGTTATGTCACGGACGGGCGATAATTTCTGACATAAAAAAATGAGGTGGTCCCCTCTTTTGTCTGTAAATATTACTCTAATCAGTTGGCCTCCATTCTTGGCCGCATTATTCTCCCCTTTCGTTTGATGAAGAAATATTATCTAAAAAAAAAAAATGTAAAAAAAGTGAAATCAAAAGCAAAGGAAACATAAAGAACGAATGAATTCAAGAAGAAATTGTTGAAGAAATGAGACAAGTTTTAACTTTTCTTTTCAACCGATTTGTACCTCCTTTTCTACATGTTTCTCGTTTTTTTGTCTTGTTTTTTCATATTTTTTTCTCCTCATGTCTTTATAAGATATTTTCTCTTTTTGTTCTTCTCTTCTGACTTCAGCCTTTTCTTCTCCAGCTCCTCTACTCCGTATTTATTCGTTCAAATCTCTTCCTTTCTCCACTCCTCTACCATCCTTCATTCCCCTTCCATTCTCCATTTATATCTGTTTTTCAGTTATCTCGATGGAAAACTTTTCAAGTTTTCTGCTTCTCATTTCTATTTTTTTTATTTTTATGTACCATATGCGATCATGTCACTCCACAACTTCCTGGCTCTTGTTGTTTTAATGTGTTTTCCTACCTTTGCCAAATTTAGCCCATCTTTTTATTTTCACACCATTTATTATGTGGTGAGAGCAACAGTGTGAAATACATAATAAGTTTACACTATTTACATTGCTCGGGTTGTTGTCCTCATCTTTAATCTCACATTTTTGGCCGTTGTACGCTCCGGTCTTCTTCAGAATGTCAAACTGAACCGTTTATTTAGTCCGCGAGAGTAGACTATTCTAATTTCACTTTTCATGCCTTCGGATATCTCAGTTTTAGTAAATCTCTAAGTTTTAGTACTCTCCACCGAAGCCAAGGATTGAACACAGAACTCTTTGGGTTAAATTTCTTTTTGGATCAATCAACCCACTTTTTTAAACAGATGATAAATAATAAGTATTTTAATATTGACATAAAATATTGATATTTGGAAGTAGGTTGAACCGAAAGATTTTCTTTACTCCCGCTAAAGAAATAGACACAATGTCTGAAGATCGCGTGACCCAGCAGACTGGGTATCGCCAACTGGGTATCGCTTGATACCACTGATCACACTGACTATATCTATGAACACTATCTCCGATACGGAACACTCTTCTCCTATTTATAGTTAAAACTTAAGCAATATACATAATTTTAGATATAGGAAAAACAATTAATTGACAAACTTTTTGTTCTTTTCCTTTGTTAATGGTCAGAATTACATTCAAATTTTGGACATCATTTAGACTGGCTGAAAATCGACATGCGTCTCTAGGATGCAAATAAAAATATTAATTAAGAAAAATAACAACATATCATGTTTGTGGCTTTTAAGCAAACGCTGTTTCTGCTTTTGAACTTATCCGCATTTGCCAGTATATGTTGCCCTTGTTCCTGATCTTCCATTTCCACATCACCTATCTCGTTTTGCTTCTAAACTGATCTGTATGTGCCAGTATATGTTGTCCCCTTTTTCTCAATATAACAGTGTTGTGTCCTTTTTCTATCAAAAATATTTTCTTCTGGATTCGTCTCTTTATTCTTTCTGTACCATACCGTTTCTTTCGTTGCAAAGGACATAGTTATGAGGGCTCTGATTTGTCTTCTCATTAATACAGTAGGGTTTAGTTTCCTTCCCGTATGTGGAATGGATTTGTAACTAAGGAGCATTTTTGGAAAATATGCTTCTATGGTTACATTAAGTGGTGAGAATGCTTTCAATCCCATTTTCATCATTTGTACCATTCTTTCCTAGATTGTGGGTTATTTGGTGGTGTCTTATATGGGATGCATTCAATTTGTTTTAACTGCGCACATAAGTTCTCATCCCGAAATTCAGGTTCATTTTCGGTGACTATTGTGTGAGGTACTTCGTTCCTTGAGAATATAGTTCTTAACATTTGCTTTATTGTGGTGGCATTTCTGTCTTTTACTCTGAATTTCTGCCCATCCCGAATATGAGTCCACTAATGAAAAAGATAGTTCCCTATCTCTGACATATGCGTAATCCATGTGGACCCTAAGCAATGGTTTAGCTTCCTTGGACCATGAGTGAGTTTTTTCTTGCTTGAAAGTTTTTATATTCTGCACATTTTGAGCATCTTTTATCACATTTCTCTACGTCTTTTGAATATCTTGGTCACCAAGCTTGTAACTTTATTCTTCTTTGTGTTACTGTACGTTATCATGTATTCCTTTTAATATGTTTCTTTTCAGTATTTGTAGAGATACTATGACATCTCCATTACATATTATGCCAGATGATTTGTTTCCTTAAAAGGCCGCTCTGCCATCGAACAACTGCTTCATATACTATTTTTTATTCTTTCTGCTATTCTGCTTAATATTGAATCTTGCTTTGTTTATATTTTAAGTCTATTCATTATTATTTTATATTTAGTACTTTTTTGTTTTTCTTCTGTTTCATTTTGAACAGTAATCTTGATAAAACACCTACGTGAGGAGTTGTGTTACCCTTTACGTATACTATTTCAAAATCGAATGTCATAATTTTTATTGCCGATCTTGAAATCCTTGACAATGTGACTTTTGGCAATTCTTTTCTCAGGTTAAATATAGATTCTAATAGTTGGTTGTCTGATTTTATTAAGAATTTTTTCCTATCAAAAAGTTTTGTGCCCTTTTCATGCTCCATTCACTTGCTAGCTCTTTTTCAATATTCGAATAGTTAGTTTCTGCTGACGTTAACTTTATTGATAAGTGTTTAGCCTTCCCGTTGAAGACTGTGCGGCTGAGGTCTCCTCTTAAATTAAGGTGCATCGATGCTTTCATCCCTGCCAGGAAGTTAAGACTTAAATCCCACTCATCCTCCTGGTTCTCCCCTGCTTGCTCAGCTGCCATCGCCCACCGAAATCACTTCTTTCAGCTTTACTGGAGTCAGGCGTCAGACCATAACAGGCGCATTTTTGCCTCGGTTCGCAATGAGTGCAAGAAGATACTTAAAGGAGCTAAGATGATATTTGCAGCTAGAATGAAGCAGCGCATAGCATCCCGTAAGTTCGGCTCCAAAGACTACTGGAAGCTCTATAACGAATTTGAGGTCCTCACCTCTTCAACAGACAAGGCTGAATGCTTCCACTAACTCGACACTGGACTCGTCTAGAGTATCTGTACGCGACATCCCTCCTCGAAATCAGACCCAACTGACTGACATACCCATTATTCTCTCAATGGTCTCCAAAATAATTTCAAAGTTTGACCCCCATTAGTCGAGCGGTGGCGACGGAATACCAATCATTGTACTAAAGAAATGTGCTCCTGAACTCTACTCTGTTCTCTCTAAACTCTATAACTACTGCCTCTCTGCTTCTTGCTTTCCTCTCTGCTGGAAATCCTCCTCTGTTATTCATACATATAAAAGTACTGGAGGACCCTCTGACTCCGCTAATTATTGCCCTATCCGCCTCCTACCGATCTTTGATAAAAGTGTTCGAAACCCATTATCAACGCCGAGGTGGTACATCTCTCAGTCCACAGACTCTTCTCTGACAAACACTATGGTTTCCGCTTATATGCTCACAACCATCGCTGAGTGTATACACCAGGCCCACAACAAGAACGGCGAAGCCCAAACTGTTGCCCTTGGCATCTCCAAAGCGTTTGACAAAGTCTGGCATGATGGTCTTCTATGCAGGCTGCAGGGCTGTGGTATAACTGGAGAATTGTTTGACCTAATCCAGTCATTTCTTTCAAATCGTACAATGAAGGTAGTATTGAACGAACAAGCCTCTCAATACTATCAAAGCTCTATTCTAGGTCCCACACTTTTCCTTATCTATATTAATGATCTTCCCGATGTAATAAGATTCCAAGTAAGCATATACGCTGACGAAACTACGGTTTACTCTCGTCTCGATCAAAAATCTGTCGAGGCTGGGAAAGCGAACCTCGCTGCCAAGCTTGAAAAGGACACCCAATACGTAGTGGACTTGGGTAAGAAATGGCTCTTAAATTTTAATGCTTCCAAAACGAAGTTGCTATCTATTAACTATCAGAGACAATCGTTCCTCCTGCCCATTAGCATGGATCAGGCTAGTTTCCCTGAAAGTAAAACACAGCGCCTCCTAGGATTAACTCTCACCTGACCTCAAGTGGACTAACTATACAGAATCCATAGCTAAATCTGCTGCTAAGAGGGTCGGTTCTCTGTGCAGGACCAGGAGGTCTTTCCCGTCAGAAACAATCCTGCATATATACAAATCTACCATCCGCCCCTGAATTGAATATTGCTGTCATATCTGGTCGGGTGCCCCAATGTAACCTCCTGCACAACAGTGGCAGTAAAATGTCTGGCTTGGGAGCCATACGATTATAAAATAATAAAAAAATAAAAAATGTACATGATTGGGTGTTCTTCTTGTGATAAAACAGCAGCAATCGCCTTTTCACTTGCATCAGTGGTTAATGCTTCCGTTTTATGGACCAAAAACTTTTAGTATTGGTTTGCTCTTCATTCTTTAGTGTTTCACAAGCGATAGTTTGCTTTTGTGTCTAGTCAAATTTACTTTTTCCGTGATTTTGCAAATGGCTTTATTATGTCACTGTATCTTGATTTGTATTTACTATAAAACTTATCAGCCCCCACCAAAATGATTCTAATTATTTTTTATTTGTTAGAGCAGCTATTTCTTTTATTTTCTTTGTTAGTCTATTATCACGTGATATGCCTTCTTTTCGTATTTGGTATCCTAAACATGATATCTTTCTGCAGTCAAAATTATATTTATCTTTTTAATCTCTTTAATATTTTCTGTTTTATATTTTAATTCTTTTTTAATTCTTGCCTTTACACCTATATCATCCTTGTATACTATGTTATTATTATTTTTTATTTTTCATAATAAAACTCTTTTAATTACTTTTTAAAGAATATGGCTGTAAATCTTTATCCCAAATGGTAGACGAGTCCATTTTAGATTTCCTTAAGTCAAATGCCTGCTTTATAGCCTTTCAATAACCCTATTTCATTTCCTTCTGGTTTCATAGCATTGATTATTCCTGCTGTATCTACTTTTAATACATCAATCTCTAATAATCCGTGTTCTTTTTTGCATACTACAACTGTAAGTTATTTAAAAAACTTGTCGGTTTCAAAATTGCCTTGAAATCTACTCATTGTTTTTATGATCGTTCCATCAAATTGCTTTAATTGTACGCTGCCTTTTTTAAAATTTAGGTCGTCCTCATTTTATTCAGATTTTTTTTTATATTAACGTAACTTCACTGCCAGTATCAACTTGCATTTATCCTTATTTTTCTCTACCTCTTTTTTGTGTATTCATTGTAAATATTTCAGTTTCTTTTTTTTCGGAGTGGGTTTGAACATTTTTTACTCTTTCTGTTTGCTTTTCGTATTTGCATACGTTTTGAAAATGATTTCTTTTTTTTTTCAATTTGAACATATATTTCCTAGTGCTGGACATTTCTATTTATTTCTCTTCTCTTCTGTTTGTTTTTTTTTTTTTTCTCACAATATCTGCATTTAATTATGGGTTTGATCGTGCTCCTTCTGTATATCTAGAATTTTCCTTTTGGTTGATGAAATTCTCTAATCAACTCTAATTGTTGCAAAAACTTGACGCTAGCTTCCAAACTCATTCTGTTACTCTGTAGACATTCTAGTATTTTTCGCTTGTGATTTTAGTCTTGCAGGCTGTAAATTAACCTAAGAAAAATCAATTCATCTTCTATAGTCATTTCCTGTGCTCCCAATTTTTGAAATTCACAATACTTAGCTCGTTTTTTCAATCTATGTAAGTGTTGTATAATGGACTCATTTGTTGGTTCTCTTGTTTCTAATTTTTTAAAGACGAATTTTTTCAAAAAAACATTTTTAAAAATTAAAAATTAAAAAAAAAATCCACAGAGACAGTTGAGGTATGATTTCATTAGTTAGATACGTGTCACGTGTAATAAGGCAATGGATGAATATTTTAAATGTAGAGGAAAAAATTGTCAGTTTAAGTGTGTGGTCTACGTTTAATAAAAAGACAAGATGTTTATTATGAATATAAGCATATACAAGTGAAAATAATGCGCGTCAAGCGTAAAACTATAGGCAAATTAAGTGTGTGTATATGTCGGTAATGTTTTACTATGTGTGAATGACTGCAATGAAATACATTTCCGTTCAAATTGTAGCGAATATTATAAAATATTCGTGTGTCAACGATTTTTTAAAAAGTAAAATGAGAGAATTATGTATGAAATTTATGTTTACATACACGTAATACGTTTCTAACCAATGAAATCATACCTCAACCTACTATCTCTGTGGAGTTAAAAAAAATTTTAAGAATTAAAAAAAAAAATAATCATTCATCTTTAAAATATCTCTGGAGAAGCTTGTTAGAGTGAAACATGTTAGATTAAAGACACTTTTTCATATATATATATATATATATATATATACAATTGCTCCAAACTTCATATAAATATGAAACAAATTGGGAAACAGTTGCAGAAATCAAATGGCCTTGAAGAGTGAAAACATTGCAACAATGCATTTACGAAATTTCTAAGCTGACACTTTCGTCACATTAATTACATATATTTGTATGTGTGTCCGCGCGTCTGTGCGTGTATGTGTACGAGCGTGTGTGTGTGTATTTCTTACTACAAAACAATCTATAGTTGAATATATTAGTAGTCAATAGTAGATTTAAAAATGATGTCAATTCATTCAAAAATGAAACAAAAATAAATATTGTATATAAGCTTCTTCAGAATAATTTCCTCACAACTTTTTTGCTTTATCACAACCTTTCAAACCACACATCTTCAGACCTTCTACGATTGTCATGTTCTGAAATACCGAGTCTTGCTCTGATTCTGACAAGAATATGGCTTTCCTATAATCACACGTTCGCTCGTGCGCAAGCAGTAGAGATTTAAGTTCAAACGAAGAAAATAAGAATAAAAATTAATGATATTTAATTTGTGCTGGAGAATTAAGTGTCATAAAGTAATTTAAAGTGAAAGACGAACAAAAACTGATCTAAGAAGAAATAGAAGAAGATAGGATTTATAACTCTTGGGTCAATATGAATGACCTCCAGTCAGGCAGATGGTCAAGGAAGAACACCTGCGCTCTTAATATTCACGCTCTTCCATGCGGAACTCTTTCGCTGTGGTTCTGTCTAAGATTGGATGAGGGGTCGTACATTACTACTTGGAAATGGACCGTGACACTGCTATCAGCTTCCTTTCGCTTTGTTTTTTGCTTCTCTTCAAACTAGTTTATATTGCCAGTATTCCTAATGCGACTGGCAGTTGGAAAAGCGGGCCGTGTCCTCAAATCTTAAGCATTACATTTGGAATGAAACTTGAAATATAACTATCCAACAAAAAAAAGAAAAAAAGAAAAAGAGAACGATATTTTACTTAGAGAGTTTGGATTGAAAGAGAATCTATAAAACAGCACGTTCGTGCGCTACACTCGCGTGCAAATATATACACACGCACACATACAGACATTAAAATAAGGAGAGCTTAAAACTTTCGTTCATGACTGGCAATGTATATATCAGCCATTTTGCTGCTACAGAGTTGAAGTGAAATTCGAAGAGAAAAGAATGCTATAATCAAAATGCTAATGTTCCACACCACTTCAAATAAAAGATTAAGAAAGAAACCCCCATCAATACTGGAAAAAGCAATAAGCAGTTACTGGACTTAACAAATCTATTTTCCTGAAAATTGTTTTATGAAAAATTTTTTATAAATTTTAACTGACAGTCATACTGACTCCTCGGTCAATGAAAACCAAATGTTTCCTTTTAGGGAAACGGTTAACATCTACATTACCAGTTTCATGTGTGGTTATTCAATAATTCGTTTCTCTGTCTATTATCGTGTCGCCCCGGCGCACATCTGCATGGTTAACATAGTCGGTGAAATGACTAAACATTGGGTGTGTTGGGTTCATGGCTGTTATTACTGAAGTGCTGCAAACAATTTCAACTGAATTTCAGTATTCTTGATGAACCAAAATATTCAGAGTATTTACTGCTTTTAGACAAGGCATAAAACCGAATTGTCTTGCATCGAATTTAGTAACCTTAATCCCATTGAAAAAATACACTTCAATTATTTTGTTAATTTCTTATTGTGCTTTGATTCTGGCAACATTTTATTCACACAGATTTTTTGCTAGTTCCTATTTTGTGTTAATGGCAAATGGACAGTCGTGTTAAACACCGTTTGTGGAAACTATAACGTCAGTCAGTCAGTCAGTCAGTCAGTTCAGTGCCATACGTCATACACGCTTGGGCGATCATGTCTCTTTTGATCTCTGACTGACTAAGCAGAAGGTTTTCTCACAGTAGGTTGCCATTTTTTGCGGTAGAGTGGTTACCAACCAAGGCTACAGAACCCTGCTGTTCAACCCCTAGTTGGAAGGAGAAAAGATCGATTACTAACTTTCCCAAGGGCATTTGCACGTATGGGAGTGCAACGTATGGGAGTGCAACGTATGGGAGTGCAACGAATTCAACTGAAATCTGAACTCAGTTGGAAAATTGGATACTCACAGGACATATGGATGTAAAAGGGATAAGGCAAAGTAGAGTGCCCCTGACGAGCTTGTGTGAACAGATAACGAAACGGAGATTTGGTTAAGAAAATAACATCGCTAAGGCTTACAGGCCGTATATGACGTTGTGAAAACCCATGATCATTCACGTCCTAAAAGGAAGCGATACATTTTATTTAAACACAAAGACTTCTTTCTGTCTGAATTTCTGGGATGACGAGGGGGTGACTTGGAAAGAGAAAAACGCTGTTATCCTTATTTACACTATTTACATCGAACTATTATCCTCATCTTTGTTGTCATGATAACGTTTCGGCAGTTGGGTCCTCCAGCCGATCTGGGTAAACTACAGGGAATTCTGAACTGCTGAACAATTGTGAGTTCAATCTCTCCGCTGGGCTGTATGTATTTGGACTCAATGAAACAGGCGTGCAGCAACTGAACAGTACTAAAAATAAGAACTAGATAAGATATCCCTAGACGTGAGTAGTGGAACGAGAACACTCTACCTCTGTAGATTAAATGAAGGGTTCAGATTTCGAAATAGATCGATATAAATTTTCCCAGATCGATATACACCCGATGAAGGCCGGTAGACACAACAACCAAAGCGTTGTGATAACAACAACAAAGATGAAGACAACTGTCCAAATTTAAACTGTGCAAATAACAAAGACTCACACTCTTGTACAAATTAATTGAAACAGAATGAATAATATCTTTCTAGGATCTTTCACAGTTTCCCTTATCACGTATACGTCATCTCTTGGCGTTGTTTATTTCTCATCCGGCCGCATTTTTTCTTTTATTTTGGATTGATGGATCCAGTTTGTTTCTTCGCCTTGATGACACGACTAACAGTTAAAAGGCTGACAGCAACGGTATCCGCGATATCTCTGTAAGGCTTGCCAGTGTGTTTGTGCAGTGTTAAAATTTTTACACGCTTCCTTGGAGTAACGTCTATCACAAAAAATGGCTGCAAAACAACTAATCGGTAATCGAGAAAATAGTTTCTGGGCGTAATAAAAATCTGATGCAATCACAGCTGACACAAAATATTTCAAGGCCAAATAAATTTCATCATATATCCGGAAAACAAATTCATATTATTACACACCACTGCAAATTACCTAATCTTTTGAAAAATAGAAATCAATTACACCCTGTCACAAAAGTGGGTCTAAAACTGACCGTATGGTGAAAGAAAGGAAACTAAAGCAGTTGTTTCAATTAATTTGCACAAGTGTGTATATTCTTCATATCACTGGCAACATATTTAACGATGGGTCATAATTCCTTCTAAATAAATTAGTGCAGAAGAAATCTATCTTGAGCAAAATACGAATTCGATTCGGCGATCCTATTTTTCGGAGTTTAAAATTATAACGCTATCTGAAAACTTAGGTCATAAAATATTGTTTATTTTTTTGTCGGGAACGTTATCAATATTCACCTTTAGTTTGAAACATTATTTTAACCCGAAGAGCTTCGTAGAAAGAGGCTGATGAATAACGTAAAGAAAGATCCAAGGATTTCAAAATAGTTATTTTGTCAACGCTTAAACATTAATTATAATCGTGGCAAATAAGTTACAGGATGAACCATGAAACTTAAAATAATTTAAATTGTTACTGTAAGTATTAAGGAAACTGTTGATTGATATATGTCTTAAGTAGATTTTATTTGCACCTGTCAGGACGTTAGTGTAGGTTTAGAATTTTCCATCTATATTCAGGAGTTTTTACATTCCTTGAATTAACACACATATCTTTGGACAGTTTATTGTGGAATTCTGCTGCGGTCTACGACCTTGAGGTCAGCCAGTTAATTGCTATACGTGATACATGCTTGGGCGATCATGTTTCGAAAGAAACATAACTGACTGGTAGATTTTCCCGCGGTAGGTTGCCATTAATTTCTGGGTAGACTGGTTGTCAACCAAGGCTATCGAACACAGTCTGTACTGTTATTTAACCCATAGCTGGAGTGAGAAGAAACGAATTAAATGCAAGAAATTCAACTGGAATTCGAACGACTTTCCAATTTCTCGTTCCGAGCTGATATCCACTGCACTACAACGTTCACCTGCACCACGACGCATGTCCTACCTTGAGGTAAAAAAAAAGAAAAGAAAAAGAAGCTTAATATCGAATTTCTTTCAATAAATTTCAGAATTCCACGAAAAACTTGTTGGCTTTCCATTGGTTGCTTTAACTTTACGGCATTCCAGACCCGAAGTATAAGTTATTTATTTATTAATTAACTTTAGGGATAGAAACTTTAACTATACAAATAAACGTAAGAAATTTCTGGAGATTGAATGACATTTACGATGCATTGGAATATAAAATATTATATAAAAAGTACAATGTCATTCACACTGACATATGTATGCAAATATTTACTCTTCTTTTATGAGGTGTGTCTCTTCAAGACGTTGACAGTTATAGCTCTTCCCAACTTCCTATTTCTCGTGGTCTTTAACAGCATTTCTCCCCTTTCCAAGTCACCCCCATTCTGTCATGCATCCACATAAGCTCGTCAGGTAGGTAGCCCGAATGTCACAGTGTTTGTGGATCTTGTAAAGACTGATATCATTGTACTAGCGATAGTCTACGAATCCAGTTTGCTTAGTAACTCCCTCTGATAAATACTCTTTCAATGTCTTCATAATAACGAAACACTATATATCAATCAGTCAATTAAGTGTCATACGTGCTACACGCTTGGGTGATCATGTCCCTTTCCAGACATGACTAACTGGGCAGATGATTATTCCACAGTAGGTTGTCATTACTTTCTGCTGTAGGCTGCTTGCCGACCAAGGCTATAGAACCCAATCTGTCCTATCATTTAATCCATAACTAGAGGGAAGATGCAGATCAATACCTTTCCCAAGGGTATTTGAGCGTAAATGAATTCAAATGGAATTCAACTTCAGCTTCCCGACTTCTCGTTCCGCGACGCACATCTATAAATATTAATTAAAATTAGGCTACAGGTCTACAGGTCAACATAACCTAGAAATCGCATGACTGACAAATCGACCATAGCGAGATTCGAATCCGTGTTCCATAGTCGCAACACTAACGATCTACCAGCTCGCCATTTGTCCATTAGTGTACATAAGAAACATAGGTATTTACTAAGCAGGAGCTTACTCTAACACAAAGATAAAAGTATGGTCGAACTAATGATAGTCAAACTTACTAGAGAGTAATAAAAGTAAACTAATATATTTCATTAACGAATATACTCATGGTTAAAAAAAAGCCATCTAATATATCAACGCAAAGAGTAGATCTGAAAGCAATCACGATCTTCCGTGTGTAGTAATTTAAGTGACGCACCTTTCTGATGGGTATTCTACGGGATTATTTCTAAAATCTAACAGCTTCTTCATCAGCTAAAGAATCATCATCTCTGAATTCCTCTCAAAGGAATGTACTGACTAGAATAAAAACAAAAAATGACTGACCGTTGCTTAAGCAAACATTCTTTAAAGAATAGGAATAAATTATGGGAGTGAAGAAAATTCAAGAAGTTGTTGTGGACAGGCAAAAGAGTATTAAGATATAGCATGTTGATTTTCTGGCAATGGTAATGAGGCTTAAACGAAGCAAATAATCTTTTTAAGAATGTTGACCTTTCGGCCTATGTTACGGACAATTTGATTTAATTTTCTTGTGGTATGCGACGTCATTAAACTTTATAGAGAATCTTTGGTTGTCTGTTAATCAAATAAACATAATTGGCATGTTTATGTAATTGTACGGACTCATTCATCGAATTTCTTTTACTTTGAGCTCCGTTTTGAAAAAAAAACAACCAAAAAAAAAAACGTTTACTGAAAATAATACACTTTTCCAGTACATACATAGAAAACTTAAGCAAAAAGCAGGAATATTAACTATTAAATATTTTGATCTGCTACATTCATAAGGAAAAATTCTAAATACATACATCTTTCTGTATCTTAGATATATATGAGCAAATAATGATTTTTTTAGATTAAACATTGCTTCAATAAACGCTATATTTAGTGAGCACATGTGTTTTACTCAGAGGCCCGAGACTGAAAGTCGTATTAAAGAAACTGTGGCTCTTGACAAGCAATGAAACTTATTTCGTCTTAAATTCGGAAATCACTTACATGTCAGGCGTGCTTTGCTACTAAACTAAGATAATGGATTTGAGTAGTTTAGAGGTAAGGAAGCGCCTGGTTTAATGGTGATTTCCAAGTTCATAAATGTAACACGGGTTAAGTTCCTGTTGCTGGATACATTTTTTAATAAGACTTTTAATCTCTAAGCCGGTAGATATTAATTTCACTGTTTTAAAAACAAAGATATCTTGAATATATATATATATACATATATATATATATATATATATATATATAGAGAGAGAGAGAGAGAGAGAGAGAGAGAGACAGACAGACATTGAAGCCAACCCCCAGAGGCAACATTCTGTTGCGTTTAGCATGAAACAGATGATGACTTCAGTGTCCACTTTTATATTTGCATACGCACTATCCTTGATATTGAGCACTTGAAATGCAGCATTCCTTGAAACTATATCTTATCAATATATATATATATATATATATATATATACAAAACATGTTTGATTCATTTTCGAAGTTCGATGATATTCGGCTGCCGTATCTGATGTGGAAAACTGGAAATATGACAATATGCCTGACTGCTCAGCTTCACGCATTTTTTTTATCATGAAGTTCTTTGTTGCCATACAAAATATCCTGCAAATCTGCCCTAAGCGCGTACGTGCCTGTTCAAGATTAAAGTAATCCTTTCTGGAATCATTGCTGCACTGGCTATCGTTGCAAAAATCTCACGGAAGCGTTTCTCGTTCACTTCCTGGATTTCACTTTCGGACTGTTTACTATTGCTTGCTAAAGTATGCAGAAACAAATAATATTAATAAAAACAAGAGATAAAGCATAGATGCAGTTAGAAGCTATAGCGGATTGATGCTGAGATACTGATGTAGTTCACAGGAAAGAGCTTGATGATACCACATTCGCTGTTCGAGATGCGCCTGTCTCCATTACGTTTTGCTGCATAAGAAACGCTTTTTTTCTCTTTCTTTACAAAAATAAGAACTCTCTTTGCATTACCTGAATATATATATATATATATATATATATATATATATATATATTGCAATTTTGTTATTACAATTCTTTATAAAATCATTATACCAATACACAAAAGTTAATGTTTTAGAACATTATTGTTCTTCTTCAGGTTATATTTTAAAAGCAAATGGTGAAAATGATTTATTTTAGAAAATATAAAATGAATTCAGGGTTATTTAGAAAGTTACGAAGGGGTGATTGGAGAAAGTTAAACCATATAGTTATGAGTGCGTCTGTATTACTCAATCAAAAGTGAGAATTAGATTGAACTATGAAGTTGAACATTTAGGTCGCATGAAAAAAATTAATGATATTTTTTATTTGTCTGGGAAAGATACATACTAGGAACATATATTATTCAAAAGTGTAGACAGTGGTTTCTGACAGCTGGTCAGATTTTAGGTTTTTTAAATTTAATTTTTATACTACTGTATTTGTTTAAGTTAAAATTTAAAGTAATTATGCTATACTAAGGTATTTCTATTAATAATAAAATTTTAAAAGAATTGTTTTCATTTTTTAAGTATAATAATTTATAATGTTTCAAAAATATTCTTAAAATATTTGCAAGATTGTAGACGTTAGGTTGGTAGGTTATAAAATGAAGACTATAATTACTAAACGAAAATTGAAAAGTTTAATACAAATAATCTTGCCTGGTATTTTATAATAATTCTCAGTATTTTTGTGTATATATAATTTTTTTGTATGATAATTTCTATGTGTACATTAAAAGGTCATGTGTTTCACGATTCTTAACAGAAAAAAAAAGTACAATTAATTCACCTGTGATTACCACACACTTATCTCGCATCTGTCGAATTGTCAGCACATTTCCATTACGGGGTAAAGGACAGAAAATTCAACTTTTTGATTAAGAAATAGTTATATTCTAAATTTCATGCTATAAATAAGTAATTCTTGTGTAAATCAGATTAATTTAATATTAAATTTGCTAGTTCTTCAAAAATAATGTGTCACAGATGTATATTTTACTTTTGCAAGATTTTTAAAACCGAGAATTAACTTTTGTTTACAAATGTATCGAGGACTCAAAAATGGCCGAAAAAATGAAAAAATGTTTTAAAAATCTCAAAATTTTCAATTCCTATCAATATAATATCCGTTTGAAATACACCAGAGTAAAATACTGAAAATAGTAAATTTAAACATTTAGCTTTCAATTAAAACTAAAATAAAAATTTCAAGAAAGCTTCTTCTATTTTTAAAAATTCAATTGAAAAATTAGTGATCGAAAATGAGTGGGGGTTTATTTTATGTATTAGATATCGTGGTTTTTATAGCCACTATTCTTTGGGACATTATTAAAAAATCGCTATGTTATAAAATACGTCTTCACTAGATGGATTTTTATTAATTCTATATACTATAGAGTAGAGTAAATGGCTGATTATACTTAGGGGGTGACTAGACTTACGGTGAATGTATAATGGATATGTGTTAGCTTTCATGTATGGTTGGTAAGAATTATTTACTAAGTCCCGTGTTACATCAAGGAAGTTTACTGTTTTTAAATTAATGCTTATTATTACTTTTGAATTCTCTATAGATTAATTTTCTAATCTTATCGGTTTTAAATGATTAGAATGTTTTACAAACATAAGTTCATCATTTCTCTATAGCCCTGTGTCATGTGTGTTGATATCATAGTGTGCGGTGAGGTTATAAAAAGCAAATAAACTAATAAGGTCGGAAGACTCCACCGAGTCTAACGAACCGATACTTAATTAAATGCACATAAACAAATGTTTTTTATGCAAATTTCTTATCAGCCAATGGTGTCGCTTCAGTTTAATGGATATAGGCATTTCAACATGGTCAAAGGCATTCTGCTAAATTTAATTTCATGCATTAGTATGGAAAAGAAAGTTAACTTAGGTTAAAGTTAACTTTAGGTTTTTTAAATTTAATTTTTATACTACTGTATTTGATAAAGGGACTACATTGTTTGGGTTAAAATTTAAAGTAATTATGCTATACTAAGGTATATTAGAGTTATGAAAACCAAATATGTATTGTGTGGGCTGATCGTTGTTCTCAGTATTTAAAATGTTTCAAGATATTTTTTCAAGTACCCAGTCCGTTAGATGTAATACATACTGTGTATTTCAAACACAGGCATACACTAAAAATGACGTTTGAATTAACAAGTATATATGAGCGCGTGTTCGAGTCGTTGGAACGTTCGCTTTCCGACTGTAACATCCGTGTCGATTTGTCAAGCAGGTGATTTCTTGTAATTATCAGCAAACCGAGTGTGCTGAACCTTATATTATTTTGTTTCTCCGTTTTTTCATATTAAATATTAAATTGTATTTTAGTCGTAGTTTTCGAGTTTTCCCAGTCGATAAGATTTAACTAGTTGCCAACGATTCCTCTGATTAACTGTTGACTGGAAAAAGGTTACATTTTAGGATGAAAAATATGCGGCTTTGAATTTAAAACTATTTACAAGTTATGCAGTGTCAGCCAGTTATATATATATATATATATATATATATATATATATATATATATATATATTAAGGAATTTAATGGAAATCATTGTATCCGAATGTAAACAAACTCAACCGAAGACAATATTACTGAATCTTCTGTGGGTCAGTTGGTAAAGTTAGTCTAATCTAAAGACGACATCTTTCCTTTGCTGGACTCTGCAGGTTCGATTCCCGTCAGAAGGTAGATACTATTAAGACCAGTGGAAATTGTAATGTACTATTTAACTATATACATGCATATACGAGTATCCATAAAAAAAATAATAATGAACAGGAACCTTAGACATTTTGTACGAACTTTATAATAGATTGATTTTAGTTATCAATATATTGCCATAGTTTAGCAACAATGGCTGATGAAACTTGAGCGATATCGGCCGACGTTCCTTTGCACGAACTAAATGTTCACAAGATAATGCAGAAGAGTCTAATCATGATAAAGGCTAATTTTCCATGAAACTATTTATTGAAATTAACTTGCTTATACGTGTGGAGTAGAAGCAAGTCAATTAATGAGAAATATAAACGGTTATTGCTATCGATATGTGTTCGGCCTGCATCAACGGCCATAAATTTCTGATAATTTATTATCATGGCATTTACTCCCAGTTTACACATATAATAAGATTATAAGAGGATTAGGATTATGTCTCTAATATTGATTAAACAGATTCTTATAAGTGCTTCCCTAAATCCTGTTGGTCCCCTCTTTTTCTTTTCCTTTCTGCCAATAAAAATTTTACTTTTGGGGTCTAGATATTAGAACTTTTGTCTTAAATTATAATTGCTTTCAATGATATTAAGCTTGTTTCTTTTCATAGTATTGACGACATTGTTCTTATTGTTATTTTATACATGATTTGGTGAAATAGTAATTTATAATCTATGGCATTTTGAATTAATTAAACAGGTAAGAATTTCCTAAATCTGCCGGACCTATTGTCTGTAGCTGTAATATTTATAACCCATTTAAAATCTATTTTAAAACCCAGAATTATAATTTATTATAACTGATTAAACCCAATCAAGAATATTAATTTACCATATTTTCAGTTGCATATATTAAACATACAACTTAGTATAACAAAAAATTGAAATCATGTTATATTAATAAATCTTGCTTCAAAAACTCTCGTTAAGCAAAATTATCGTAATATATGATTTTCTTGCATTTGAAAGCTGTTATGATGTTTAAGTATCAAATTCTTATGCGAAGAATACTAATATCATACTATGCTACGAATTATTCAGCCACTAGTCTGTCCAAAATGGTATTTATAATCATATTAATGAACACAGACTGCCCTTCAATGCTATGACATATGGCAAATTTGAAAAAAATATCGAATTGTCAGCGACTAAACCAGTTTCTCCACTATATCTAACCTGGAATAAAGAGTCGGGGATTGGGAACCCTGTAGGATGAAAAATTGTTCATATCAAAGGGTGGATGAATAAAAAACCAGTTCACTGGTGTTTTTCGATAAAGCAACTGTGGAAAGGCAAATAGAAACCATTTCACTACCCCCTAAGAACGATATTGGTTACTTACAGCAAAAAAAAAAAAAAAATAAATAAATAATAATAATAATAAAGAAATAGTTTCAGTAATTTAGGGAAAACCATGATCGCCAATATTCTGAGATATAAAAAGTTGTAGATAGTGTAGATTCTTGTAAACTAGACGTTAATTAGAAGAAAAAAAAAACTCGGTTCATTGAAGCTATAGTCATAGAAATTAGGGAACTAAAATAAAAAAAATGCTTGCGATTGTGAATTTTGAATATACTTAACAAAATGAAAAATACTTTTAGACTTTAAAATATTTTGCTTGCATGTCGCAGGACATCATAGCAAGTGACAAACAATAAAAGAAAGATTAAAAATAATGAAAAATATATATATAAGAAAAGCGAATATATATAGTTTGTTTTTTTTGTTTTCTGGCCTTGATAATGTTTAGATATATAATCGAAAGCGTTTCATTGAAAATGTTTGTAAAATACCGACACTTACTGAATTCAGATATGCGTACATTAACAAAGAAGGTTAACTAAAAAAAATAATATAGAAGGTTCTTCATTTATGGCCTCTGACCGTTCTACTGTGTATGCAAAAGTGACCCCCATTTTTTATCTGACCTTTAGCTTCACTTTTATACACTATAATGTACAAAACCATCTTGCACATTTATAAATCTATCATTCGTGCGTGCACTGAACCATGTTGCTCTATCTAGTCTGATGATTTTTATTTATTTCGAGAAGGATCTGCAACATGACATGGCTCCCTTCTGTCTTTTCTAAAAAATATTTTCATGACAATTGTTTTGATGAGCTTCTTAGTTCCTCGAATGCAGGAATTCAAGCGTGTTTTATTGTTGAAATATCTAGATGCAACTGTTCGTTATATTTTATTAGTTTTCACAGAATCCAAGTACACAGAAAAGGGATTAATCTCAAAATTACTATGTTCCTAATTCAAGAATCAACGCTTCAATCTATTAGTCCCGGATGTCTTTCTGTGTGAAAAACATCAAAATAGCTAAAGTTTAAGAAAACTATTGGATAGACTCGTTTATGATATTCTGAGAAATTTCATAACCACAGATAACATAAGTAACATTGTATCGTTACCAATTGAAAATTCGCGAGATGAGAGAATTTATATTTTTTATTGAAAAATTTGACCGCCGTCATGATTATCACAAAATTAAAGTGAATTTTACAAACTAGGTTGTCCTCACTACTTCTACCTTTTGCAAAACCTGTTATAGTATTTTATTAATGGTACGCTATACTACAACTTTACTTATGGTGCAACTAAAAGCCAGTATTGTAGGCCTATTTTAAAAGTGTGAATTTAAGAAATTTTAGGAGAAAAATCGAAAGTTAACTCTTTTTAAAAATATACTTCTAAGATTTCGACCCATAATTGTGGATAATTACATGTGTTGAAAGTTCATAGTTATTAAATGAATGAATATATGTATTTTTAGAAAGGGCACTGACAAATAATAAACAAGACAAAAAAGAAGCTAAAATGTCTGGTAAAAGTTATCCATATAATATTGAAATTTTGTTAAACAAAAACATCACTTTTTACATACATCTATACAATTTTTAATAGTCATTTTTTATTTATGAGTATAATGTTTGCAATAGTTTATGTGACAAATAATGGCATTTTTAAATTTTGCAGTGTAAAAACAGAATCGACGAAGAAAAGTGTTTTAAAAATTAAAGATAACAAAACATTATTAAAATTAACTTTCTTGGGAATCTGTGTAACGATAGAAAAGAAAAAGACTGGAAAAAGTGGATTAATAAATCATTTCTGTAAATCAAGTAAAATTACGCAAGTTTCTGTTAGAGCGTATTGCTTTTTCTAGATTTTCTATTCATTTTTAATTGTTTTTTCTAGATTTTCTATTTATTTTTAATTGTTTTGTTTAGATCTTCTATTTTACGAAGTTACATTGCTCCATGATAACTGTAGTAAAAATTTAAAATAATTTTTCGCCACCTAGAAACAGAAATGCAAAAAATTAATATATATAATTTTGCGTTTATGAATAAAAATTAATGAAACTTTTAGTGAAGAATATTAAACTTCCAAGTGAAAAAGCCAACATTTCTAAATTTTTAGGAAATTTTGCAAAAAAAAAGCAAGTAAACATGAAAGAATAAAGGAAACAAAATATATGAATTTTATACTTCAATTGAATAAACTAAACTTATTCCAAGCAAAAATATTTTTAAAGCCGACTACGGCAGCGAACTACTGCAAACCAAAAGCGAAACTAAAATGCCTCACTAGGCCTTCAGTTTTGTTTTTTGGTTTCACCATTAATACGACTGTAATATAAAATATCATTATTTTATTTTATTTTATTTTATAAAGTATTATAACAATGAAAGTTGCATAAATAAGTAAAAAAAAGCATATATAAAAAAAATATCCTATAACTATACCTTGGCTTTCACACACACATTTATGGATACTTACTTCGTCTCCTCACTGAGACGTAGTGTGATACAAGGTAGAGTTTATGGTGGGGGACCCGAGCGCGTACGCTCGAACCAGGGCTAAGCTGCACCTCTCTTCGCGAATAAAAGTACAAATGAGCCAAATACATAGACGCAACTGAGAGATGATAATCCCTACTCGGCAGGTACAAGGTAAGTATGCTCACATTTATGAAGAGCAAGGATAAAAGAAAATTCATTATGGTAACTCCCACTCTGTTTAAATATTTTTGTTAAATTTATATGTACTTTCGTTAAAGTGCTAATGCGATTTTATGCTCTTCACAGATTATTTAAATCCAAATTAAGAAGGATCCGAATATATTACAGTATAGACACCCTGTGAAACAGTAGCTGAGTTACCGTTCCAATTTAGGATCCGGGTTTGAATCTAATCATGGAGGTGATAATATTGGTCGGAAGCTCTCTCTCTGCATGTAGAACCTTTTGAAAGTGCTTGAAAACCATATCACTAGTGTATCTAAGTTTTGAGCGTTAAATTGGGTAGATGCAAAAAGCACAAGTGACCGACAGTTTGAGCTTATTGGCTCTGTTTAATTACTGATCACGCCTTATTAGGCGTTGTCTCACAGAAACTCTAAGGTTCGTTTGGTTGGAGTATAAACCACAGGTTGGCTGTGTGGGTATCGGACAAACACAAATGTACGTGAGCAGACGTCTTTAAAACTAATTACCTAGTCACTCTAGTAGACGCCATATCTCCTGAGATTGACAAATACATACTACTACATAATGCTAATATTTTTATTGTTGAGTATTCTTTACAAAATGTTCATTGTTTTAACATATTCTTTTTGGACTATTAGTTCTGGTCGATTAAACCGTTTCTACTATTTCCATATTTTTTTTTAGGAACTTGATACTTTCCATATATTTGATTTTCTTCTCCTGGAGATCGCTTTCATATTTTTTTTCAGCAACATTGCACACTTTTCGATTCCAAATTCTATTCAAATCAATGACATCATTTCTCAACTTGTTATCTATGTTGATGGCACAATTATTTACTTCTGTCTAAATAGTAAGTTTGATCAGTTAAATAAATTCAAATGAGCAGGTGATCTCAGAAATAACCTATATTCCTTGTTAGTGCAAAGGATGGTGTGTTAATTTTATCGCTTCTAAAACCAAATTGCTCTCTATTAATACTTTGTCTTTAATCAGTATAGCTGATACTAACCTCATGGAGGGTGACTCGTTGCGTCTTCTCGGTGCTAACGTTTTCCGATGACATAAAGTGGAAAGATTATATTGAATAAATTGCTAGTTTGCTGATAGGGAAGTTAGTTCAGTGTATCGTGTATGCTTTTTTTCTCGCCCGTACCTATCTTACATATTCATAAGTCTAACATTCGTCCATGCTTTGAATTTTACTGGTCTGCCGCTCTTGTTATATAATTAGAGATCCTTGATAAAATTAACAGGATAATCTGCAATATTATTAATCATGACTTGACATCTCGGCTTCAGTCACTTTCTCGTAATATAATTTCCCTGCACCTTTTCAATAAATGTTTTCATGGTAAATGTTTTTGATAACTTTCTTCTGTGGTACCTAAACTTTATGAATTTTATCGTAGTACTAGATTGAAATGGCTAGATGTAACAGTAAGTTCTATGCTAACAATTTCTTAAGTATTTGTTTTTACAGTATGTCCATATACTTAAAAAACGACGACACGATGCGTGAAGACGCAATATTTGGAAAAGAGGAAACTGGGCGAGCACATAAAAACACAAAAGAGATATATAGTTTTAAGTTATGAAATATTTTATAATAGCTTATGGAAACGAAACGCACTCAGGTATTGAACAATTTATATTTAAATTTTAACAGAAAGTCAGTTCGAAAATATAGAAAAAGGACGAACAAAAATCCGCAACAAAGAACTTTAGTTTGTCTTTAAGCATACTTTCATAAATGAAAAAGTCAAATCAAATACACCCAATATATATAAATACATAAATTTATAAAGAAGTAATAGTTTTTATTTTTAATCTAATATATTTTTTGACTTCAAGCATTATTGTTTGTCTATACTCGTATTTGTGTACATGCTCTATTTATTTTAAAGTGTTTATTTCGTCTAACGAGCTGCGTACTGGAGAAAACTTTAATAACCTTTTAAATAGTACGTACCTACATATACATATATATGCTACATGCACATACACACACTCGCACATACACGCACACACACACACACACACACATATATATATTCATGCATACATTCAAACATGTTTCATTGAATAATATAGGCCTATTATGTATATTTATTATTATCATAATTTTTTCTAGTTCCATAATCAGTCTCTTGATATATATATATATATATATATATATATATGTGTGTGTGTGTGTGTGTGTGTGTGTGTGTGTGTGTCCGTTTGCGTAATTTGACTTACTGACAAAATAGAAATTATTGGTATTTTCCTTTAAATTCTATTGCGATTTGTTTATATTCTTTATGGTCTTTTTTCACATTAATTGAATTTACCTCGAAAAGCATTAGAGTGGATAATTTCCATTTATTGCACTTTGTTAAACGACGTTTCCAGTTTTCCCAAAATTTGATATTTAAATTATACATTCTTCCCTCTCATTGCCCAGACACTCCATCTGTAACGTCTCTACTTGGTATAAATTAACCTTCATTTTTTTCTGTTACCTCTCGTCGAATTTCTTGTCTTTCTTACAATTTAAGTTTTAAACTCTATGTAGTATTTTCTACATTTGTAATTTTTCTTAATTTTGCTATCTTTCTTCCACTGTTTTCCTCTCCTTTTATATATTCATCATTGTCTTTCCATTTCTATCATTCTTCTTAAATCGTTTTTCATTTGCCTGTTTCCTTTCTTTGTTTTCTTTTATTTCTTCTTTGTTCCTGTCAACATCACATCTTGCTTTTTTATAATTTTCCTTTTTATGTTCTAAATTTTTTCTTTTTCTCTATCCGTTTTGTTTTTTTTTCTACCGTTTTCTTCTTTATCATTTATTTATTCGACTACTGACTTTTCTCTTCACTTTTTAGCCAATCTTTCTCCTCGTGTTACATTCAATTTCCTTTTTTGTTTCACTTTCTCTCTTTCCTTTTATCATTTGCCTCTTTTTATTAACTCAATAAGCATTTGTTTTCTTACTTTTTGTTCGTCTTCACACTTTTAGTCATTTATTTTCGTCTTTCTACTGTTTTAATTCTTGCATTAATCTGCTTTGCCATTTTTTTCATTTTTTCATATTTACTTTCTTCTATTTCACCAATGACTGCCTTTACTTTCTTAAATACTCTTCTCTCACTCCTTCCTTATGTTCCAAGGTTTACTCTAGTTAATCGCGTTGCTACCATGTCTCTTGATTGACAGGCTAATAAAACTCCGTTAACTGACCCGAGATTTCCGCGAGACTTGCCAATGAACCCTTCTTAACAGACGGCCGAGCAGGTTGCTGCTTGAGCAAAACTCAAGACGACGGACAATAAAGTGGCTATGTTTATTGGGAAGAAAGTCTGCCATTGGAAGATGCCGTTGATTTTTGCTCTTTTAGGCGTCATTGTTAACTGCATTTTAAGATTTGGTAAAGCACATGGCTATATTAACTTTTATTTTGGTTCAAATAAAATTTAATAATCACAAAATAAACAGGCAAAAACTATAATTAAACTGAACTCTTCAAGATTTTCTACTGAATAGATCAGCATAGAATATGTTAATAAATCTTTTTGATTTATTACGTAGATCCTTTTTTCGGTTATAAAGCATTATTTTTAATGTAAATTTCTCTCATGGTTTGTTTAGACTAATTTCTTAGTCTTCGAATATTTTCAGTCACAATTTTTCGGTCTCAATACCCTCTGAAAGATGTGTTCTTAGCACAATGGATAACACGAGAAGTGGATACACTGAATCGTTCAAATTCCGGGCTATTCTGTTAAGTTCACTTTCGCACAAATGCCCATGTCTCTGCACTCCATATATGGGTTAAATAGCAAAGTAGACACGGCGCTTTAACTACGGAGAAGGAAAAATCTAAACTTCAAACCTTGGAGAAGGTAACACGAAACTACTTCACTATCTTTCCAAAGAAAGCATAATAAATCATAGATAATAAAAAAGGATCTGTGAAGAGTCATGATCACCTACGACTTGAGGCAACATGACAGAAAAAACTGTGGAAGGCTGAAGAGTAGAGGAGCTGAAATATAATAAAAACGAAAAAATATAAATGCAAGGCGATTAGAACAAACTAAAAAATACATTTATTAAAATACACTGTCTAAACATTACACAATAAATTCATTTATAAGTTTGGAGCTATGGATTTAATGATATACGCATTGAATTCCGTAACCAGTATTGTAATCCATAACCCGATAAACTTAGCCCTAGTGTAGCTACTCTGGGAGCCGCTTGATAGTAAACGTTTGTTTCGCACGCCATTTAAATTGTGTGTTATCTGTTGCAGGAGTTAGAGAAATCCGACTTCAAACGTAATACCTATCGCGTGTGTTCCTCTTTATCTGGACTTAAAAAGACAATAAATGAAAGATAGTTTGCACTTTAATCTGCATAAGCGTTTCGAATCACTCTCTAACGGCTGAAGTGGATGTTTGTCAGTAAGTCCTGTGTAGATGTTAAAGTTTTTGTTATTGTGACTCGGTTTTGTTATGAAAAAACACCTAATTCACAAAAGAAAAATGATGAAATTAATTTAAAACAAACCTTTTTTTTTTTAATTCACATTTCTTAGTTGATAAACAAAATTAAGCAACATAATCAGTATTTAATTGTGGAAACATTGAGAATTCTGGAACATGTACCAAAGAGAGAGATCGAGATCTCTCTTTCTCTCTCACTTTCTCTCTCACTTTCTCTCTCTTTCTTTCTCTCTCGCTCTCTCTCTCTCTCTCGAGTATGTGTTCCTCAGAGAGAATGAATTCTACAGAGAGAAAGAAATGGTTTCTCAGACAGAAGAAGTTTTCAGAAAGAGTGAGTTCCTAAAAGAAAGGAATACTACAGTAAGAGAGATAGTAAATGAGAGAGAGAGAGAGAGAGAGAGAGAGAGAGAGAGAGAGAGAGAGAGAGAGAATGAGAGAGAGAGAGAGAGTGAGAGTGAATGAGAGAGAGAGAGAGAGAGAGGGGGGCGATAGATTATGATTTAAGACAAATTTAATGGAGATCCCATTTAAAAATTATTCTTGAAATCATTATAGCTAGTTAAATTAACGATGTGAATTAACTTGAGGTCCAAAATTTCCCGAAATAACCAACTCTGTTTGAATATGATAGTTCATGACAAAAGAAATAACCCCAGTTTAATATCTCCGTTCAAAGAAAAAGATTTCGGTAGATAGAGTGCGATGGGGAAATTGATACCATATTTTATTTTTAATTTCGTGCATGCCCTTTGTTTTTCATTTGATCGACTGCACCATATAATAGGGTCAGTTGGGCATCCTTTGTTAGTAAAAAGCACCATAATGCAATTCACACTGACAGAAATTTGAAATGACATACTGCACTCTCTGGTATTCGCACCGGAAGCACCAATAAGAATATTTCTGAGTGTTTGGGTTCGATCTGAGAACAGTGCAGAGGATTCGGAAAGTGTTAGATGAGTCTAATGGTGATTACAAAGATACAGCATCTCGGAAAACACTGGTCGTTCTGATAAAAAAAAATCCTCCCGAATTTGTTAGTGAGGGTCTTAGCCTTAACACGTAGGCCTAAATCATGTGCCTTGAGAAACTGTACTGGATCAAGAGAGTGGCTACTGGATGAACCTGTGTTTAGCAACAGGATTCTTTACCAATCCACATCAGCAGGAGGATCCAGTCATGACTCTTAGATAATTTGTGCGACCACAACATTCCTTACGTCTGGCCACCTAACATTCCAGACTGCTACCCTCTTCATTATTACGTGTGGGGTACAGTTGAACGAGAGACTAACAAAACTTCTTATAACAATAAAGATAAACTGAAGGCAATAACTATGGCAGCATTCACCAATTTAAAAAAAGGAGACTGTCTAGAAGAGATACAAGAGATTCCAAAGTCGTCTGAAGGCTGTGGTTAAATTCAATGGCAATATTATTAAATAAATTTACTTTTTATTATTTCAAGATATTTTTGCGTAATTTTAGTAAATATATTTGTTAAAATGAGATGTCTGTATTATCTTCATTTTTGCGTCATTTAGACGATACTTCATCCATCGCACCCTGTATATTGTTAGAATGATAGTTATTCATTTTTCATAGTATTTTATCAATTGAAAATAGAATAATATAAACTTTTCACTTAAGTTAGAAAGAAATGGTAACCGAAGGTGCAATTATCTATTGGATGTGGCAAATGAATGAAAACTTTACCTCATCACCAAAAATCGTGCAAACTGTTGTTATCCTCCTGAAATACTACATTTTTCATCAGTTGCTATCTTTAGGTGTTCAAATCTGGAAGTAACTCAAAGTAGAGAAATAAAAAAAAAATGTTGTATATTCGGACACTTATAAATTAATTTTTTTATCAGCCTTTTAATTCTCAATTCGGAGTACTCAAGGGCAAAGTTTATAGTTGAAAATCAAGAAATGTTGGTGATTTGAAAAATTGCTTAAGACATGCATTTCAAGAAATTACTACTGAAAGAAACTTGTGCAAAAATATCTGTCGAAGCGTAAAGGGTAGACTTCAAAGATGTGTAAATTGTGATGGACAACAGTTTGTGCACCTGCGTTGATAAAATTTAAGCGCGTTTATATTATTGTACACAATAAAATTTAATTATTAATGTAATAATTGTATTGGTAAATATAACTGCATATGCATTCTCAAAACAAATGCTATCATTTAGTGTCTACCTACTTTTGAACCAACCTGTATAATAATAATAATAATAATAATAATAATAATAATAATAATAATAATGAAATGGAAAATCTGTAAACAAACACTGGTATGAACATCACCCAGCACCGGTTACAGAAATAGAAGATGTAACCATTCTATGGGATTACACCATCTACACAGACAGAAAAATTGAAGCAAACAGGTCAGACATTATTGTTAAAAACCAGAAAGAGAAAACTTGTCGATTAATTGATATGGCTTGTCCAGCGGATTGTAACATAGCAACCAAGGAATTTGAAAGACTGTCAAAATATAAAGACCTGGTAATTGAAATAGAAAAAATGTGGAAATTGAAAACAAGAGTTGTGCCAGTGATAGTAGGTGCACTTGGAATGATAAAAAATGGAACAAAACAACACATTGAAAGAATCCCTGGAAACCCCAGCTTAAGAGATATACAAAAAATTGTTTTATTAAGTACATCCCATACACTAAAGAAAACTTTATCTATGTAACGCTAGGGATGATAGGGAAGATAGAAAAAACATGAAATGGGGCCATAACAACACGCCACGACCTGCCTTAGGTCTCCCCGCAGACTTGGTTTGTAGTGAGACCAAAGCAGAAATCGAAATAGGATGAAAAATAACAACAATAACAATAATAATAATAATAAAGAATTAAATGATATATCTATAATATTTGAAAAGGAGTGTTTCGGAAAACTAACTGATGCCGTGAAATGCTCCCCGCAATTAAAAGAGATTTAAAAGATCGAATGAAAAGCCAACTTTCAAAAGGTAAGAAAAAGGATGCTGGAGAATCTAGTGTAAGAAAATTACGAAAAGGGAAAAACTGTGAAAGAGGCGTAATACTAGTTAACATCTCAGTGCGATACAAAGTAACAATTATTAAATAATTAAAAACGAAGGAGTTGTAAATGAACTTGAAAAGCTGAAATTGTCAAACAAAAAATTGATTTTATAATGACTGACATTAATGAGATACCATATAGCAAGTTACTATAGGATGTGTTTTTCAAAATTTGGAGAAAGAAAATTATTATTAAAAAAAAGCACGTTTTACGTTCAGAGCCTATTTTAAGGAGAAATCAAGAATATTTTCAGGTTTTATGGAATAGTCAACATAACGAGACATGAATAGTAACGTAGTAATTATAATTAATGAAGCAGTAGTTATAGAAAACAAACAAAAATTGTAATATAAAAAGGAGAATACTCAAAGACAACAGGAAAACCGATGAAAAGGAGAAAGAAAACTTAACTGATGTTAATGGAAAAGAGAATTAAACGAGCAAAATGAGAAAAGGCAAAACAAGATGAACATTAAAAGAGTAGAATAATCTACCAGAGAAAAGAAGGGCCTAAAAACTGCTCGATCATCATTCCATATCAATAAACAACAAATACTGATATTGGAAGATAAAAATGAAAGGTACCAAATTTTGCGAATAAGGATAATCGAGGAGTACTAAGAAAACTAGGGTACTTTGAAAATAAAGAAATATCATCAACAGTTATATCGGCAGACGGAAAAAATAATAGAATATAACAAACTATTTTGTTTGGCTGTTATTGGTTATGAAAAGGCAATTGGCTCAGCAGAACACTCTATAGTCTCAGCGAGAGCAGTTATTATTCAAAATCATATAAAATTTATCCTCGATTTTGACAATAACAGTATTACGATAACCCGATAGTACAAAGACACAGATAAAGTTTAGAAATAGAGTGAGACAAGGGGTTACCACTTATCGTCCTAACTGATACGAAATAACCATAAAGCATGGAAAGCGGAATTCGAACTAATTGGCCTTGTGAATTGAAGAAAGAGTTTTCTGTTCGAAATTCTATGTAGATTAGTAAGTACAAAGATATACATAGGAAGAAGGTCGAAGGCCGAAACGTAATGAGAATAACAGCTAAGAAGAGCATGCTGATCCGAATAGGAAAGTATATAATAAAATAATTCGCTAAAGGGACGGTATTATAAATGAAAATGTGCAAAGGAAAAAACAAAAACAAAAAAAATAACTTATTTTTAAATAATTCAATAAATTTACTTTCAAAATCTTTTGAGATAAGTACTAGTACTAGGATGTGCGTTGTGGCGCAGTGGATATCGGCTCGGAATGAGAAATCGGGGAACCGAGTTCGAATTCCAGTTGAATTCCTCGCATTCACTTACGCGCAAATACCCTTGGGAAAGGTATTAATCCGTCTATTCCTTCCAGTTATGGGTTAAATAACAGGACAGATTGGGTTCTATAGCCTTGGTCGGCAACCAGTCTACCGCAGAAAGCAATGGCAACCTACTGCGGGATAATGTTCTGCCCAGTCAGTCATGTCTCTTTGGAGACGTGATCGCCCAAAAGCGTGTATCGCGCATGGTACTTAACTGACTAGTATCTTATAAGATATTATATTGCTGGCTAAACGGGCACGCGCAGACACATAACACAAAAAATACTAACGCAAAAAAGACCGGTCAAGTATTTCGTTGGAAAGAAATATGTTGCATTTAAAGATAAAAAAAGACACAAATGCTACTTCATTTTAATTGATATATTAATTCATGGTAATATTTTTGTTCATTATCCCATCCCATCATAATCCCATTTGTTCATTATCCCATCCCATTACATAATCCCATCGATTTGGCAAATACTTGATCCCTCGAGTGTAGAATCCTTTTGATATCAATGCAAAGAAACGCACATTATCGCTTTTGGCATCTTCACAATAAAATGTTTTCCCTTGAAAAACAATTTGATCTCAAAAGATGATAATCAGATGAAGCCTGGTCAGAAGATTAAGGAGGATGGGGGGAAACCTCAATATTTAGTGCCATAATCTGATATAATAAGAATTAGTGTATAAAATTTTATTTCGAATTTCAAGTGAGTTTTTCGTCTCAAATATCATCTGGACTGTTGATTCTATTAATATGTTTCTGAAATATACAGTAGCCATTAGCACGCATCATATATCACGATTAACCTTGTTACTCACATTTCAAAGAAGTCACAGGTCATGTGTTAATGTCAATGATTATTTAATCAGTTTTTTTCCCTCGCTCGAAACTGGAAATTGGGAAAGCATCAAGTCAATGAAACCTTTAATCAATATTTGCCAAATGGAAAATAACCAAGAGATATAAATATCATCATCAATATTCATTTATCTCTCTCTTTCTCTCTTCTTCAATTTTGCTCATGTGACTTTTTTCTTCATCTTCTATCCTTTGCTTTAACGCACAGCCATGTTGAGGCTTTTCTTCATGTTCATGATTTATTTCCTATCACATTTCAATTTTCCAATTCATCATTATTTTAAATCGCTTAGTTTCGTCTTATTTTGTTATCAGCTTTCTTTCGATTGCTATTTAACACAATTTCGAATTGTCGTTTTCGCAGAAGGTTTTTGCCGTTGATGTTTCTTTGTTTTAGTTTTTTCTATTTCTTTATCTTGTCTTCATCTCTTTTTCACTCTCATATTTTCTCTATGCATATATTTTGCTTTCTAATAACTTATTTTCTTCCATATTTTTTACCTTCGTCTTTCTTCAAGACTTTGTTCTCGTTTAATGCGCTTTCGCATGCATTTTTGAATATCATCTTCGGCCTATAACTTATTTCGCCGGATGTTTATGGTCAAGCAACTAAGCTCGCATGTTTGGCACAGCGAGTTCACTTTCCACTGGATAATTTATTTTTTTCACAATTATGCCAAATATGTTTGATTAAATATAGCCATTTCCTCTCGATCAGAAACGATATATTTTCTTTCTTTCTGTTGTCCTCTGTTTATATCTGTATTGATTTTCTCTGTTTTTTAAGTCCTTCTTTTTTCTTCTTCTTTGCCCACATCTGATTTTTCATTTCATTCTTTTCATGGTTCGTTCTTTTAATTTCTGTTTTCTTTTTTATTCTCTTTTTCTCTTTCATTTTTTTTTCATTTATTTATTTGTTACTTTCTTTCCTGGCTTATTTACTGTCTCTTTTTTATTTCTTTTGTTTTTGCTTTCTTTCTTTTCTTTGCACTTTCTCTCTTTTCGTTTCTTCTCTCTTTTCTCTTTTCTTTTTCTTTTATCTTCTTTCATTGTTTTTCTCTTTAATTTTCTTTGATTTCTTTTTTCTTTCTTTTTCTTTTTTGTTTACTCTTTTATTTTTGCCTTTTCTCTTCTTGCCTTCCTTTTCTATTTTCTTCTCTCATGTTTCTTTTCTGCTTTCTTTTCTCAGTTCTTCTGTTTTCGATGTCCCACTCAATTCCATGTTTAACCGATCGGTTTCTCTTTTCTTTCTTTTCGTCTCTTAAGCTTCTATTATATTTTATTACTTCTCTTGACCCAGTGTTCTTTTTATGTGTTCGTTGATCTCATCATTGTATATTGTCTTTGTATTAATAGTCTCCTATTTTTGTATTATATTATTCAGTATAATATTAAACCAAAAATATTTGCAGCCCTTAAAAAGAGATTCACAAATTTATTGAAATAAATTGTAGGTTTTATAAATATAACAGTAAACTAGAAATCTAGCTTTAGAATAATTTTTTCTGCTACAATACAAGTCATAGTTCGAAATGACTGGTCGTCATTACATCCACATATTTTTCTTTATATCCCCACCGTCAACTGTTTCTTCATATATTTTATGTCTACATTTTTGCTTACTCTTTCTGTTATTTCTGTAAATGTTATCTCTGCTCTAATACTGGTTTCCAAACGCTGCTGCGTACCCCATATGTGCATCGGAAGAGAACAGTAGGTGAGGCGAAATAGTTGAAGGACAATCAAAGATTTGAAAACAAATATTTAAAAAAATCTTATGCTAAAATATGATTTCAAAATTTAAAATATGATTATGGATTACGTGTAATTGCATTAATGAGTCCCAGTATAAATACAAAATAATTATTGACCGATTTTATTGTAGTAATATTTTTGCATTATATCAAATATTAAGAGTACTGTAACTAGACTCCGCAAATTGGAGGAGAAATTTATCATTGATAATATTCTGACTTTGAATCAGCGATTATCTCCCTTTAACACTCTCTGTTTTTTTTTATCACATAAAATTTGGTGAGGCATGAGCAAATTTCAATTCCGAAAATGCGGCTCAGAGAAAAATGTTTGTGAATCACTGGAGAATCTAAGTTTTCTATTTACACTGTCATTTGTGTTTTTACGAAGTTAAGATTCAGTCAGTCACTTAAGTACTATACGTGATATGCATTTGGATGATCACTTTCAAGTCATGTCTGACTTGGTAGAAGATTTTTCCGCAGAAGTTGCAATTTCTTTCTGCAGTAGAAGGTTGCCAACCAAGGCTATAGGACCCAACCTGTTCTGCTATTCAACCCATAGTCGGAAGAAGAATCGATGGATTCATAACTCTACCAAAGGTATTTGCTCGTGCCGGACTTATTCACATATAGACCTTTACAGTAAGGCGATCCTAAAATAATTAGATGTGTTGCCATGATTTCTTATTGGCAGTCATAATCTTAACAACATAAGATATTCAAATGACTCATTATTGATAGAATGAAAAATACAGAATCTCCTACAGAAGTCAGTGAAGAAAAGCGAGAAGAAAGGATTAAAAATCAATTGCAAGAAGGTAGAATATATGGTTGTCTATGAGAAAAAAGAAAAAGAAAAAAAGAAGCCCAAGATGCGAAATACGAACTAGATACACCAAAATCATACTAGTAACATAAAAAAAAAATAAATATCTAGGAAATGTTTTAAAAGAGGACTGAAAATGTTATGCCGAATTCTGAAGGCGCATTAGGGGGGAAAAAAAAAGGTTTTCCAAAAGTTAAACAAATTAATAAGAAAGAAGAAAATTGCGTTAGAAAAAAAGGAAAGAATACGAAACTGTTATGTAATATCAGTTCTGGAAAATCTGGACAAAAGCTAGACAATCTCTTTACAGATGAGTAGGCATGAAGGAACAGAAATGCAGTTATACAGAAGAATAATGGGAGCAACGACAACGTTTTAGGAATAAAATATAAAAAGGACACTTATATTTACAATTAGAAGGTGACAGTTGAAAGTTACAGATTACATAACTAAGAAAGGGGTCTTAGAAACTTTGACGCCCAGCGAACTTATTGAAGACAATTTAGTACAGGAAAGTTATGTAAATAAGTTTTCAGAACAGGGATTAAGACTGGTAGAAAATGACAAATCTTGCCTAGAGATGCAATGGACAGGAGGCTGTAGAGATTCATGATTGTTAACATCCCAAAGGGACAGACACATAGCAGAAGGATTATTACTCCACGGCATCGTGGTCTGTTTTAAGACATTCTTTTTGCCTTCTTGGCTTCATATCCTCATCTACAGCTTTTTCCCGACTTGGACTTCAATCGTTAGTTTTCATTCCTTCATTTTAAACCATTACTGAAGATTTTCTCATAAATGCTACATTTCTTTGTTCTCTAATGCCCTGATTACATGAATCTATGCGTATTACTGGATTGACATTAAGGTCTCACCCTTTTTTATCGTTGAAACAAGTGCCTCGTCTACTGTAGGAGTTTTTTTTCCTCGCACATCCATTCTGTGGAAATCTGTTCCGTTTACTTGCTTTTCTGATAACTACAATCTCCAAAATTTTAAATGCTACGTTAGTTGCTATCTTCTATCTCCTTGAAAACCACCTATTTCTTATCCTTTTTTAGACACCTTCTGTATCTTGTTCTTTTTACTTTTATTGTAACCCCATGTGCACTAGTGGCGCTTTGCCTTGCTTGGGGTGGAATGATTAAAAAATAATAATAAAAGAATAATGATGAAATAATAATAATAAAAATCTTGAAAATATCATTTCTTGAAACGAAAACAGTTTTCTTCTTGATAAATTTCATCCATTCAATTCACTTTTTCGTTTACCCTTCTCTTTTCATTCCACTGTTCTTCTTCTATTTCAACGTTCCCTACATTTTGAAGTATCCATGTGAAATATATGAAGCGGCAAAGTGATAAAATGTGTTTTCTAAGAACATGCAAGCAACGAAGAAGTCTTAAAAAAAGATGAACAATAAAGAATCAAATAAGTACAATCAGAAAGATATAGCTGAAATTTCCGGAACATATGCTGAAAACAAAAGCTTGGCGAATGTAAGACTCACAGGTCTGCGGATAATAGCGAGTAACATACTTTACGATTTTGAGAGGGTGGATAATAAAACAAAGAAAAAAGGAGATTAAAAATTTAGAGCAGCAAAAGATAAGAAGTTGTGGAGAGGCATGATCACCCACGTTCTGAAAGGTCATGGCATATAAAAAGACGATTCTATGTTCGTGCTTGTTACACTTCCTTTTCTTTTTCAATTTCCTATACTTTTATTTTAGAATGTTTCTTTACTTTTTTCCTTTTTACCTCTGCTTTCCTTCTTCCATTTAACTTCGTTTTATCTTCTTTATCCGTAAAACACTCTCTCCTCTTTTAGAGACTAACACACATTCTATTTCTTCCCCTTCTTTACAACGTTCCACCCAACCACTCTTTCTCTTTTTGTATCTTTTATTAAGCCCTCCCTGTTCCTCATACTTTCTTTACGCCGCCAACCTAACGTCACGGTCCACTCGGCGTAAATCCTTGCGCCGTGTGCCCAAATTTAAACGGAAATGTCGTTGGGGTCATATTTACAGGCCTCGGCTCATATATGCACCATTAATAAGACGAGCGGTCATCGTTATTTTTATGGAGGAAATCAAGCGATAAATTGAAGCAAGTCGTAATGATCGTGCTAACACACAGCGCTGGCGAGTGGTTTAGCTACCGGTCTTCTCGACGGTTTTCCTGACCACCTTACTGCCCTTCCCCAGCCTTCTTCCGCTAAGGCTATCACAAACGACAGCCTCATTCACCACTACTACCGACATGACAACTTCTTCTCATTTCACTGCTCTTTGAAAGCCGTTCCTCAGTCACAGCCATCCCATCATGCCATTCTTGGCTAGGTGTGCGTTTTAATATTGGCCCATGATATCTCCGATAATGACATGCACACTACTTAAAATTAAAACCTGTCTTTCCGAGTTGTACTCAGGCAGAACGGACCCTGCCCTTGTCACCATATGGCTCATATTCTGTTACTGCTTTCTTTACCACTCGCAGATATAGTATAGGACGAATAGGCGTGAGGTTTGAAATTTCAGTCAAAGCCTATTATTCTATATGATAACATCGAATGGCAACAGCATCGAATTATGATGTCTGTACGTCAGTATAATATGATTGGATTGTAAATTTAATATCCGAAGATGATTGTGGTTCGATTTTTTTTTAAATGGGTTATTATTTAATTTCGTGATTGCTTTTACAAAGAAAAATCAGGGAAGATAGAAAAATTAGATTTGTTAAACTATACTGTTCTCGGCTTACGGGCGCATCATACTGAATCACAAATTTCCGTACGATAACTGAAGTTAAGCAACGGTGATCCTGGTTAATACCTTCATGGGTGGCAACTTGGGAATATCTGGTGCTGTAAGCGAGAATGTGCTGGTGGTATAATAGATACTGGCTCAGAATTGTTAATCGGAGAGCCGAGTTCTAGTTCCTATTGGGTTTGTTATATTCACATACCTGTAAATACCTATGGATCAATTAGTAGGACTTGTATCACTAAGCCATTATTTTCCCCCATAAAAAAATTATATTCTTAAAATATTTTCTGGTTTTAAATAACCTGCAATGATTTGATAAGCCATATAATCAATCAATAAAATACATTCAAAATTTTATTTGAATAAAATTGAACCAGTCTATGTATAAGGTACAAACAAAAAATGAAACATTCAATTTCTAACTGAGTTTTGACCAATGATTGAAATATTTAGCGTTTACACGTCGAGATTTCACGGCCGAAATATTTAAAAAAAAACCCGAATAGAAAAGCTCTTCATTGTTTCTAGGCAAATAAACATAATTACGACATAAAGCGTATAGCAAAAAGAATTAGAAACAATTTCATTTCATGCCCTCGATTCCAATTTTTAATTTTCCCCAAAAATCTACAACTTGCATCGTTTTCCCCAATTATTCTGTTTAAACTTTCCTAGAAGGTTAGTTTGACTCGCATTTAGTTTCCATGTTAAAAATGCATTGTTGCGCAAATATTCATATGTACAGCATTAAACCCATTTTTCTCTAAGTGTACCCTTTCGTTCTATTTCACTATCCTGTTCTTTTTTTTCGCGTTAGTATAGCAAATTTTTTAAACTGTTTCTTCTATCTGAGACCGAATGTTGTAAGGACATCATTTGTCGCTATCCTTTGTCTATGTTCACAAAGGGATTATTTCAAAAGAAACGAATAAATATATTTAATCTTTTGTACAAAAGTTCACCCAACAAAAGGAAAAGGCACAATTCAATGTAGAGATTTTTTATCAATTCACCTAAAGCAAGGCAATAATGCCACTAAGATGCAAGGGCTACTGGGTGGGAAAGAATAAAAATATTTTAGAAGAAACCGGAAACTCAATCCTAAATAGGAAAACAGGGATAAACTTCTCCTTATGTTCAAATAGCTTTATTCAATGGCGTGTGTGGTATATACGTAAGAGGAGAAAGTAGGAACTGAAAATTAATAGGGTATAGAGGTTAGGTAATGATTGATCCTATACTTGAAGAGGTTAAGACTATAGTTTTCGAGAAAGCATCTACGCGAGAGTCTACTTCACAAAATAGTGGTTCTTGAGAAAACTTTCTACTTTTAAGTGGAATACGGAGGTCATGATGGTGATTTCGTGGAGGCAGCTGAACTGATGGAGCTAAAAAAGATGGCTCTCATGTGAATATTCGCCATGGAAATCGCAATAGAGCAGCGATAGACGAAAGACGTTGCATTTGCGGGAAAGAGGCAGCAGAGTAGAATATAAGTTTATTTTTCCCCCACAAGACCGCGTAAACGAATTTGTACTTCATTAAATGAAGACTAGGCCACTTTAGCACAGATATGGCAACAATACTCTATAGGACTCTTGTAACGATAACATTAGTTTTTTCTTCTACTGAACCATATTTCATTGAATGAACATAGATTGGATACACATCTGCTAATTAGATATTAGCCAACCCACGTATCCACAAAGCTATTATCACATATATCAATTAGATATTAGGACATTATAGCCTTAAACCTAATGTGTGTCATTTGCTAATGAAAGACTTCCACACTGTGTTTCTTTCTATTCGGTTCATAGATTTCTTGTACCGGCTCATTTTCTAATTTTGTTATCTACGTATTATTCTATTTTCATTTCACGAGGGATGATGACCCTACATTCTCCTTCAACACATGATCCGCCATGTTTGGTTTTATAGTCTCTCAGTTTATGTTCTCCAAGCTTAACCTTTAGCATATGACTATTTTTTTCGTAATATTTAACACAGTTGCATGTAATGTTGTATACGTTGAGTTCCTCTTTACAACATGAATCGCGTCCGTAGCTTTGCAGCACGCGTGAGTAATAAGTCGCCAAGAACGTGCGTGCCACGGCAAACTGGTATGCGCCAAGGTGTAACATTGAATAAATGCCAGGCGTGGACATGTCGCTGATCATTAGTAACTCGTGTGGGCAAAATTGAGAGACATGCGATCACATGTCTAGGGCTTAAAGACTGTTGTTATGATTAACTGTATGTATGTAAGTAGATGGGGTGTGTAGGTTTCCGTCAGATCATGTTAATATCTAAAGTATTTAAGAAAGTGATATGGTATCTATAACGGCAAGAAATGTTTAATTAATAGACTTAACAGCAATTAATATCGTTAGTGAAGATTTAAACACAAGTGAATTTTTTTATGTAAATTCAATGGCAGAAAGTATGTAAATATAAGTAGTGTAAATATAGGTATTAACGCTAGCTAGCTGAAGTATGTTTCGCAATCATCAGGACATGTTCACACTGCTTATATATATATTGACATAAAAATTGTTACACTAATTAAAACAGAAAATAATTTACTAAGACGAAAATGTCTAGAAAGTGATTTGATTGCTAGTTCAGCCACTGTAAATTTACGTCCACTCTTCAAGGCGAAAAAACCACTAAGACAAAAGGGTTGCAGAAAAGTCATGAAAACAAAAGACATGGTGTGAAAGAATTCGGAACATAAACATTAATAATGAACGTGAAGAGCAATCACGAGGACACGAGTTCGCGATTGACATTGCATTTCAATTTATGAAGATTTAAGTTGGCTGGAAAGCATAGAGCCAGAAGGGAGTTCCACGAACGAGAAGTGTGAGAAAAGAAACTGTTAGCATAGAATTTAAGGCCAATTCGACTTTAAATTGATGTGATCTCGACGCCAGTTTAGTACTGCGCTTAAATTAAAGAAGATTGTGTACCATAGCGAAAAGCTCATTAGAACAATTAACATGAAAGTATTTTACGGCTGTGGAAAAGTGACTGAAAAAGCGATACATGAATTTCGCTGCTTTTCTGCACGCGCTGTTTATTTGTCGGCGGTTGCACAGTTATCACGCGCTTGAAAAGGATACTAATTTCTGTAACTTGTATATTGCTCTAATTATACAGGGTGCGGCAGAAATATCACCCGTATATACCTCCCAGTAATACCTTCTATATAACATTAAGACATTAGTGGCTATACTATCGTTATCTATTAAGAGAGAGGTATTTCTGGGATAAATACATAGCAGCTATTTCAGCCGCTCCCTGTATATATTTGATATTTAGCATCGAGTACTTTGTTTTTCCAGCGTCTTCATTATTTACTTCATTAAACGATATATATATATTGGCGACTACTATAGGTCATGTTATAAAGAACGTTCGCTTTCCGACTATGAGACCCGAGTTCGAATTTCTCTATGGTTGACTTGTCAGGAAGTTGATTCTTGATGTTATTCGAGGAAAGTCTTCGAAAACCATACCAGATGTTAACCCAAACTTTGTAAGTTAAATTAAGTTGATGGAACAGTTCGGAACCGACGGAAGCCGTCAGTGGTTTACAACATATATTCTAAAAATATGTATATATATATTCTTGCATATATTCTAAAAATAAACAAAAAAATGTTACATTAAAAATGTTTTTAAAAAATGTTACATTACAAATGTTTTACATTAAAAAATGATTTTCAACTAAAATTGATTTTCCTCAAATGATATGAAACTCATAAGTATTACCTTCATCATCAAGGTAATGTTATAAGGGCACTAGCCTCAACCTCACTTTTCTATGCTTTTGCCAGGGTCTAATGTCTGTTAACTATTTTAGACAACAATATTTTTCATATTTGCACATAATGCATTAAGCACTAATGTTGTGTACTAAGAAGTTACGAGAAATAGTATAAATATATTTTTTTAATTGTCGTTTTTTTGTGAAAAAATATGTGAACAGACATAACATATTGTTATATCTGATGTTATTTTCTCCCCAGGCAACGCTGGGTATCTCACAATGTTACTTATGAATAAAGTTAAGAGTATTGCCATCATTCTTAATTTTTGACTAGTGTTTATTTCATTTTATGTTGCTGATCTTAGAAAAATAGATAAATAAATAAAAACAACAAACAAATGAAAAGTAATATGGGGAATGACCAGTCAAATATGAATTAAATACTTTTGTAAGTTGTTCTTGTGTGTATATTTGGATTAATATTCATAAGTCTATTTACATTATTCGGAATATTTTCATCATCGTCGTTGCCATTTTCACGACGTTTCGGCCGTTGTACGCTCCAGCCTTCTTCAGGTGCTAGGAATTTCAAACGGAACCCTTTATTACGATCACTGGAACATATAATTTTCATTCCTTGTGCGAAGCTGCTTCATGAATTATCTCCCTTTAACCCGACTAAGTTATTTGTTCACCACTGCGGTAGCCTTTTGGTCAAGTGACTAGAACTAACCAACGGCTATATCCACTGTGCCATGTCTCCTTAAGGACCAACGGCTACATTCACTGGGCCATGTGTCCTCAAGGCAACAAAGATGAGGACTATAGTCCGAATAATGTAAATAGTGTAAATATTAACTCATCTCAGAAATATAGACAAGCATTCATAATTCTATCGCTTCTAATAACTATTTACAATAGGACGATATGAAGTGAGTACAATGTACAAAAAAGAAAGATAATATGATAAAACTTTTGCGGACAGATAATGTATTTTGAATATTTGAGCTGCTAACAGAAAAATAATTTTTCAGAAACTTTTCTTACGATCAAACAACATTTACGCCCAATTAGTCGACTCTGTTTTCCCGTTTCTTTCATGATGGAAAATGTCAAATAATAAATGATCAAACTTCTTGACTTTTGTTGTGGGTGGAGTTGAATTTTGAACTCTCGGCAAATATTTCAAACGATAGATTACTTTTTGTAATTGCTGATCTTTACTTAGATAATATTTAGTTTCGCCTTCGAAGAATGTGTGGATTGTTGAGAGAATAAAACGATATATTTTAGCGACAAAAATAAAGAGAAAAAGGAATAGAAGGGGGGAAAGGCGTGTCTTGTAATTTGAACTTTTTGTTCAAGTTTTTTCTTGGAAATTGTAGTTCAAAACTACAAAATAACCACACCACGAAAGTACTTGGAATTGATCTCTCTGTACTAACGATAGGAACGAAAATTTGTGTTCATTTATTTACTTTTCTGTTACTGTTTTAACAAACATTACTTCTATGGTAGCTATTATGGAATAATCTGTTTACGACAAAATTAACCAACAAAATCCACAGTAAAATCTAGTATTTAATACGAAAAAAGTCAATATCATTTATTAAAATATATTTTAAAATCACATATCAATTATAAATTAATAAAATCCAATATTAAGTATAGGTTTCTTCCGAAAATGACCACTCTCTTAAAATATATGAGCATCATTCATTCACGATTTTACTGTAAATGATTAATTAAGAACTTTAAAAATCTATGAGATTACTCCCATTTTGGAGTAACTTGCCTGCGAATAAAGCTGGAAAAACAATCAGAAGATAGTGTTATGTCTGCATATTTATTGAAGAGAAATGAAGCAGAAAATGTTGTCAGTTAACTTCATTTGCATGACATTGATAATCATAATGAAAATGTTATTTTATGATAAGTATATATTTATGAACCTACAATTTGCTTACTCATTTCCCCTACTTTCTTTCTTTAATCTGAAAGAGTTAAAATATTATTTTTTATAGTTTCTGTCTATAATTAAAGCGAGAATAAGTATAAAAATTCAAAATGAATTTTCTAGTTTTGAATCCATTGTGTTTAAATTGCAAGGAAAATTCAACGAATTTTCCTTGCAATTTAAAGATTAAGCAAACATGTACAGTATATCACAAATGGATTGGAATTTTTTCACAATTAAAAGTTTGTTGTGAGTAGTTCATTTTTCAGATGTTGAAGTTCATGACAGTTGCACTAAGCGAAAACAAAATTGTTGCAATAATAAGTCAATATGGATATGAATCATTTACGTAGCGCTTTGAACCCTGTAGATATTTACTGACCTTTGATTAGCTCGGTTCAAGACTACATTAGTGAGGCACGGCATGACAAATTTATTACACAAGTGACTGGCAAGTAACATTATTTACTAACCATAATTTAGCAGCGTTCTCAAACTTTTTATACATTCTGTCCCTGTGGTTCTCAGGCCACGTCTTTAATCCCTACTCACGCACCCATAGATAGACACCTTTCTATTTGTATTAGATACACAACAATTTAAAACAACAAAAAAGCTAACGCTGTAAGTACATGAATTGTATGCCTTTCAGCTTTTCTTAGACGCCATTCAATAATATTTGTCTACACTTCTGATATGAGGTATTGTAATTATTTACATTTTTTTACATAGTTCACACTGTTGTCCCCATCTGCATTGCTATACATTGCCATTATATGCTCTGAACTTTTTCTGGCGATTGGAATTTCAAACCAATATATATATATATATATATATATATATAAGAAAAAATGAACACCCTTAATATAAACAAACAGGACCTCTATAATAAATTAAAAGATATAACTACCCCGGACCAACTGAAGGAAATTATGCGTGGACTCACGGAAAGTATATTTAATGAAACATGCAATAATGAAAAAATGCTGCCTAAATACATATACAATATATATATATATATATATATATTGTTCTTGTTTCATCGCTCATGCTACTTTCGGATGTCTTAGTTATATCCCTTTAACTCAATTCTTTTAGTTTTGCGTTCAGCACTGCTGTAGCCGGGTGTTGAACTCACAATTCTTTGGGTCAATTTAACGCATCTAACCAATGCTTTTATCCACTGGTCCATGTGTCCAATACAGATGAGGACAACAGTCCAAACGATGTAAATAATGTAGATAGCCTAGAGGTGCTATAACGCTCACTTTGGAAACTCTACATTTAGCAAAGTCGTACATCTAGAGAGAAACGCACTGACTACAATAATAGTAATCTGTGGAGGAAAGGCCTGTTAATAACTACTTCAACACGAAGTATTCCTACTTTAAATTTTATACATAATCATCATTATTACATAATTTATTTTAAAAATAACCTGTTCAAAAATCTCAAACATATTTGAGAGAGAGAGAGAGAGAGAGAGAGAGAGAGGGGGGGGGGAGAGAGGGGGGGTTTATTAGTTTTTGCATGAAAGCAAAAGAAAACCTTAAATGTGTTAATGTCATTGGACTTTTCAGACCCAAAAATGAATTCCAGAAGATATATGTATTTATGTATTTAAAGATATATGTATTTAAATAAATGTGTTAATGTCATTGGACTTTTCAGACCCAAAAATGAATTCCAGAAGATATATGTATTTAAATTATAATGATTTGATTGCTGCTTGTGTCTTTGTTATCGTAACACAGCAAAAAACAAAAGATCGTGGAGGTGGAACAATTATATGGAATCAACAGCTAAGTCTGCTGCTAGGAAAGTTGGTGTCATACAATTTTTTACGCCAGAATCTATCTTACATGATTATAAATCTACTATACATTGAATATTGCTGCCACATATGGTCTGGTTCTTCTAGCAAACATGTACAGTATATCACAAATGGATTGGAATTTTTTCACAATTAAAAGTTTGTTGTGAGTACTTCATTTTTCAGATGTTGAAGTTCATGAAATTTGCACTAAGCGAATTTTGTTTAGAATCTCGAGATTCTTAACAAAATCCAAAGAAGTCTCTGCAATGTTATCGATCCTGGACTAGTCCTCCGGCTTCAGTAACTTTCCCATCACTGTAATGTAGCTTTTTAATGGTAATTGTATTGAAGAGCGTTACTCTGTGCTATCTCGACTGCGTGAATTTGAACGTACTACTAGATTGACAACGAGGTTTCATCGTTTTATTGTTAAAATAACGAGTTGCAACCGTAACTTATCTTGCAATAATTTTCTTTCACGCACGTCTAACAGCTTCTTGCTTCTCTGTCACTTCTGATCTTCAAAATATTAAATGCAACATCAATCATCATCTTTTGTCTTTTTAAACTTTATTCTTGTTATTGTCTTTTCTCCTCTCTAAACTTTTCTAATTTACTTTCAGTCTTAGTAAACCCTTGCGTCTTAGGGGTACTATCGTCTTGCATGAGGTGAAACAAAATGTCACACCGTTAAAATACTGTAGCATGCAGAATAAACCTATTTTCATTCTAATTTGCATTTAATAATATATAATCTGCATTCACACTCATCCCAATAATATTAATAATAATAATCTGATTTTAGTCTGTTAACGGGGTTGTTTGATGATTACAAAAATTTAAATATCTGGGAAGTGTTTTAACAGGGGACAGAAAGTGCGACACTGAAATCCAAAGGCGCATTGGGATAGCGAAATATGCTTCCCAAAAAGTTAAGCAAAGTATTAAGAAACAGGAAAATTCGTTAGAAACAAAGAAAAGAATAGTGAACGTAATATAAGTCCTCCTCTATTGCAGTAATGGCTCGAAAATCTCTACACAGACGAAGAAGAGATTGAAAAAACAGAAACGTGGTTCAACAGAAGGATGCTTCGAATAACATGGGCCGAACATGTAATAAACAACTATGTTTTAGATAAAAATAAACAAAAAGAAAAAATAAATAACATCGGAAATAGGCAGCTGAAATCTATTGGGTACGTAATGAAAAAGAATGGCTTGGAAATTCTGATACTCACAAGATAGATTGAAGATGGAGAGGGACAGAAGAAAGCAATGCATAACCTACCTAAGGAGCTTGAAAAAATGAATGGCGGAACAAGATTTAGAAAAGTTAAAAAATTATTAAGAGTTATAAAGGACAGGAAATAGGGGGAAAAGTAATCGTTAACATCCTTACTTGATTTTGCTATCTTAAATTTGGGATTAGCATGTTGGGCTGTTCATTTGTGAACAACCATGAATTCCGTATTTTTGTAATTACTGATTAATCGTTTCGTCCATTCACTACTTTCTGTGGTAATTCTAATCGTTTTAGAAATGTAACGCTGTCAGACAAATTTTCAAAAAAGGTATGGATATCATATCGTTCTATCGTATGTCTGGCGTTTATCTTTATCTCACTGTTCCGAACGAATGCAAAATTCGATTCTAAATCCATCTTCATATTCGCTTCGCTCAGCAAGCGTCAAGCCCAACAAGATCTTCTGAGGAACAGCAGAAATAAAAACGGACCAAACATTTAAATAGTATCTACCTTAAATATTTACTGCCTTCAGAATATCCAAAATTTGCCTTATTTTTGAGTCTGCGATTGCTACTAGCCATGAAAGTAAATTCTATTTGGTTATCCAGTAACAATATTAAAACTATACACAAATGTGCATTTACAGAGTTTAAATGCAACATCAATTGTCATCTCTTATCTCCTTGACTACCATCTTTTCCCCGACACCCTCTGTCTCTTGTTCTTCTTTTCCGCTCTACATTCACGTAACTCACTTCATACCAGTGTTTCCACCCTTCTCTTACCCATTCCCCTGTTACCTGTTTTTCTTTTTCTTCACTTTCCTCTTATGTAACCCCCTGCGCCTCAGTGGCAATAATAATAATTGGGGTGAAACAATTATAAAAAAAACCTAAAAAACGTAAGTGGAAGTATTTCAGTCAACAGTTATTTGTCCCCTTACTGTGAAAATAATATCAGCTAAATGCAGTGAATAAATTCTTACATGTGACCACAGTTTTGAAAGCCGCCTTACATTCAAAACACTGAACAACGAGGGAGTGATAAAAAATTCCCGACTGGTCCAACGTTCTAAAATCTGAACAAACATCAGATACTTTTTTCTAGAAAGACCTCTTGATCGAGAGGAGAACTTTTCAGCACCCCTTCATGTATATAAATATAAATATTAAGAAATTAATATCAAGGCGCTTTTAACAATGAAAACAGTAGTAGCACCAATGCTTATTATATGATCAGTAATTTTGATACTTACGGCTAAATCATCGCTAATTGCTAAACTTATTGTTAATATTTTTAATATTGTTAAATATTGTTATTGTTAAAATAAAAACAAAAAATCTGGTCACATACTGAATCCGCTGGGGAGCCTACAATGAAATATATTTTATTCTCTCAATCAGACTACCCAGAAGCAGACGTATTACTATACAGCCATTGGAAACGTTATCTAAAGCTGCAAAATAGTATAAATTTTTTCACACTGCTGACAAACGCTATGAACTGAAGCATCATATTGGCATAAAAAAAAAAACTGATTTATATAATAAAATCATATTTAGAAAATAATGCATAAAGAAGAAATATTCTATTGTTCGTATTTAAATAATTCATTTTTAAGCTTTCAAATGAATTTAATTTAAGCAAAGAGTAATTACATTAAAATAATCATTGAAGATTTTAAATGCTTGTCTTAAATGATATTAAACCATCTTGAGTTAAGCATATAGTATTTTCTTATTATTCTTAGCATCTAAAAAGCACATTAAAATACATATTTAATGGTATTTAAATCCATTTTGATCTAGAATTAGTTAATTCTATGCAATTAACTATACTTACGTCACAACTTAGTGAGTAATTTGCTTTTCTCCTAATTAAGAAACAAATGAGAAGTTGTTACAGAAGAAACTTCAAGATGTACAAGCGAACCCAAAAAATAACTGTAATCAATACGCAATCTCTGTTTATTTCATTGGCTTTAATTAACTGCCCAATTAAATATAGATGAAACGAAAAAACTAAGTAAATAAATAAGCCTGATCAGGGAAAATATTGCTTGTATCTCGTCAGCAAAACTATTTGAAAAAATTCAAGAACATAACTCGCAATTACAATTTCTACATATTAAATCTTCGAAGAGAATTTTCATAATTACTTTTCCAAAATTATAATTGAATCTTTGGTAGTCGTGTTAAATTCACTGTTTAGAACTGAAGAGCATATCGGCTGGTTGAAAAAATAAACGGAAAACGACAATTTAGGTCATAATTACGAGAAAAAGTGACTGAAAAAGAAATGAAAAAACTCTGGAAGGTTGATAAAAAGTAAAAAAAAAACAAAAAAAAAATTTAATATTCTCCTTAATATTTTTCAGCTACACTTATATCAAAATATTTGAAACTTTTATAAAATATTTTAAAACAGAACAAATGAAAACAAAGAATGATTTGGTTTCTGATTACGAAATAAAACAATGATGGCGATAATTCCTTTTCCTATCACTATAGCTAATTTATAACAATAATATAGCCACGTCTATTGCACAGGTGTAGAGGCTCATCCCTTGTTCCCTGTTCAGGATGTGGTTTCCGGCTTTCTCTTTTCCAATCTTTTCACTTTTCTTTTTTTTTTCTTTTTCATTTTTTTTTTCAATTGGAGTAGATAGACTAAACTATCACCTGGTTCACACTCAACCCACGTCTATTGTACAAGTGTAGAGGCTCATCCCTTGTTCCCTGTTTAGGATGTGGTTTCCGGCTTTCTCTTTTCCAAATATTTTCACTCTCATGTAGCCCCCTGCACATCAGTGGCGTTACCGCCTTGCTCGGGGTGATATGATTAAAAATAAAAAAATTATATATATATATATATATATTATGGTCTTTCTTTATTCACGTTGGGATTTTGTTTTTTTCTTTTAGCTATATTTTTAAACATCAATGTTAGCAGAACTCATTAATTCCAGAAAAGAAGAACTTGCCGAATGATAAAAGAACTAACGTTACACCACGAGGAAAATTATTCAATTATTTTTTGGGTACAGCAAACATCTTCGTCATTCACGATAAAAAAATTCCTGACATTCATCAATCCTTTCACTCACTTGTGTGCTTTTTTTTTAATTTTTATTTCTATGGATATTGTTTTTTCTTTTCTTTTTTCTTACAGGAGAATATTTATTTCTAGGGGTATTGTTTTTTTTTTCTAATTTTAATGAAATGACTTAAACACGAATTTTATTGTTAGAGAAAATGATTTTTATTAATCTTTTTTTTAGTGAAATGACTTACACAAGAAATTTATTTTTTATGGATAATGTTTTATCATTTTATTTAAAGAAATGACTTATGACTTTCTTTCAGCAGTGACACGACTGAAAAACACATTGCAAATGCTCAGCTACTTGAATTTCAGAACAATTATTGACTATTCTTCTAATTTAATTTGTTTTCCTTTGGTCAATCAGTGCATTTGCATCTTGCGAATAGCTGCTATATCCCTTGTCAATCGTACCAGGTAAAGGCTAGAGCATGTCTTCTCCAGGGAATTTAAGGAAGCTACTGATAATCTTCTGTGCCAATTGTATAAAAGAACCTTATCCACAAGAGATTTAATAAGGCTAGGAACAATGGCGTTGCCGTCGTCGAGAGTGACACAGAAGACGTAGGCAGGGTCAACTAATACAGATATAAATGGAAGACGGAAGAACATCAATTAATTGATTGGCTAGAAAACAACTCACAAAGCCCGTCATCTTTTGAAAAGAGAGAAAAAGGTCAAGTCATTAAAATCTGTGTTGTTGACAGTTTGAGTGATTGGCATTTTGGAATTGTGGTTTTCGTTTTTTCTTGCTTATTCGACAAAAATAAAATTAAAAAAGTAGAAATATTCTAGTAAGCAGTTTAACTAACTTTTAACAGGATTTACTTAGAACATGAAATCTAAAATATCCCGAAGAATTTATATTACGCATTTTTAAAAAAAAATACCTTCCTTTGGAATCTATTCTCGATATTTACTAATTTTATGGCTGAATTTTTTTGAACAATTCATTCTAAATAAATTTCAATTTTCGTCTATATAATTGTCACGTTGTACTTTTTCCATATAGTCTTAAAAATATTTATTCAACAAAGCCAAACTGGTATGAAGCCAGATTAACTGAACATTCTCTTTGGGGAAGGGTTTTACTGCAGCTCACATTTCTTAATCACATATCTATGGTTCCAAACATTCGCAGGGCAAAACTGGTTGATATGTATAATATTTTTGCTACATATAACTTGGATTTCTAGAAATAGGTACACAGACTGGAGAAGTATTTTAAAAAGATTTTTCCATACTCGTAGATTCTGCACAATCGGATTCAATAAAATGTGTCATATTATATTAATTTTCCTTTGCAATGCATGTAATGACTTTTAGTGACCAGTAGAATATAATGTCATAGATTTCATGTGTTAAAGTTATCCTTTTTCAGGTTAATTTTCCTTATTATCGATACGAGGTGCATAAGTAAGTTTGAAGCAATAAATGTCAACATTAGCTGAATTTCAACTCGAAAGTTTGACTGTATAATATTTGATTTATGTGGTTAATATCCACTACTAAATTATTTGCATTGACAAATGTGATGATTATATCGAAAGGTATTTGTTATGTAAAATAAGTATTTGTTTTCTTATTAGGGTATTGACTTACTGATGTAACTATTAATAATAGAGAAACATGGTATGCATAAATCTCTGGTGCGTTCACCATTCCATCAAATAGTTAAAAATATTCTTTTTGCAGAATATAACAATCAAAATTAAATCTTTCACCAAATTTGTATAATCTTTAGCTTTGATAAGAATGTTCTATTGTATGGAGAATCAAAACTCTCGCGTTGATTAATAAGGAAAGTCATCGATTGAAAGTTCAACTCAAAATAGTAGTAAACCTATACAAGATGATTTTGCTACTATAACATATTAGTTGCATATAATCTGTACTTTCTTTATCTACCCAGAACATCTGTACTCCAAGAACCATTTATTTTATTAAATATTAAATTGAAACTGTTCACCTTGGAATGTCCCTAGCATGAAATAGAACTGGGAAGAAATCTGAATATTCAGTAAAAAAAAAGTTCTAGAAATAAAGATGTAACTGATGTATTTTTCCTCCAAAAAAAATAATGATCATTTGAACTGGTTTATTAAAAACACGCACATATGATTCGTTCCTCACTGGGTACCTCATACTTTACACTTAGAAAATAACTTTTCGGTTACTTCGACGTAGAGTAAAGGTTAGCAAGCTTGTCTCGATAGAACAGTTAGGACTGAGTAGTTGATTTGATCCTCTCTAAATGACCCATACTTTCAGTCTTGTGCCACATCTAAACTAAGCTTAGAAAATTTTCGTGTGTGTGTGTGTGTGTATAAAAACTATAAAGGTCAAAATAGAGTATTACGAGTGTGTGCTGGCCAACTAAACGTTCACGCACACTCACACAAAACAACAAATTGTTGGTTCAAATTTCAGAAGTAAAATGGGCCGAGAACATTTTGGTGCCCTCTTGTATAATAAGATGGAAGATTGCAGAAATATGGCTACCTGGATAGATGAGTGATAAAAGCAATATTAATTGTATTGTTGCACTTGTAGCATATTTTCTTCTGAAAAGTGAGTTAAAGACAAAAGGGTTTGTAACGAAAACAGTACTAATATGCCAGCCCGAATTAAAATATATAGCAATAACAACAAGCAATTACAAAACCCGACGACTGTGAAAAGAACAGCAGTTTCTTTGGCCCACCACAATACGTCACTGGCAATGGTGAAACTGACGATGGTCCTGGGAGCGGTGGTAGTGGGCTGGTAAGGATTAGCGATTGCCTGCTAAGCTCGTCATTCGGCACGTCAGCCTGATAAGCCCTTGCACATAAATGGCAACATGGCAAAGCTAAGTCGTTCTTGGTCCTTTTCTCGCTACCTCTGCCATTGCTGCCGCTCGCACGCCGTGCGCCGAGAGTTTTATTTCAATTTCTTCCTCCCGCTTGACAAGGAGGAATGGCTTCGATAATGACTCAATAAAAGCGATTACTGTGATCAGAATTTAATTAAAATGGAAATAGGACTGATCCATCCCTCTTTCTGTCTCTTAGTTGCTTTTTTTCTCTGTATCTCACTCATTCTTTGTCTCTGCCAATTTATATATCTTTCTCTTTTGTTCTGCCTTTTCTCACATCTTTATACGTTCCCGACTCTCCCTTCTTGCTCTCCCGATTTCTCTTCTTCTCTTATCGTTTTATTTCTTTTAATTTTTTATTTCAATCTGCTTAGTATTCATTCAATAAATTTTGTCCTTCTTTCTTTTTTTCGTGCTAAATTCGCAAATCCCTTCTCTGCTATTATTCTATTTCTTTTTTTATTTCTCTTTAGTTCCAATTTACTCGGTCATCTTTCAATGCTTTTTGTTCTCTCTCTCTCTCTTTCTCTCTCTCAATCTCTCTCTCCATCTCTTATTCCTATCGTCTTTCCTGTCTTTCACTTATTTCCTTTCCCACACCAACCTTCCCCACATAACGGCGCATCCCATAGCAATGTAAATTCAATAGACGCAGCACGGTGAGACCCCATTCCGCCTGTGAATGAGACTCGATCGGGACGCGCCCGTATTTAGAGCTAATCCAGGCTCACAACTGGATTTTAAACATTTAATTTGGGAGCAAAGAGATTAGAGTGTTTGCTATTAGAGCGCCAATTGGAGATTTATTTCCAAATTACGACCAGTTTTCGCCTCAAATGGATTCCATTTGGCTAGATCGGTTGGCGAATAATTTCCGCGGAAGATTAGATAAAGAGGCGGCCAAGTCGTGTGCAGTATTCAGTATTCAGCTCGGTCCTCTGTTCTCGCTAACAAATTTCGCAAGCTGAGCCTGCTTCAAATTAAATCTGAACGGCGTCGATCGTCCTCTAGCAAAGATACAAGCAAACGTATACATTTGAACACATGCATACTCACACATATAATTACACACATATGTATTTATGCGTGTGTATGTAAGAGTATGCATGCGTGTACATGCATAGCAGCATGCACATATGTTAAACGAGTCTTTATGCGTACATGAGCGCTTTTGCTGCACATGCACACTTAACAGTTTGTCCTGTGAGTCTATTATGTCACCCAATGTATATTTTTAACAAGTACATATACACGAACAATTGCACACAAGAACACATGCAAATGTCATATCTTTGTATTTGTTTTCGTTTTATTGTGTTTAAATGTGTGATTGCTTCGATGAATATCTACTTGTGCATGCAATGTTTACATATGAGAATATATATATATAGCGATAAATGTCTTTCTTTGCCAAACCAAGATAATATGTGTTGATTACAAATAGAAGCAATATATATATCACCGTCACAGGTTTCTTTCTCTTTATATATATATATATATATATAGAGAGAGAGAGAGAGAATTTGTTATAAAAGAGCACTCAGTATCCGAGACAGAGTGTTTAAAGATAAGCATAATGTCGGATGTGCGTTGTGGTACAGTGGATATCGGCTCGGCACGAGAAATCGGGGAGCCGAGTTCGAATTTCTTGCATTCACTTACGCGCAAATATCCTTGGAAAAGGTATTAATACGTCTCTTCCCTTCAGTTATGGGTTAAATAACACGAAAGATTGGATTCTATAGCTTTGCCTGACAACCAGTCAACCGCAGAAAGTAATGCGGAAAAACCTTCTGCCCAGTCATGACATGATCGCTCAAGAGTTTATCACGTATGGCATTTAACTGATAATGTGGTCATAAGAATTAACAGCGCTTGGGGACTTTCCGTTTCGCGCTTCATAGTGATATTAAGACCATGCTTATTTGATGCACACACACACACACACACACACTTTTAGCAGCCTTTTGTGAGGTTCTACTGCTTCTTATAATATCGAACACTTCCCGGTTCTTCTGTGAATATTTTCTGGTGTTTTGATCCCCCAAAATAATGGTAATTTTTACGGTATTTTCTTCTTGACCTGCGCTGGTATTCTTATGTCGACGAGTTTGTTTAGTGTGTGAATGGCATATACACATCAGCTACTCTTGTAACATCTTGAACTTGCCAAAAATGTATGTAATGCCCATTGTTATAAATAAACGTGGCCCACCTTCTGATGATTGTTTGAGAAAGCATTAAACTTTCAGTAGTTCACCTGGAATAGTAATATTAAGGCTCCCCAAGTGAATATTTCAGTTTGTATTTACGTAAAAACGCAAAGCTTTCAATGAACAATATTTCGTCTATTTTCATAATTTGAAATTGATTACATTACCTGTTTTTGGACTTTCTTCGTTAAATAGCTTACTAAGGTTATCGTAGTCTGGAACAAGACCACAAGATTCGAGACCAAAAAAGAATTGATCATTCTATATGTCGGTGGTACGATTAATCTTTTAATCAATAGTCTACAGTAAGTAACCTCATTTGGAAATTTTACTCTCTGTAACATTCAGTAAAATAATGAAGCCCACTGGTGTGTATATTTACACGTTCTTATCAATTGATCAATTTTTTATTGAAACGTGTGTGTATATGTGTGGAGAGATGAGTGAGATAGTGAGGAAGAGAGAAGAAGAAAGAGAGAGAGAGTGGGTATATAGATAGCTGACGTTATATTTAAAAAATACAAATTCTCATAAATTTAACTGATAAAATAATCATCGTTTTTACAAGAAGAGGAAAACGAAATATATATAAGAAACAACGTGCGGGAAATGGAGTCGGCGAACCACATTCAAGTTCTTTCATACATTTCTTTCATACTATTGCCATTGGGAAAGACATGAACCCATCTCTTCTCTTCCGTGGTTAAATAACAAGTAACAATGGACTCTATAGTCTTGGGTGGAAGCCAGTTTAAGAGATGAATTACTCTAAATTGAAAACCGTAGAGAAAGCAACAGAATAACACTCGGCTATTTTACCTAAGAAACCATGACAATTCCCATAATAAAGAAGAGTGATATGCGGAAAACCTACGTTCTGAAGGAGCATGGCATTTATAATATTGACACCCCCCTCTCTCTCCCACACACACATATATATGTTTTATTTTTAAACGAGTTCTTTCGCTACCTAGGTTTCTACTACGAGTGGTGTCTTCAGGCGATTTCCAATGTGCATTGGTCTAACCCTATTATGCCCTAAAACTAAGTATCAATCAATCAATCAATCAATCAATCAATCAATCAATCAATCAATCAATATATATATATATATATATATAGGAAAGAATATTAATAAAAAGTTTTGAATTTAAAAATGTACTTTTTTTTGGACAGTATTTGTTTATTTTTATTATTGTATTTTATATTTCAGACCGCCCTCGGTCCTTCATCAGAAATGAGTGATTTTTAAATTTGAAAATTTAAAAATCACTCGTTTCTGTTGAAGGACCGAGGGTAAGGTCTGAAATATAAAATACAATAATAAAATAAACAAATACTGTCCAAAAAAAAGTACATTTTTAAATTCAAAACTTTTTATTAATATTCTTTCCTATACATATTAAGACAGTATACGTGGATCATCACTATGTTATATATATATATATATATATATATATATATATATATATATATATATTGCTGTTGTCCTGGTCTCTTTTCCTATTTATAAGGAGTAAATAAAAACAAATATGCAAACACTCAATCACAACAAAAACCGGAAAATAATAAAGCAACCACCAAACGAAAAAATCGCACATAAAGTTCACAAACAGAAATATACTCAAAAAAATATACTTTAAATCCAAAGTTTTTTGTTACTTAAAGTACAAAAAATAAATAAATAAATAAAAACCTTTATGGATTAAAAAAATGCACAACCATGACCTAAAAAAACCTTAAGTGGTCACTCACACCAACACGCTAAGAAAAAAGGCCAAACCAATAAAAGAGATCAACCTAAACGACAAGATCAAACCAACTAAAATAAAAGCAATTTAAGGGACACCTATTCAATACAAAACCATTAAGCGAACATCACATTGTGTGTATATTAAAAGTAATAAATAATGCATTAAAAAGAAATCAAACAATCTTCAAAACAAAAATAAAAAGGAATAAAAAAGAAAATCAATCATTTGCAAGCAGGACCGCTCCCAGAAAATATCAAATGACACCAGGCTCCTAATAAATAGAAAATAAGACGGGGACTCAACAGAAATACGCACACACACACAGCCCCGATAAGTGAAAACATTATAATGTGTGTCTTCACGAAACTTTGAAGTCGGCATGAACCTGCTCAGCTAAAGTGACAAATTCTTTGCACTAACCTTCTCTCTCTCTCTCTCTCTCTCTATATATATATATATATATGTGTGTGTGTGTGTGTGTGTGTGTGTGTGTATGTATGTATGTATGTATGTATGTATGTAACGCTTTTTTATGATAGATCGCAAGTTTTCTTTTAGATTAATATCTGAAAGCCTTGAGGCCATTCTATTAATTTGGTATCTATGGAAATTTTTTATTTTGGCAAAATGAGTAATAGTCAGCTTGGCGGAAATAAAGAAACATTGTCTAACATCCCTATACATTTTAACTCAAAAGCACTTTGGTTGTAACCTGTAGCATTCAAGAAACTAAATATTCCAATAATTTTCTGTATTTATCTTGAAACTATCACCAAATTGGAAAGGACCTATAAATTTAATACCTATAATTACTGGCTAAAACATTAAATCTCCCTCTACCTGTTGTTTTCTCTGTTGTGTTGGTTAACTATTTCCATGAAGGATCTAACGCGTAGTCCAACCATCAGTTCCATCTAATGTAGCTTTACTGTAAATGATTTTCAGAAGCCAGTTTTCATGTACTTATTTACCTAACTTGTGTTTCTCTTTATGGTGTATACTTAAAGATAGTAGTTTGCTCAAGTTCATGTCATTAGTCAATATTCTTAATATATTTTATCATTGATTAAATTCGTGACAATAGATTCTTCGAATATTGTCATGCGCTCACTTCACTTTTCTTGCTCATTACACTTTTAAACTACCTTATATTTTTATAACTTAAACAGTCTTTCTTTTATTATCTGGCCAATGTTTTCAATCGAATTTATTGAGTGTTCACTGTTCAAGTTTTTTGTAATTTACAAATATATTTTTCAAAACTACTTTACAATATGTTGTTTCTTTTTTTAATTTATGCCAAACTTTACATGTTTGAAATTATAAAAATAAATCCAGTAACTATTCTATATTGTTATTTACAATACATGAAAACCATAGTCTTGCATAATAAAATCTTACTCGAACCGATAAGTTAAATTTTAAATATTTTACTAAAAACAGATATATTCGCTGAAACTGACATTTTATATAAATCGAACCAATATAAGTATGTCCTCATAAATAGCTAATGTCAAAATTAGCTAATGCCATTTTTGTACTTGCATAATAAAATCTGACAATCTTTTCCTTTCTCTCTGTTATTTTCTCTCTTTGTGAGTGTGTATGCATCTTTATTCCTTTTCCTACATATTTTATGGATATGTGTCAACATATGTCGGGCGTATTGCTCTGTTATATTTTCTTCGTATCCTTTGCTCTTTTTTCACTTTGCAAGTCAGTGTGCGTATATCTTTGCCTTTCTTTCAATCGCTTTGCCTCTAATCTCAAATAATAACATTGAGTATGCGAACAAGCAACTACACACGGTCGTGTCAGTGTTTCTGAATGCTCGTCCAGTTCGGGATTGAGAGAGCTTAAGCCTGGCTAACGAATAAGCGTGAAAAAGGATCGAAAGCCGATAAATTGATACAGACGTGAAACTTATATTGGATGGAGGCCAGCGAATAGACGAAGGAAAATCAGGGAGGAGAGAAAAGGTAGTTTGATGATGAAATAGGAGTGGGGGAAAAGAATGAGAGATAAAGAAAGGAAGGTTGTGAAGAGATATCCTTATAGCGGCCATCGACGTTGTATTACGCTGGAAAAACTGAAATGAATCGGAAAACGAGAGGGAGGTCATCATGTTGAGGGTGTATCAAGTGTGGGTCGGGTGCATCGAAATGGTAGGTCGTGGTAGCGCAGTTAGATTCGAATTATGCTTCCGTTTGACAACTTCCCTGTTCAGTGGTAATGAGAAGAGAAATTTTACAACCAACACTTTTATCCTATTAAGAGACAAATAGAAAGACGATAACTGTAAAATAACACCAATCTTAGGAACCATGTCGCCTACGCTATTGTTTTATTGTTAAATCTATTCGAGTCGACTGAGAAGTTTGTAGCCTGACTACGATGTGCTTGAATTGAAGAAACGATTACATTTATATTTTCGATGTAATTTCTTAAGGAGCCAACGCTGCCGTTGTATTCAGAATCAAATTTCTTCTGTAAAAGGTTTGGATAAGAGCAGTAAAGAAATCATTAACAGTAAAAATATTTGTGTATGAACAGAGACTGCATTTGTTTATTTCTATTTTTTATCGTTTTTCTTTCTGTTCTTAACCATATTTACGGTTTCCTTAAGAGCTACTTTCATGCTTGAGGGACCATGTCAAAACATGCACACAATATAGACATAAATTTATATCTTGATAGACACCAAAAAACTTGAAAATTCCGACATAATGGAAAAAAAACTTTAAAAAAAAAACTTCTATCAAGTCTACTTATATCCTTGATCTTGGTGCATTTCTGAACGGTCTAGGGCTACAAATTACATATTGATACTGAATAGAATACTTTTGGTTGCAATATTAGTTCTGTTTCTAGATTTCGTTAAGGAAATTCGGAAATAATTGCGTCTTGCCTTGATGTATATAAGAACAAATGTTTATCTTAACTTCATGTGGACTTTTAAGCGAGCTCCTACGGACTTCTAATTGGGACACCAGCCCAAAACTACAGGGATCTCAGGTTCAGAAGACAGCAATGGTCATTTTGAAGAAATAAATTTGAATTCTTCAATTCACTTTATGGAACTTCAAAACTTCACTTTAATTCGGGCTATAAGTTCAGTTCCAGCCAAAAGACCGATTTGAGCCGAAATCCCAGTTCAGGTCAAAAATTGTATTCTTAGAATCACAAACTCCATGGAACTTCAGTTGAGTTGAATTTTTCAAATTACAAACTCATGTCACAAAAACTCTCACATTAAGTCTAATTCCTTGTCATTTTCAGGAAATGAAATTGATTTCTTCAATTTACAGGGTTTTGGAGATATTTAAAATTGAAATTAAAATATATTTTTAAAATCCAAAGTTTTTTGTTACTTAAAGTACAAAAAAAAAAACAAACCCTTATGGATTAAAAAATGCACAAATTAAAAACTTTTAAAATCACATTTTTTTCAGCTCTTTTAAAATTTAAAGTTTTAAAAGTTCCTTTCTCATCTGAACAGAAATCCAAATGTTGGATGCGTAAGCACCAGATGTAGGGCATATTTTCAATCCAGGGATCATCCTGGTTTCCAAAAGATACATGTTTAAGTAGAGCAAGTGTTATCCGAGTTAGAGTTGTTTCAGAAACATGGAGGGACTGGCAGAATTTTGCTGTTTATTTATTTAGATTATTAGTAAATTATGTAATCAACTTCATTTTCAACGAATGCAACCCACTGTAAAGACAAATTTTGATTCAACCTAAAAAAAATCTGTTTGTCTCTTTTTGTTGGTTCGTCCAATACAATAAACAAGACCTTTTGAAAGCAGAGGGTTAGTGAGAGTTAATAAGTATGCAATATGAGAACGTGTACTGTAGATATCGGTTGACCCTGGATTTGGAGAAAGCAAGATTGTTGTTGCCAGAGAAACATTCTCACGAAGTATCAGTTCTAAGAAAGATACTGAGTTGAACTTTCTCCTTATCAAAGGAACACGAAGGGAATCGTGATTATTTGCCATTACGAAGCTGGCATGGCAGGAGCTAGCTGTGACGGTTAGAACTCAGGAATATAAGTCTTTTGAAAATCTGACATAAAAATAAAAATTATAAACGGAAGGCAAGGATTATGGAAACATTTAATTAACTTTTATATCCACTGTCAACTGCCATTGCTGTATTTTTAGAGCCTTTATATTCAATTTCAGCATAATTCGATATTTGTCTCTTGCAAACAATAGTCCGGAATACTATATTGAAAATTAATCATCTCAAAAGTGAAATACAAAGCATACTTTTTCTATCATCTTTCAGGCAGCTTCATTTATTCTAGTCTCCCAAAACCTTATTCAGTAAAAACCTCACTAAAGACCATTCATGACTTCTGAGGATGGAGAAGGTATGAACAACTGATCCACATTTGTGGGCAAGTAATGCCTGGCAGCCGTTCTCATAACTATGCACTATTAGTCTTTTTAGTAAAATCGAATGAACACTGGGAAAAGTATATGAAATCCAAGGGAGTACTCTTTCAAGAGGGACTGAGATTGAATTATCTAGGTAGGTTATTTATTTTGGTGGTAATATGAAATGATCAAATACTTTCCGTACTGACCTTATCTATGGACAGGACGAATGTTATGTAAATCATCGTGCTTCTTGTTTGACGCATTCATCATCTTAAAAGAAAAACAAAATTCAAATAATTTATTTAGAACTTCATAGCTTTTAGCCTGATATTTTCTTTCTTCATGCTTATTTCTGTGTATTCCATCTTGTGGTTGTCTCTGCGACAAAGTACATTGCAAAGAATTGGTAGAAATGCTCAGCAAACTCTACATATTTGGGAAAGACATAGGAGTAATCAAGAATCTCTACTGACAGTAAACCACCTGCATACGGACAGGTAACGAATTTAGTGTTGTCAGCAACTCTATTACAATACCGTCTGGTCCAGCTGCTTTGTTTCTATTCAATTTCCCCATCCAAATTCTGCTCTGACATCCACCTGCTCAGACCCGTCAAGTATATTACACACCGCTTTTCCATGTCTCGCTTTCTCTCTATCTGACTTGTGAGTATCTAATTCTTAAATCCCCACTTCCTCATTACATGTCCCAGTAACTTCAGTTGTCTTTTTATCTGTTTGCAGATGACCATGCATTAAGTTTTCTTGTAGTTTATTTCTAGTCTTTTTTTTTCCCACATTATTCAGTTACCTTCTGTAGGAGGTCTTGTAGTCTTCTTTCCGTGTCAGCTATCAGCCCTGTACACATTGTCAATATCGAAGATTCTACTGGACGCGAAATGTGTTGAAAAACAGGGAAGACTGTCCGTCGTGTAGTAAATGAATGAATGTGGTGTCTTGGCGTAACGAGTTTACAAAC
>JBBBDQ010001671.1:1607500-1790000 GCA_037127315.1 Ascarosepion bandense
AGTATCTATGCAACTTAAAACTTTGACCAATGAGATTATTTTCCACCTACACGATTTAAGGGCGAGTTATGGCTCAACGAATGAAATATCAACACTTCACATGACGTCATGTTATTTTGTCTTCTTTCTCTCCCTTACATCATCTCAGGTTTTAAAAAATTTTAAATTATTTTCCCAGCAGATATGGGGGCAAAGACTTGACCCCATCAAAAAATCCTGACATTTTGTTATGACTTCCGCCATTTTAAAACTTCAACTGACCCAAAATAATTCGCTTCGAATACCATGAAAGAAAAAATATATTTTTTCTTTTATCCCAATTTTCAGCCAATTTCTCTACCCACTCGGATTTTACAAGTACATAGTAATAAATATCTCCAAGTAAGCTCACATCGCGAATTACAATAAAGCACAACTAACAATACCACTAGTAACAATTTCCATCACTTCGTTGTATTAAACCAAAAACAAAAATATGTATATATATTTAAGTGGAAATAGGGTTACATACGCACGCATATATACATACACAAATTTCAAAATTTTGTTTTTATCGGCTTGTTAATTTGTCTGTTAAATTTTAAAGCCCGATTTGGAAACAGGCTGAACCGCCACAATATTGGATACACGTAAGAGCAAATTCGTAACATGACTAGCCTTGAATGAATGAGGTGATGGCAGACACAATCATATTTCGGTGCATGAACAAGTAAACATAATTAGATATATACTCACGCAAATACACAAGCTAAAAACAAAAACGTACACGACTAAAAACTCCACAGATCATCATATACAAAATAAAAAATATAACCACATGCATGAAAATACTTATACAAAACTTCTGGCATCAAAGTCGGTAGATACACTCTACACCAATCAAATGCGTATGCATGTACAAAACGTCACGCATATACATATATATGCTAAGCCCTATATGGTTCACATGCAGTTATGCTTGTGTGAGCCTCAGTGGTTGAGCACGCGAGTGTGTCTGCGCACGTCAATGGGTGTACAATTGTGTATCTATGTCTGTGTTTGCATAAAAGACGTCACGACGACAAATTTTCTTCCCAATTTTACATCCACTTCCACAAAAATACATCAATATACGCATCCCTACATATATCCAATATTTAAAAAAAAATTTTAATCACTTTGTCTGACGATCGCAAAAGCGTGAAACCCAGGATCACAAACGTACACACACGTAACTACACACACACACACACACACACACACACACACACACATATATATATATATATAGACACACATATACACAAACATACATATATATAGACACGAATACATGCACATCTGAACATATATACATTCAAATATGAATATATACAGACATATATATATATATATATATATATATATATATATATATATAAAAGCATACATACATTCATATAAAATATACACACACATACAAGTAAATGCAAACATATACATACACATCAGCAAGAAAAGGAAATACCAATATGTCTACTAGTACAAAAGTACAGATGTACACTTATATACTTACATACACTAATACTTAGACATTAACTTGCCTTTATTTGATGGATATCTTCATCCGACTCGGACGCTCGAACGAACTCCTTCTAGGTACACAATCCGGCACATATCAACACACCCAACCCAACATCGACCGCCAACCTATACAGCCATGTGGCATCCAATCCGACACCGATTATCGCGCCAATACTCGACAGATCCCAAACCAGCACATACCATCTGGCCATAGCCTAACATCTATAGCACCGACCAATCACCTAATGACCATGATTCTCAAGGCCCAAGTCCCACACAGTTTCCGAACTTTTTTCAAGTCTCTGGCCCCGCGAAAACCGACAGCAAATATCAGTATGATAACACATGACGAACAACACACCCAGCAAGGATCAACTAGAACGCCCAACTTGAACAAAACCATCTATCAAAAAGGCAGTTGAAGAAGTTTTTCTTAATTTTTCAATATTACAACCCGGATTTTAATGTAAATGCTGAACTATGTTTACAATGAACACTGAGCACATGTCTCTAGTTTAACAGTTTAACCTTATCCCTAAATTTGATAATTTCTAATTTTTCGTTAAGACAGAAGTAGCAAGGTGCACAGAAGAAGTTACAAGTTCGGGCCTTTGTAAAGATTTTCCATTTAACAGTGGGTGTTTTGTCTTTTTCCTTTAAAGATCAATAGTATTTGAATAATGAATTGCTGTATTTATATGAACCATTGTTGAAAGACAATGTGTGCTGATACAGCGGGTTTTGAACGGGTTTTTAGTAGAACCGATATAAACCTTTATAATACTAGGATTTTCAATTGTGGAGATGGTACAAAGATAAACTATGGAGCTAACTAGACAATTATTATGCCAAGGGCAATCTTTAAGATTTCTATAATTACATACGCTGGTATTAGTTTTTTTGTCCTTCGTGCGATCTATTTGAGCATTGTAATTTACCGTGTTTTTTGTATCTTTATTCTTGTTGCGGACTTTGTTATTATGTTTTTCAAGTATTTTTTCTAAATTATCCGTGCAACTATAGCTTAACTTATGTGTATTACTATTGAATATTTTGGTAAGAGGATTGGTTTTGGGAAAGTGTTTGCTGATTAGGTTTGAAGAATTTTTGTCCCAATTTAGTTTTGACCCTATCATATTGCAGGGAGGGGTAAACCAGGTGATTTTTCTAGATCTTTTCTTGTTGTTATCATTGTCAGTAGGGTTTCTGAATTTGATATCAGTAGCCTTATAACCGCTGTTTCTAAGTGCAGAATTATAAAATTTGCTATACTGATCAAAAATTATTTTACTAGATGTTGTTTACTAGATGAGTTTAGATTCAATAGAAGATGGTATACGTTTGATGGGGGATGGTTAGAATTAGGATTTGTTTACATTGGGTTGAAGTTAGCCTTCATATAAGGCTGGAAAGAATTATTCTTAAGATCCAGAGTAACATCTAAAAAATCTACCTGCTTAATGTTGGTGCTTATTTCTATCCTAAGGCCGAAACTCTTTAATTCCTTGTGTATTATCTTCCGAATACGATCAACCCTAATTCTAGTAGAATCTCTAACAATCAGTAAAACATCATCTCTATATAGCCCTATACTATCAGTATCTACATCCTTGTAAGCAGTTAAGTTGTAATATATATATATATATATATATATATATATATATATGTGTGTGTGTGTGTGTGTGTGTGTATGTGTGTGTGTGTGTAAATTAACAATAAATAAATAAGTAAATAGAAAACAGGACCCATAAGTGCAAACAGTTCAAACCAGGTACGAATAAAAATTCAAAAACAATGTGAAATTGATGATTCGAAAATCACAATTAATAAATGTTAATTTAACAATTAGTGCTATAATAAAAACGTGCTGATTATTAAACAGATAGTTTATGCTAGATTAAAGTCTATCGAATATTGACATGATAATCAATGTTAGATTAAATACTTCATAACTATATAACTCAGCGGTCGGCAATCTTCAGCCCGCGGCCATATCCGGCCCTCGAGGGAATCTTGTCCGGCCCGCTACCTTACTCTGGACACGATATAAATATAGGTAAACCAAACCAAAGTGATAGTTGATAATCTGAATATATTGCGTCGAAATTAAAAAAAACATTTTTCTGGAGAATGTGTTTTACTTTTATTTTTATTTGTAGAGCACTTTTAAATGAATATAAAATAGTGTTTTCAACATATTTTAATGGAATTTATTTTTCAAAATTGATTTATGAAACATTTATTTTTAAGATGTAATTTTTTAAATAAAATTCCCGTCAGATATTTTCTTTTTTCATGCTTTAGAAACCTGTTTTATATCGGATTGAGAAAGAGGTAAAATATTTTCTGCAACTCCGAAATTTGTCTCTTACTGGTAGAGGACCTTTTTTTGTAAATAAAAAAAAAATCAAAATACGTTTTTCAAGGAAAAATAATTTCCAAATCATTTCAAAATTGTATATAACATCAATTTTTATGCATTCTATATATACATATTTTTTACTTTCACTTAAAATATCCTTATATTTTTTTTGAGTGCTAGTGGTGGTGGGGGGGAAATTACGTTCACACGATTTAAATGTAATTATTTTTTATTATGAAAATTTACGGCATACAAAAATGCTTCTGCAACTTGTTTAAACAAACATCATCATAAAATAAGTAAATGTTTTGGCGGTTAAAAAAACAGAGTAAGGCTTTAGTAATTTTTTTTCTAGCAAATGTGCAGATGCTTAACAATTTACACCTATTTCTGCTATGGTGTGACCAATGCAGACTCCAGAGATATTGTGGAAGTATTTGCCCAATTGTTTCCTATGAAAGACACTAGAACTAGAGCAGATATTTTGCAAAGCATAATAAAATGGATTATGGAAATCAACCTGGACTTATCAAAGCTTTCTGGAGTAATTACAGATGGAGCACCTGCAATGGTTGGAGAGTAAAAGGGTTTTGTTGCATTTCTTCAAAACCATATCGGAATTAATAAAAAAAATAATCAAACTTCATTGTATTATTCATCAAGAAGCTTTGTGTGCAAAATCACTGAATTTTAAGGACATTATAGCAGTGGTTGTGAAAACAGTGAATTTTATATTATCAGAGAATTCAAGAATTTTTTAGACAAATCGAAGCAGAATATGACGACCTTACATATTTTTCAAATTTTCGATGGCTTACAACCGGAAAAATGCTGGAACGAGTATATGCATTTAGAGAGGAGATTTCCATGTTTTTAGAGAGCAAAGAACAAGATAATTCTCACTTTCAAGATTCACAGTAGGTTTTCAGGTAAGCTTTTTTAGTGGACATCGCAAACCACCTGAACATTTTGAATCATGAGCTTCAAGGAAAGAAAAAGAATGTATTTGAGATGTTTGGTCAAATTACTGCTTTTGAGCGAAAACTCTGACTGTGAGAATCACAGCATCAAAAAGGAAACTACTTTCATTTCCCAAATCACAAGAGAGATATAAAACCAGGCATCTTTGTAAGCTTTATTACGGACTTGAGAAGCGAGTTTTCCTCTCGTTTTGCTGACTTCCAGAAATATAGAATTCTATTGAAGTTATTTGGTAATCCTTATGAAACAGATGAGAAGCAAGTGGCAGAAGAATATCAGTTGGAGTTAATTGAGTTAATTCATTTCGAATCCACTGCTGACTTCTACAAGAAAATATATATTGTCAAGTAAAAAATATAAAAACATCATGGCTAATGCGGAATTCATGATGTCATTATTTGGAAGAACATATGCTTGTGAACCACTTTTTTCTAAAATGAAATATACTAAAAGTCATTTGAGAACAAGATTGTGTGACGAACACCTGTATGATGTTTTGATCCTGTCATCAACAAATATTTCACCTGATGTAGAGAAGATATCACACAATATGCAGAAACAAGCGTCTCATTAGATCACTTATCAATTCTTATTGTATTTTGTCTGTAACAAGGAATTTGATTTATCCACATATCCAATAACATGGTTATCCTCCATGACACTGGATCCATAGCTGTTTGGCTCCCCTCCATGATTCTACATACCTTTTTGGCCCTTACTCTCCAAAAGGTTGCCGACCCCCTGATATAACTTGAGGGTCAATGTTAGATTAAGTACGTAGTAAATATTGATATGATAAAATATGTCGAATTAAATACCTAGCAAAAATTAATTAGAACATTCAAATCAGATGAAAATACCCATCAAATAAAGGCAAATAACAATTGACAGCAGTAAAAATAGTATACATAATTTTTGTAATATTACAACCCATATTGTAAAGTAACTAATGAACTATATATATATATATATATATATATATATATATATATATAGGAAAAAACTAGTAAAAAGTTGTAAGCTTAAAAATGTATTTTTGACAGTATTTATTTATTTCTATTATCATATTTTATATTTCAGACCGTCTTCGCTCCTTCATCAGAAACATATATATATATATATATATATATATATATATATATATATATATAGGATTAATGCAGAGAAGTTTGTCACTTAACTGAGCAAGTTTCTACCGACTTCAAAGTTTCGGGAAAACACCATTATAACAACGTCACTCGTCAGGGCTAGGTTTTTGCCTGCTGTTTTCTGCCGTTTGTTCTATTTATATGAGGCTTGGTGTAATATTGTATGGCTTACTGATGATTGATTGTTTTTGATTGCTATTGTTGTATTCATTTCTTTTTGATGTTGCATGGTGGCTGGTTGATTTTCTTTTTATTGTACAGGTGTTTAATTTATTTTATTGTTTTTTAATATATAATTGCTTTATATTGAATAATCGTTCGCTTACTTGTTTTTAGTAGGTTACTTGTAATTTAGGTTAACCTCTTTTTATTATGTTGACTTCTTTTTATTAATTTGACCTTTTTCTTACTGTGTTGGTGTATATGACTGCTTCAAGGATTTCTTTTTTAGGTCATGGCTGAGTGTTTGTGTTCTTGTGCGTATTTGTATTTATAGGTTTTATGTATGATTTTTTCCGTCTGGCAATTGTTGCATTACTTTTTCGTTATTGAGTGATTCTATACTTATTTATTTTTGTTTATATGTGGTAGAATTGTGCTTTGTGTTGTGTTCATTTGCCTTTGCAGTTATTTGAGTAGCAAAGAAGATATTTGTTCGCATGTCTACATCTTCTTATTATTTTGTTTCTTTTGTTTACTATTTTACTTAGATTTTTAAAACAGATTATTGTAAATGTAAAATTTAAAGGAAAAATCAGAAAACTAAAACTCTACATAACGAAAAACACATACAACCTGGTAGGAACAGATTGAATGCAGAAATTTAATATATGGGATTTACCCATGAATGCTTGTTGCAAAAAAAAAAAAAAAGTCTGTGTTTTGTTCATGATTTTTGATAGTCTGTTGTGTTTGGGAAAATGTTTTTCTATTATATTGAAACATATAACGCTCTATCTCTACTACGATATCGAGCACCTTACAATCAAAAGCTTGATTGCCAAAATATCTTTTATCAGTAAAACTATTGAAAAAGCAACAATCTTGGCGCTAAACATTATCACAAGTGAACACTATTTATATATAAGCAAAAGGTTTGCCATTAAGCAATGTTATGTTTAACATCATAAATTAATTATATAAACCACTTAAAAATGTGTGATAGCCTCATTATCTATGTCTGTATGTAAACAAAATTTATTAAATTTTAACTAAACTCTTTTCAGGGTATATGTTATTTACATAAAATACTTTCTGGGTATATGTACAAGGTGTGTTATGAAATGTAAAAAGATATCTGGCTTGTGCTTTGGTTTTATTCCTAAGCTGCCCTATTTCATAAATGTTATACATGCAAATTAAATAGATAGTATTCCAAAATCTGAAAAAAAAAAAGAAAACTGGAGCACTCACAAGAATTTAGGATATAGGATTCTTAACCTATATATATATTACGACATAGACATTGAAAAAAAAAAAGGAAAAAATTAAAATAACGTACTTTTCTTAGTTGTTCCGGTAAAGACGTAAGAATTGATTTCTGTGAGCTATGGCGGTTGAGCAAGTAGGAGAGAACCAGGGAGATGAATGTGGTTAGTCGGAATTTCCTGACTGGGATGAAAGCTACAATGCCAGTTTTCACCCAGGTGGAGATTTCAGAGGCACAATCTTCAACAAGGAAACTAAAAACTTTGTTCTAAAGGAACATCAGAATGGAAATTGCGCAGCGACATTTTGGTAGCAGTAAGGTATTCTGCTGATAAGAGGTTGTTGATTGGAGTGGGGTTGGAAAGCTATTAACGTAAACCACAACATGATCAGAGTTGCTAAGAGAGCAGAGCTGCATAGCAGAGCAAAAGTCAAGGATAGAAGTAAGGCCGAAATCTAGGATGGAAGCGTGTTACTGGCGAAACGCGTGGGGAAATCTAATACTTGCGTGAGAGACCGAATGATTCAGAAGTTCAGGGTAAGGATGCCAGCAAGATCAGTGATTTTTTTCAGCCACTTGAAGTATATATCTATGTACGTACGCCACTTTTGCTCGGTATATCTATATCAATCTCTATTTGTCTGTGTGTCTCATCTGTATTATATATATTTTCAAGATTGACTGATCATTTTTTTCGGCTTCTCTACCTTTTACTGCTTATTTCAAGTCAGACGATATTTTTTGATTGTATGATATTTTGGGAGATAATTACGATTTAGTGATACAAGTCTTACTATTTAACTCATAACTGGGGGTAGAAGAAAAGGTGGATTCCCAACTTTCCCATGCGTATTTTCGTGCAAGTGAATATTACGAACCTGAGTGGAATTGAAAATCGGCTCTCTATGATTTACCATTCCATTCTTAGAGCGTTTGTTATTTAAACGGTTATCCATTTGGGATATCCATTTATTGACCGAACTTTACGTTGCTTAACTTTGCTTAGCCTAGGTGATAGGATGAGAACCAGTGTTTCAACTTGATATAGCCGTAAACTTGATACTTTCGAGAAGATACGATAATCAATACACAGCTTTGATATATTTGAATGACATTTGGGCTCATTTAAAAAAAATCCGCCTTTCTGATGAAAAACCTGGTTGGAGATTTTATGCCGATCATATACTTGATATAATGTAAAAGCTATTTTAACATTGAAACTATGAACTATACTCATATCTATAGAACGATGTCCATCTAGTAGATATGGACTTTTATAACAAATTTCATGACTTACCTGTAAAAGCTAAACTCATAATTTACTCTCCAGCTGTGAGGTACGTGACTTTCATTGCGTTCGTATTTTATATTTGCTTATGTTTTTTAATCCTCATATTACTTCAGTAGTTAAGCATATTTTGTGTGTAAAACTGTACGATGTTCTTGAAAATGGCTATCAAACGGAGTGGTGAGCATTATGCAGGCCATCGCAAAATAATCGGTGGAATTTGAAGGGTATATTCCAGAGACTTTGCTTTATTTCTTAAATGACTAACCTGTGACTTTTATAAACACCAACAGCATTCAAAACCTTTCAAAAGTAAATGAGAAATTTAGTGGATATCTCACGAAAGATGTTGAATATTTATTTCTTTAATGTATGGTTGCAATCTACGGTGCAATAATTTTACGATAAAAATTATTGATGTTGTTATTGCTGTTAGTGTTATCGAATAAAGACACCCGGTAAAGTTCGGATGCACTAAAGTAATAATTGTTTTTTAGACTAGCTCGCTAACTAATTAATACGCAGTAAAACAATTAATTTTAGCTGTTATTATTTACTTTTATACTTATTAATCTTGTATGCTATTAAGCAAATAAAATAGGTAATTATTTTTCGTTTTGAAAAAAAAACAATATTTATCTTATATATGAAAAGCTGAAAATGGGTCTAACTCTGATGAGTGAACTGTAGATTTTCATATTCACTTTTGCACGAATGTCCTTGAGGAAATCTCTTCTATCTCTTTTTCCCCAGCTACGGGTGAAATAGGAGGGAAGTCTGAGGTCACTAGCTGTGGTTGGAAACCAGTCTAATAAAAGGATAACTGAGTTCAAAATGTATGTAGCACTGGCAAGGCGCATACTATAAAGCCATTGAAAAGATTACAGAGTTCGACATTAACTGAGATTCCGGGTTGTAAACACTATGATCTTGACTGAGATCGAATAAAAATATCTAGCTAGCTAGCTAGCTAGATAACTATCTAAATTGTGACACTGACGAGGATCATACTATAGAGGCATTGAAAAGATTATGGAATTCACAATTAACTGCAACGCGAAATTATGGACACTATTACCCTGGCTAAGGTAGAATAAAAACAATGTATATCTTCACTGTATCAAAATATGAACACTTGTATAATTCATTATGATCAATGGAGGTTCCCTTTTATTTGGACTTTTTTTGCAACTGGATTATTCAGAAACTCATTGAACATAAATCAAAATCTACTTACTGAATAGATTTACAAATGAACTTTTCGATTGGAATGTACTCAAAACAAAAAAATATTATAGCAGTACAATGATAAATATAAAGTTGAGGCAGATTTTAGTGATAGTGATACTTTTCGAACCGATGGTGATGATGATTTAGGTCAAAGGACCCGCTGGGAATGTTAGTAGATTATGGAAGATAGCTATTCCAAATACGAGATACAGCTGGACTACAAAGTCGGATTAAAGTATGGCAAAATCTTGTTGAACTACAGAAACTATTGGATCGGCTTAGCAATAAGCAGTGAGTTAGGCACGACCATAAATTTTATTTATCGTAGATTAAAACAGAAAATACGGTGAAACGTGTTCGGACACATTGTTCATGCGAGAACAATAAAATATGGCATAAAAAGATGTAGAGAGTAAAAACAATAAAAAAAATAAATAATCATTTACAAATGCAAGACACTGAAAACTACTGAACGATAAAAAGAAAATATTTTAAATTTGAAAAAAATACGAACTGGTAAAAAAAATAACAAATATGGTTCAATTTCATTTAAAATTAAATTAAAGAAAATTAAAAATTAAAACATGATTTCTTTATCATGTCTTAATTTTTTTCAAAATTTAAAAAAATAGTGTCGTCACTCTATCTTTTAAATTTAAGGATTGTGTTTTACAAGTGTATCTTTGCCATCAAAAATAACAAAAATATTTGAGAATATTATTAGCTGTTTCCAATCCCCATTGAGCGTGACAGTAGGGAATATATATATATATATATATATATATATATATATATATATATATATATATATATATATATACAGAGTCTTTATTATAATAGAGAGGACATATATATATTCTTCATTACTTGACGTCATAATTATTACAATAAAATAAAATAAGTCAAATACGCAGAAAGAGCTTTCGTAACTGGCAATAAGATTTAATAACTGGTAGTAAATAGAATGAATTGAATCAACGCTGCTTTGTTATTATCTTTCTCTTCATAAGCGTGACAGGAGAGAAACACACATATACGCACACACACACACACACACACACACACACACACACACACATATATATATATATATATCTGTGTGTGTGTGTGTGTGTGTGTGCGTATATGTGTGTTTCTCTCCTGTCATATATATATATATATATATATATATATATATACACACACACAAAGGTCTTCATTATGATAAAGAGGATTGCTAATAGGACGTAAATATATTGTAACAATGAGATTAGCAAAACTAATTCTGTATTGTTGGTTCCACTAATACGTAAAATGAAAAAAATTACAAAAAAAAAAAAAAAAAAAGAATCATTGTATTTTTAAAATTATCTTTCACTTTTCGCTTCCTTTCAGGAAAGTTGATATTTTATTGAGACTACAATTTGCAAAGTTTTGCGGATTTACAGTTTGTATTTAGTAAACACCAAAAAAGTTTCTCTTGGCATTTGATAAAAATAAAGATGAAAGCTATATTGTTATAAACGAACTTCTGCACCCTTCGTAATCTAGCATTAGTACAATTGGTGCATTAAGGAAAGTTTCTCGATGGAAGTAGTGAGGATTTGAGCGTTTGTTTTTTTATTTCTGATCTACTCTGTAGAAGGAAAGTCTGAGTAATTGTGAAACACAACCGAATGAAGGGAATACTTTGAAAAAATATTAGAAATTCATAATACCAGGTTTGTTTACGCTGATGCGACTACGCATGCGCACGAACACAGACGATTTTTAATTCAAAGAAAGATGTTTTTACGTATTTGGGGTATATAATATAGCCAATTCAATTTAGATTCTAAAAGAAATTGACTAGATTACACTGGTCAACATGATTTTGGTGCCAAGGAACAAAATGCATTTTTTTAGCTAATTTGATGGAGCTGATTCCGAAAATGACCTTAGATTTTCATGGTTAGTTTTCATTTTTTCTGTATTAAAATTGCACATTTTAGGGAATACTGCCATCGATCAATATTATATATACAGAAAGAAAAAAGAAAGAAAAATGCTTTTTTAAAAAAAAAATGAGGCATATCTGTACAGTAAAAACGGTAGCTAACTAAGAAAAAGTAAAGTCATTTTCAAATTCAGCGCCTTCAAATTAGCTAAGAAAGATGTTTGGTTTCTCGACAAGATTTCAATTTTTTTAGTTGACTAGTGTTATGTACCGAAATCACGGCGCTAGAATAGTATGTGGCCTGCCTTTTGATTCTGATATTGTATGTAGGCCTACTCGGTTTGAATGTGTCCTACCTCAGTAAGAGTATATTTATAGATATATGTATTCGGTTATTTAGTGAAACTGATTATTTTCTCTAACCCCAAGCCTACCCTAAACCCAACCCTAACCCTTACCAGACAGTTATAATACTTCCCTATAATACGCTTTTTATGGAAAGTCACATACTATAACAGTGAAAAAATTTTTTTAAAGGTACGCCACATGCTATACCAGCACTGAAAACACATTAAAAAAATCTAAATTTAAAATTTCCAGTGTCTCTCGTTCGTTTGCATCAAAGTAAACAAACCCAAGTCCAGTGAAGTGCTAAGGGGCGAAACGCGTCACACAAAACTTTTTCACTATGTCATACATCTATTTTTCAAAAACGTTCTTGATATATAAAGATTTATAAATGGTTATCCCAAACCGTACAATGAAATGTAGACTATGTTTCGATGTAAGTTAAAAATAATTCATAACAATTATAATTCAATTTTTGTTTATATTTTGTACAAAAAAAATTTCATGAGTAGTCAATAAACTCGATGTGTTTTAATTTATGTAATGGCAAAGAACAAGTTGTACGGATTCTGTTCTATTGCTAAGCAGAAACAATGAGATTAGCAAAAATAATGTTATACTGTTGGTTCGCTATTACGTAGGATATAAAAATAAAAGTTGTAAATAGATACTTGTGTTTACTGATTGTTGGTATACTTCTAAGAATTTTGGGGATCATCGTTTGCTAGCACACGTGTAGGTATTATAAGAATAATAATCTTAGGTGGATTACCCACAGATAAAGCTATAAGATTAATCCTACTTACAAGATGAAAAGCCAGAAACAAGAGGTTCATATAAGAGGCGTTTTCACGTGGAGAAATCACCAAACAGAATTGATAAACAATAGATTTGAAGTCATTCAGAAGCATGTGTTTACTAACATTAAAATCGTGTATATTTTCATCTAAAATTGACCCAGAGATGAGGTATGCAGTCTAAATAAAAAGAGGGCGTGGAGAAACAGACAATGAGTTGTAATAAATTAAACTAAGTTTTAATTTGGTCAAAATTCACAGATCGTAGATGCCAGGTCGAAACTACAAGAAATAAATATTTTCAGAACGTTCACTAGAAGATTAAATTATACTAGTTTGTAAATTAACTGTTTGAATGCCTATGCCTCTGTACAGACGAAGAAGAGGAGAGTAAGATTTGTGAAAAGAAGAGTTGTTTCATAGAATCAGCTGTGACTGTCGGCATACTTAGAACTAGAACAGGCTGAAAGTTATATATATATATATATATATATATATATATATATATATATATATATATCTACGAATTAGCTTCTCCATTTGTAGAATTTCAGTCTAATTCTAATAATACAAACATTGGTTGCACGAACACTATAATATTTCGACGATTAATATTTATCTGATAATAATTTAATTAAATCGCGTATCATCAATCGACACAATAAAACACAATCCTTATCGATAAGACAATAATTTTATATTTCATACTGAAAAAACAAACAAACAAAAAAAAAACACAAAACAAGACAAAACGACTACAACTACGAGACTCATTAATCATAACAGGCATGTAATCAAACATCAGTAAAATTTTAACAAATTTAGGAACACGGATAATGAAATTTTTCATTAATACAGTAAACAATAAAACTAATACGTGAAGACACGATACTAAAAAAAACCGACGCGATGAAGCGATATTTTTTTAAAAAAGGAAATATTATAAAAAGACAAAATCACATTGAAAATGGTTAATGAAAGCCGGGAACTACTCTGATATTGAACAGTTTCTGTTTAAATTTTCACTGGAATTTAGAAAAAGGATTCCAAATATCGGAAAAAACCTTCACATTTGATCTTTATGTAAAATAAATGAATTTTTTCCTATATATATATATATAATCTCAAAGTAATTATCTAAGGTACTAAACTTTACTTATCAATCTGATCACTTTAAAGGTAATTTTTAATGGAGTCTCATATATATTCTCCACGAAACATTATATTTTTTTATTTTCATTTAACGGCCTGAATAGTTAAGTAATGTTTTTTAAAAAATCTTGACGGAGAGCGCATTTCTTTTCTTTAATAAGATTACTCGAATATTCAGGTCGGTAAACGAAAATAAATATATTGCTAAATAAAGAAATGGACCGTTTACTCAAATATGAGTATCTACAAACTTGGGAAACGACTGGGCAGATATGATAATTTTCGAGGAATTGATTTCAATAAAGATTCCACTTAAAGGCATACTTCACACGTTGCTTGAACGGCGAGGCTGCTCTTTGGCCGAGACTGTCAAGACACGTTAGATATAAAAACGGTTTCCTTCTGCCTAAAAGGACGCAGGTTCGGGCCATTTAGGAGAGTGCATATTTTCTTTAATATGATTATAGATTATATCAGTTTATCGAAAGGGCACTGAATTTTTCATGTTTTTTTTTTAACAAGAATCGTTGTAATTAAATTATGTTCAGTATAAATTTTAAAGATCAGGTACAGAATTTTTACGAAAAACTTTTGTGTTTATGCAATCTGATATTTTCAAAACATGCGAACAGAACTTATCTTTAATCGCTACGCAAGGACTGCTTCTTTTATAACTGAGCTGTACCCTTTTCTGGGGGTGCCTCGGCATGAGAGAATAGGTTAGTTGATTTTACGAATTGTCAGCTCCTATTTTTTAATATCAATGTTTGCAAGAGAAGCACAGTCAGGATCAAACTCACTACTCAGCGGTAATGGTTTAAAAAAATCTGGCTTTGCTAAAGATTATCTACTACTGATAATCTAACGAGCTGACATCTTGTAAAATCAACTAACTTATCCATTGATTCTGACCAATTTCAAAATCATCGTACCTTGCACGATTCAGTTTTTACGTAAACAAAAACGCTTGTTATAGTCAGTTAAAGCCAGTTCAACATCGATTAATTTCAATGATCTAATAATGTTATTTGCACCCTTAAAATGCTACAACATTTTGCGTTTACAACCAGAAAAGTTAGTTCTTTTCACAAATGAGTTCGCGTATAGCCACATGCCTCAGCTCGCATTGCACTGGAAGTACACAAAGCATTTACTCACGCAGGTTAGACAATGTTGTTTATTAAATTGATCTGCCGCCGTATGGTGTCTGTACCTGCTCACAGCTCAGATTAAGCTTAGTGGTGTAGTGTACACAACCAATTCAACAGGATTGCTCTTCATGCTTCGTAGTTCTTGATGCACATCCAATGGGATTTGGTCATTCGCTGTTACAAAGGAGATCCTCGCTTCTGCTTTCTGCTCTCCATCCACTGCTAAGTAAAGTGTTTTGAGGAATGCTACATCTTAAGCCGGGCGGATCATTACAAATTCCGTTTTTATGTTTCAAGCTTTTTCCTCGGGTAGGTATGCATTCGTTACGATTTGGCTTCGTCAAACAATTCCAGTTGTTACGTTTCAATATTGAAAATTTAATAAGGAAACAAAGACTTACATCTTATCTACATAGAAACTCTATATGCAGGTAAATGTTTTCATAATAATATTAGTATTAAACAACTAATATTTGTAACATTTTCAGGATATACTCGCATTTATATAAACGATACATCATGTGATTTTCAGCTTATAATAGAAAAACAGAAATACTGTAGTAATAAGTCAGCTTATAATAGAAAACATAAATATTGTAGAAATAATAATTCAACTTATAATAGAAAATATCAATATTGTGGAAATAATAATTCAGATTATACTAGAAATATGGAAATATTGTAGGAATGATAATTTAGCTTATAAATGAAAAAGAAAAATATTGTAGAAATAACGTCAGCTTAATGAAAAAATTATAAAAACATGGACAACTTTTAAAGAGTGCACCCCTGTCGTAAAAAATGACGGCAAAATATTTGAGAAGATTTTATCTATCTATCTATCTATCTATCTATCTATCTATCTATCTATCTATCTATCTATCTATCTATACAAATAAATACACAACGGTCATTATTATAATACAGTGGATTCACTATTCGACAACATAATTATTACAAAAAATAAAATAAAATAATAAACCACTGTTAATGAGAAAACACGTGGCAAGTGTTCTCATCAATTGTAGTAAAAAAAAATGAACGGAGCCGAGCCTGCCTCGCTATTATATCTCTCTCCATGAGCGTGACAGGAGGGATATATATATATATATATATATATATATATATATATATATATATATATATATATATATATGGTAATATGTTTATTATAAGTTAATAATAAAAACAGTTTATTACAACACAAGTGCTGCTGTATTTCGCTTCTATCTTATTAGCACCTCGTCAGGCAGTGAAATATTTTTTCTGTTAGGAATCATTATGTATAGAAGCTTAATAGCAACAAAATTTTAATAATTTTCAGACAATTAAGGACGTTTTTCTTTTCGGAGGGTTTTTCTCAATGAACCAATAGAAAGCCAGGTTAAGATGAATAGGAGAAAATTAATTGTATGGGTAAAGGTGAATAGAGATTTTAAATAGCTTGAGACCCAGACATTTTCTCTGCCAGTGATGAAAAAAATTGCATGATACATATGTCGCATTTAGTATGTCTGAAATATTATCGCGTGTCCCCGTGAAACAGTTACAGGGTTATTTTTCACTTAAAGTAGTGAACAAGAGACGAAGACGGGAAAATCTTTATTTTTTAAAATACATTGCACGTGAAACATAAGTAGTTGACTTAGTGGGTGATCTATGCGTTAAGCAAAAAAGAAAAAAAAAATTAATTGCGTTCTGGGTTTCAAAGCATTTCATGTCTCTACCCACTTTTACCCTTACAATCAAATTCCTCCTATACATCATGATCTGACATGCCATTGGTTAATTGAGACAAACGCTCAGAAACACTCCCTGCCTTAATTGTCTTGATATGGTAAAAATTGAGTTGTTTTTAACTTTCTATATATAATGTTTTTTAATAGAAAAAATATTTCACTGCTCTGACGAGGTGCTAATAATATAATACCGAAACACAAAGGATCTTGTGTTGCAGTAAATTACGTTTTTATTATAAACTTGTAATAAAATTATTACCATATATAATGCTCTACTAATTATCGAGCACTCTTAATAAAGTAAAATACTACAAGCATTGAAATTTCAATCTATGAACTTGTACTACTTCTTATATATATATATATATCTGTCAAGATAAATAAATACTGAACGTTCTTTATCATAATGAAGAGGGTTGTTTGGTTTTCTTTGCAAATAAAATAAATGCAACATAGATTTCATTTATAAATAGATCCTAAAAGATAAACAAGAGAAACATATTCTATTGCTACTACATCCTTCATACCAGAAGGAATCATTATTTTAATATTTGAAATAGTCATAGAGACTTCATTATTAAGCTTCACCACTAATTTGGTTAATTTTACTATTTATTATTTAAGAAAGATTTATTGCTTCGAAAATAGATGATTTACTTGAATATTTTTTCATTCTCATGTACATTTCTTATAATGATAAACCGCAAGCTTTTATAGGATTAAAATCTCGAGGGCATGCAAGATTTACAATTAATTTTGTATCTTTGAAAAAATATTTTGGTAAGGCGCGTAATAAGCGTGTCTTTACTCAATTGTTTTGTCTTAGTCCCATGCACCCGTAGCATTCTCACTGTCAATCCAATCATGTGCATTATTTCATTCCAGTGGTCGAGAGGATAAATATCTATTTGGAAACAGTTTTTATTGCTTCTCACCGATCTTTCATTGAATGTTATTATCTATTTTCAATAACATCCCTTTTAATAATGTACTACACATTTCTTTTTGAATTTACATCTGAAAAGACTGGGTGGGGGCTGGTTTCCATTAAATCATTATCTTCAAAAACACTTTTCAATTTTCTGTTTTGCAAATTTCGGGGTAAGTGGAGAATCATTGTTTTCCAGGAATATTTTCTTTAAAGCCTTTTGCTTGTGACCTATAGCGCCTAAGATATGTCTTGTCTAAGAACATGTATTTATCTTGACATTATCAACTTTGAAAGGATCTGTAATTTTAAACATAGCTGTACTTAATTTTCCCATTTTTGATTTTTAGTCGTGTTGGCTGTCTATTTTCATTAAGGAACAAACTTCTATCGCAGCCATCAGATCCATAAAAGACAGCTCTATCTTTAACAATAAAAAATTACTGGTCAGAAATTAGTTTTCATCTCAACACAACTTTCACATTTCCTTTCGTGTTATTTTCTCAAAGGTTTGCTTGCTTTCATATATTTACCCAATGTTCGTAATGTTTTGTTTTTTCCCCTCACGGTTTATATTCATAAACTTCTTTAAATATTTTATAGCTCTTCAGTTCTGTTTTATTGTTTAGTACAATTTAATGGTTTTTTTTCTAATCTCTTTTTCTGACATATTTAAAAACAGTTCTTTTCTGACATATTTTCAATTTCTTTTTTTAATATTCTGTGATCTCTGTTTATCTTTTTTGCAATTTCCAGCAGCGTATTCCCAACAAGAAATAACTTTATAATAGCTTGTTTCTCTTTTTAGATTATAACATTCCTCCGAGCCATGTCAGCCATAATATATCTGAAATTATAAATAAATATCACTATTTATTCTATTATATATAGTTCCTTAAATTATGATGACCGGGTTCCATGATAAAATAACACTAAATGAGCCGTTGTAAATATTTATCATAAATGCTAGAAATAATATGCGATATTTATCACATAAATGTAAGTATATTCTGAAAATTGCGTTGATGAAATGTGCATTCAGACAGCATTATGAGTGTTTACTTTAAAAGAAGACACTTAAAAAATCTCGTTTACTTCGATCAATGCTATATAAGCGTATTTTTAAAATTAAAATCTGCATTTTTTTTTATTGATTTGAACATTGAAAATCGAAAAAGTAAATAGCATTTTTTGAATTTTATACTTTTATATTTAAAGAATATTTAAAAATGCAACTCAAATGCCACTAATTTTTCAAGCAATATCTCGATGAAGGAAATGGGTATTTTCATTCCTCCAGTCTACGACGAAGTGAGGTTGCAGTTTGTGCTAATAGGAGCCATACTAAGCATTAATTATGCCTTATAACCTATCTAAATATGTGTGCTAGTAGGATATATATATATATATATATATATATATATATATATATATATATATATTCGTTCTGACGCAGGGAAGCCTGTCGCAGGAAAATGCAACGCGTAGTCAAGTTAATTAGTTTTACATTTTGTTTGATTTATCAAATTGCTTAAATGTCTAAATACACCAGCTCGACGTTGATCGGGGATTTTTAGTGGTTATGTTGAAATGGTGGGGTTAAGTGCCTATTCAAAAAGCTATCGTGACTCGTAAGTTAAAAAAGCATTGGTTTTATTGTATTTGTAAAACGAGTTGCTTAATCAATTTTGCTAGTAAACGGGAATGATGTATGTACAATTGGAAGAATGGGGGCGGACGTTACGGAAGCCTGTAATGTGATGCGATGATGTTGTGAAGCAGAAGAAGTGGATACATTGTCCCTGCAACTTTGGAGGGGTTGGCAACATTTAGAAAACGTGAAATTGTTGTGGCATATGATAAGGTAGAAGTTACAAAAAAGTTCGATTTTTGTTAGAATACAAATAAGCATTTCAGAGAAATAAACGATCGCAAAAAGCAACATTTTCCATTACTTTTTGCCTCACCCTGTGAGTCAAGTAAAATTTTTGTTCGTATATCAATGCATCAGACCTTGATCTACCAGTGACTCGAATTTGGTTGAGCTTGAGATGCATAAAAGTGCGCAAAAGACCACCTGAAATTACGTTTGTTTTTGATTTTTGGCGGACCCTGTACATTGATTAAAAAAATGCTTGTGTACATCAAAAGCTCGGACCTTCATCTACAAGTTACCCGATTTTGGTTGAATTCGCATAAGACCTTTTACGGGTGAAGAGTTCATAAATTCTAAGCGTTTCGGTGATTTCTGCCGCCGTACCTTGTGAATCGATTCGAACAATTTTTACACACGTCAAAAGTTCATGTCATGATCGACAAGTGACCCAATTTTTGTTTAAATCAGGCCAAGGATTTCGGAGGAGTATGGTTTGTTAGAATGGAAACACACAAACACAGACATATATATATATATAACCATTCATGACATATTTTCTCTGTAACCCTTTTTTCAGAGATCTCTCTCCTCCTATTCCTCTTTTCATACTGCATCAGTATGAAAGTGCAAAACAGTCATGAATGACAAAAGGCACTTTTCTTGAAAGTAAGCGAACGCTTAAAGCTTAGTAAACATTAAACAAATTTTTTTTCGCTAGGTGTCTCAATTTTTTGGCTTGCTACTGTATATCTTATACGTAAAATGTCAGAAGTATTGGTAAATGGTTGTTTACCGCTGCAGGTTTATACTTACTAGTATACATGTTAATTTAAATATAACAAAACTAAACGAAAAGATAACAGATCAATTTCTTTTAATTAAAAATGAAGAAAATTTTAATCATTTCCTTTTGCAGAAAAGAGCATTAATTCTTTGTTATTTTGTTAAAGCGAATATGGTAAATAGATACAAAATTGTGTTCAGCTACAACTCAATTGAATTGAAAGAGTTAATTAAGATTCTTTCTTTGCTGCATTTAAAGACAATTTCCTAATTAGAGTTATAATGGATAAAACTGAACGAAATCTATTAACAAATTCGATAGCTTTTTGAGCAATGTTTTTATTGGCTGTTAAATAATATGCAAAAACAAATATATCTTCATCCAAAAAATATATATTTATCAACTGTCACATGATTTTCAAAACCTCAGACTTCTTTAGTAATTTATATATGTAAAGATATTTTATATATAAAGACTTAAATCATAGATTTGCGAAGTTGGTTGAATAGATATATAGTGATTTGTCTCTGGTTAATATAATTTGAATGGATTTAAAAATTCAGAAATGGACAATAATAATAATAATAATAATAATAATAATAATAATACAGTGCAATGCAATACACACAGATAGAACAATCAAAGCTAATCGTCCAGGCATATTGATCAAAGGCAACAAAAACAAAATGTCCTTTCTTATTGATATTGTAGTTGCTGCAAATTGTAATGTATCTGTGAAGATCCTCAAAAAAACCATCAAAAGACAAGGATCTTGAAGTAGAAATCTCAAAAGTGTGGCGCTTGAAAACATCAATAATTCCAGTTGTGGTTAGAGCCCTAGGTTTTGATTTAAAATGGTTCCGATAGACTCATTGAAGGGATCCTTGTTGGCCCATGACTTAAAGAAATACAATAAAAACGTTCTCTCAAAAATGTACAGCTCCTACATTACGAATGGCTTTATCAATGTAAAATGTGTTTGCTCTTAGTTTCCCTAATGTTCAATGAAAATGTCCTGATGCCATTTTTGACATTAAGACTCAGAAAGAAATGACTATGCAACTGAAATCAAAGGAACTACTACTAATAATAGTAATAGTAGTAGTAATAATAGTAATACCACCACCACCACCACCAACAACAACAACAACAACAACAACGATAATAGTATTAATACTAACAACAACAACAACAATGGTAATAGTCATAATAACAATAACAGAAACAGCTATAATAATAATAATAATAATACCTCCACCACCTCCATTAACAGCAGCAACAGCAACAATAATAATAGCAGCAAAAATAACAATAATATAACCACCACAATTACCAGCAGCAGCAACAACAATAATAATAATAATGATAATAACAACCGCAACAAAAATGAGAATAATAATACCACGACGAAGATGACAACCACGACGACGACCACCAACAATAACAATAATAATAATAATAATAATAATAGAAGAAGAGTATTTAAAAATACAATAATAAGATGACGGAAAAGAAGTAAGAATAGGAAAAGGATGATAGAGAAACTAGAATGGAAGGAGGGCACTTAGAAAAAGCGGGAGAAAAACGTGGACAAAAGAAGAGCAGATGATCCCATTGGATATCAGTGTTAGGAAAAGATCCGAACAAGGATGATATATCAGAATGCCAGTAAGTATCTTTTCCGATTCTTTGGAACGCAGGATATTTGAAAAGAAACCAAGGAAGCGGAAATAAGTGTACATAGAAATTTAGGCACCTACAAATAGACGCTCGCACACATATACGTAGCCTAAAAACTACACAAAGATGTAAAGAACTCTAAGTAAACCATATATGCATACTGATGATCAGGAATGCACACGCATGCTCTTTTCGCCTTGTGTCTCTTTCTATCTAAACAAACCATGAAAATATGATGATGCAAATTCATATATTCATAGATATGTGCATAACTTCGTAGCGCTTCTTTTTGAAAACCTGAAATTGAATATATAGATTGAAAATGTTTTTCCATGGAAACATTTGCAAACATCAAATACAAACCAACACCGAAACGAATATATATTTATGTATATGCATGCGTATTTGCGTACTGATATACGCACGTACCTATTAATGTCAGCCAACATGCAGAACTATAAAACAATTTAAAAATCAGAAGAAATCTATTAAATAAAACATTTTCTATTATTTGAAATATATGACACATGAACTAACCTCAAACTAAAATAATGTAAATAACAATCAATTTGGCTATACTTCTGAGATGAGGTAGTATTTCCACTATTGTCGTCATCTTTACTGACATGTTGTCCTCAAAGACACATGGCCCAATTGATATAGACGTTGGTTAATTCCAGTGACTTGACCCCAAAAGTTGTGAGTTCAATACCAGGCTGCAACAGTGGTAAACAAATAACTTTAAGAGTTAAAATTAAAGTGAGATAACTACATGGATATCATAAGTCGCACATGGAATGAGAATGATATATCCTACTGATCGTAATAAAGTGTTCGGTTCGAAATTCCTAGCACTTGAAGAAGGCCGGAAAGTACAACGGCCGAAACGTCGTAAACCTGGCAGTAAAAATGAGGATAATAGTCCAAACAATATAAACAGAATAATCATTTTATAAAAAAATCAACAACACTCACATTTACTCACTTTCGTTTATTAAACACTAAATTTTGAAATTTGAGGCCACGTGAGGCAAATTTAGTGGGTAAGTAATTAAGACTCTAACGCACATTTTTATGATTAAATATTCTCGAAATTTTTTGTTCCCCAGTAGAAAGAGAATACTTTATGTATTCCCCATTTATCTGATCCCATTCACTCTCATCTCCAAGTATTCTCCCTACTTGATCTGGAGCACTAAGTCTTTTTCAAAGGATACGCCAGCAAATTCAAACAGGGCAAAGAGATACACAGAAGAAAAACGTTTGAAAACCTTTTATATAGAATCTTTTATACATATAAACATGCCGACAATGATGAGAAAGATGACTTTCAGTGCTTTTTGATAAACATGATTGCAACCAAACGGTAAGTAATGATCAAGGGTTGTAAAATACAGTAGCTTGTATAATTCTTTGCCAGAATAATACAAAAATTGAGACGAGCACATATCAATCTGACCTAAATAAAAGAGGAAGCCCATGAAGAGCTTTTGATGAGACATCAAACCGAGTAAGACAGGAGAGCACATAAGTCAAAACGTTATCATAAAAATGACCAAAATGAATACACGATACCAGAAACCTGAGTAAATAGAGATAAATGTTATAATTTAAAACATTTCTTTTAAGAAAAACAGCTTCGACAACATCACGTTGAAACATCGTTTTCCGTAGGATCACCGAAGTTAAACAACATTAAGCCTGGTCAGTTCCTAGATTGGGAAAAGCAGGTTCTGTAACCCGGATGTGCTGGTTGGATAATGGCTCGAAATTGTTAATCAGAAATTGTTAATTTCAGTTGGCTTTGTTATATTAACTTACGTGCTTTTATTGGGAAACGTACGAATTCACCTCTTCTTCCCCTAGATATGGGTTAATTAGTAAAAAACTTGTATCACGAAACTAACATTATCTTCCCTATCAATTCTTATAACCTAAAAAATGGTTTCTGGTTTTAAAAAACCCGCAAAAGGTTGATAAATTGTAGAAAAGGAATGAATGAATGAATTCATCAATAATAAGCAAAATTCTTTACGTCATTATCTATTTCAGTCGTTCTTAACCGTTTCTTCTGGTGTCTTTTTTCATATATTTACACGTGATGACACCCACTGTATTTAAACAGCACTCGTAAATGTAGTAGATTTAATGCAACAGTAGAACGTGTTTACATTTTGCTTATAGCAGCGCCAGTCACTGGAAGTAAGCTGTGGCGGGAAAAGTCAAATAGCAGCAAACGAATCAGAATTCAAAAGATGCCGGATTTTGGGTTGTCGGTTTTTCTTACAAATCTTGCAACTGCATCTAAGTTTTTATGATCCTTCTAAAATTGGATATATACGTATTGGAAACAGACAAAAAAATGTATATATAAAATGCTGTAGTTTGATCTAATCAGATTTTATTTTTCGAAATTTCATCCAATACAAGACACGGGAACCACTCATGTTAGATGGTTACAGTCGAGATGATGATGACGAATGTTGTGCTGAAGAAAAGGTAGTAAGATGTGAATATTATGAGGATAGGAAATTGATTCGTGACTTGAATAGGTCAACATAAAAATCTTCACGGGTCACTCACTAAAGAATCCATTACACAAAATAACAGTTCTTGATAAAATGCTGTTCGAGTAGAATCTCCTTCTGACATTTAGAATATGGTAGCAGTAAGGATGAATTAATTCCATGGAAGTAGCATGGCGTTTCCTACTAGTAAAAGTCTGTTCTGGTGGAACTAAAGAATGGTGCTCATCTGAACATTTCACACAGATAGCGACAGAAATGGCGTTACATCTGTGGAAATGAAGCTGCAGAGTGTACAGTAAACCTAATCGTACGACATCGAGTAAACGATTCAAATTTTGATAAGGCTAGAAAATGAGGATTGAGCTACTCCGATAGCAGAAATACTTTTTTTGAAAAGAAGACTGAATGAATAGTTGTTAGCAAAAGAAACGGTCCAATATAGAAATTACAGATTTGAGATACAAAAATCAAATAGGTGTAACAATTTAGATATCGGAGAATGCGACACGGAAAGTGTGGCAATGAAACCAGAAGGCACAATGGCAAAGCAAAAGAAGCTTTACAGAAGCTGAGATATCTACTACGAAGCAGGAAAATATAATTAGAAACAAAGATAGTAGTATTGAACTGTTATGTAGTAACAGCTTTGTTGTAAAGTAGTGAATGATAGACACTCTCCTAAAAGATGAAGAAGAGACCTGAAGGAGGAGCTATGTTGTTCTATAGAAGAATGCTGAGAATACCATAAACTGAACATGCATGTCAGCAATAGCGGTATTCTCAAAACAGTGGCAAAAAAGGAAAAAAAAAACAAACAAAAAACAAAAAAACAAACAACAACAACAAAAAACATTTAGTTTAACACCAGGAAGAAACAGTAGAAATTTCATAGATATACAATGAATAAAGAGGGCTTGAAAAATTTGATACTCACAGGACAGATTGAAGATAAGAGGGCCAGAGAAAAACAACACATTACTTACCTGGCGAGCTTGGGTGAATAGATGACGCGGCAGGGTTTGGTAGAGATAGTAAAAAGACAAAAGTTAGTAAGAGCTACAAAGGACAAAAAATTGTGTATGATTATCAACGTCTTGAAGAGATACGACTCACAGAATAATAAAAGGATTATTTTATTAACCTTTTAAAATTATAGATCCCTCCGAAACACCCCTGAGTCCTTACAGTATTCGAGACATCATAGCGCCCATAGGACATTATTTCATACGTTGAGAATCTCTGATCTTTTTACGCACGATCTGTTGATCATCATTTCAGAAATTCGTTTGTAGTATTTGCAAGTTGATCCTTTACTAACACTCACCTATAAACAAAATCATTCAAATGCTTGACATCATACTCATAGACGTAGAAAGTTATATTATAAACGAAAGGATGATTCTCTATTTATCACACAATATCTGCGTGTGACTTTGCATGCGTGTATCTGTTGCTTATATATATGTCTGTATTTTGTGTGAGGGACTTACATTTACTCGGATCATTTAATGTACGTACAAGCCCATACATACACACATATACCAGTAAATAGAACATGACTGATTTTGAAATAACATTGAAATAATGCATCCTCCTTCCACTGAGTCTCGACAACATCTACCAATCAAATCTGAGTAATCAAATAATAAAGTTGGAGAAAATAAAATACTAATTAATTTTTTAAGTTCTAAAAATATCAGATTTTATTGAACGTTTGAAAATGATGAAGTCATACAGGCGCCCTGGGTATGACAATAAACTACATCCGGCTGCAAGGCCTCTGATTGGAAGGTTTTGAGGAGCGTGGAACCACCTCATAATTGCTTTTGTTCCTAGATCCACCTTTACACGGGATAGTGGCAACTGTTAAAGTATCAATTGTGAACAAAGAGTTAAACCCCTAAACTGGGGTCAAAACACTATGAAACTATAAAAATAATTATCTATAGTAAAAATATCAGCAATACATTTTCATAGTAAAAAAATTAGAAGCAATAAATTTTTGTAAAAATAAATAAATAAAATGCAATATATTTTTGTAAAAAAAAATTGACAAGCAATTTATTTTTGTAAAAGAAAAACAAAATAAAATAAAATGCAATATATTTTTGTAGATAAAAAATGACCAGCAATATATTTTTGTAAAAAAAATAAAAAATAAATAAAATGCAATATATTTTTGTAAATAAAAAATTAACAACAATTTATTTTCATAAAAATAAATAAAAATTACCAGTTATATATTTTTGAAATAACAAACTTACCAGCAATACATTTTTGTAAAAGAAGTTACTAATGCCCCCAATAAAACTAAATTTCGACATTAAATGACCCATACAGGTCATACATAGAATTAGACTTTTTTCTTTTATATTTTAATTTCGTAGAAATACTTTAGGTTTATCATTAAATTAAAATATACACGCAAATATATATTCACAATTCGAATGAAGTTGAAATGAATATCTGCATCACGAAAGTTAATTTCTATTTTTATCTGGCAACAAATCTTGGATAACAGGAAAATAGTATCAGCTAAATGCGCGGCACTTTGGAGTCATTTTTGTGATAACATGTATTTTAACTGGATGGAAGTTTTAATTAATGTCGCCTTTTAAATGGACAATGCAGATCTAAAACATCTGGCTGTGAGCAAAGCAACGGGGGATTAAACTATAATCAATAGTTTTGCGAAAAAGTTAAAACAAACACTCATATAAGTGATAATATAGTATTAATATGTTATTATATAATTACGTTAGATATTAACACTGTTACGCCTTATATACAAATATAAGTATTAAAAAACAAACGTTTTCAGACATAAAAATGTAAAAGTATATATTGCAAGCAGCTACACACAAAGAATTATGTATTATCAAACACGCTCAAAATATGCCAAAAATAATATTTATACACAAATAAGAACGTAGGGACATACATTGCGTATATATATGTACGTATGTAAATGCAGCTCATCGTGTATATACATCTGTTCTCATGAAATATGCTTACAATCTGACGCACATAGTCACACAATCTCATTGTGACATTCATAAATACGCCAGTTTCATATTTAAGCATTTACATTCCTTTAGAGAAGAATATTTTAGACTCACATTTATAGAGAAACGACCGGATTTGTGCGGAATATATCTCATAAAATAACATAAAATCTCACTAACACAGGAATATATATATATATATATATATATATATATATATATATATATATATATACTTAAAAATAAAATAAGGTAAACAAATATTAGATGTGTAAAATAAACTGTCATCAACTCTTCCATCTTGGAATATTATAAAAATGTGATTATAAAGTCAGAAAAAAAAAAGAAAGAAACTTTTTGGAATCTCATCTTTTTATACTTGAATCGGCCCAATCCACTTTATATCCTTTCAGCATCTTTCAGTATCATCCACGGCATGGGATTTTTGAAAAATCCTTTCACACTGGCGGGTGTAAAAGCATCAACGGTAAAATATCAGCAGGATTAACCAGAACTGATAATCGCGAAGACATTTCAAAATCTTCACAAAGCGTTATTATTGGTTTATTCTTCCTTGCAAGTTAGAAAAGATAAACCCGGAAAGAAAATAAGAGGAACTCGACAAACATAAGTTCGTTTATTTTATTTTATTTTTTTTTCTTTTTTTTTCTTTTGGCAACTGTAGTGAATGCTGACTCGAAATTTTTACGGAAATATCGCAAATTCACCATTGATTTATTTAAAGAAGTTTACTTATTATCGTATCAGATTTAAATCTACATTTCCTCTTCCACTTTACGTGTTGCATTTCAAAAAGATTTCGCCGTGTTCGTAAACAAATAAGATAAGTTACTCTCGAGGTAAGAGAACGATCACTAAACCGAATTTTAATTCTCTTACCTGAAAGCAAGAACAATATTGATCCGCGTCTTATTTTCAAGACTACTGCATATAATCTGTTACAATTTACACTGCGATCTCAACATTGGGTCTTTCATTTTCCTGATCTCAGATCAAGTACAGATGGGTATTTGAAGAATTTTTTTTAATACCAAGAAATCTGTTTTTAAGACAAATTAGGAGTGAACGACTGTGGAGCCCATTCACTTGGCTACATCGTTTCCTTTTGTAAGTTTTTCAGATCTGCACCAACCAGGTAAACTGAATCACGATCTTAAGCTTGACAAAGAGCTGTTAGCTTTTGGTTGACACGTCCCCGAGTCTTTTCCATATTGTTTACATAAAAAATGAAAATAAATTGATTAAATAATTAGATTAATAACAAGTAGTTTACATTTCATTTTAAGACGTTTTTATAAATTGTATCTAATTCATTTATTTTTATTTTGATGATGGAACTTAGAAACTGCTTTAAATCTGAATCTGAATACGATACTCGGGTTAACTTACAAATAATTTAATCTTCTCCATCATCAACATCACCATCGCCGTCGTCGTCGTCGTCGTCGTCATCATCATCATCATCATCAGTAGCAGTAGCAGGAAGAGTAGCAGAAGCAGCAGCAGCGGATGCCCCAGCAACAGCAGCAATAATGATACTAGTACTAATAACAAAATGATGTGTTGGTCCTGGGCATGACAGTAAACTGCATCTGGCAGCAAGGTCTCTGATTGGGAGGTTCTGAAGAACATGGAACCACCTCCTAATTGCTGTTGTTTCCAGGTTCACCCTGACCCGGAGTAGTAACACCTGTTAGCGTCACAGCTATGGGTAAATAGTTAACCCTCAAACTGGGATCAAAACACTACGAAAGTTTAAAAATACACTTTTATAGAAATATATACATAAAAATAGACTCATATAGAAAAATATGCATTTTTGAAGGAAAAATGTTACCATAACACATTTTTGAAGGAAAAAATGATTCTCAGCGAAACATTTTTGAATACAAAACTAAAAGACATTTTCAGTTTTATAAAATAAAGAGAATGAAAACAAAAAAATGTTCATTAAAATCTGACTAAATCATCCTTCTCACTATAACCGAACATTAAAAAAAAATACCTTAAGACCCTACCATTTTGGCATTAAATAACCCACATAGGTTGATATGCCGTTAAGAAAGAAATGATGTGTCAATATGCTGCGAATAGGAGTTATGGCATGATCATCACCGTCAGGGCGAAATATCTAAGAATTTGAGAGGTTCATGAATCCATAATAATAGTAAAGATAATGAGAATGAGGATAATAATAATAGTGGAAGATGTGGTATCTTCATCTATATTTCAGCTAAATAGTAACTGTATGAATAAAAAAACTACTACGTCACTTCTTTAGTCCAAAATTCGACAACTAAGTACACCAAACCTTTAAAAGTATTTGCATTTAATTTAAAGCAAAGCGTAAAACGATGTAAAATAGTAACCTGCTTTTGTTGTAAATCTTCCTGTTATATATATATATATATATATATATATATATATATATATATATATATATATATAAGTAGGGACTTCCAATATATATAATTCTAATGAGAAAGATTCTTGATGGTTTAATTTTATTTTAATTTCAAGTTAATAGATAACATTTAGTTTTCTCAGTTCCCTAGTGTATTTCAAACAGAATTTACTTTGATTTGATTTTCTTTACTCTTTCTTAGTAAAATTTGTAAATTCTCTATAGTATCAGATCTGTCAATACAAAATAATTTTCTTTAAGAAAAAATAAAATAAAATATACTTGTCTGAAACGTTATTTCATAAATATTAAATCATGCAATGTTTAATTGAACTAATTTCAAAAAAATATTACTTACCTTTACCCTGAAATACAGTAGAAAATATTTTTTTAGCATTTTTTTTCTGCCGTGTTGAGTGATTTATTGGTAGCCTGATGTTTGGGAAAATTAATTAAAGTAAATAGAACTAATCAAAATTACTTGACGGATACGACGTGAACGTTTATTTTATACAAATTTTTAAAACTTAAAGAATAAAACAAAATTGTGAGGAGTCTAATATTTTATTGAATTTTTAGTACTTTGAATTTGTAGGCATACTTATGAAGAAGCTTGTTGAAAACATATTAGAAAATTATCAATAAATTTTTTATTTGGTATAGATACTTCTCTTAATTATAAAATTTATACCATTTTATTGATTTTTATTAACTTATGATATTTTAATTTTTATTAATTTTTTACTTGCAAATTCTTTAATTAATAATTTTCTATTTTATTATTTATTATTATTAATTCTAACTTCCAGTTTTGAAATTAAAAATTTACTTGATTATTCTTGATTAAATTTCACATTATTTCAAATTTTATCATATATTCTTTACTTATTTTATTTTTCAACTGGAAAGAAAAAATTCGTTGAAAGGGGTTTTAAGCTGTAAAGAGGATAATCCTTTAAACACATGAATTTTTTTCTAATAATGTCTTGTATAGACGTCTTTATTTGTAAAAATTGACATTTATGTAATCACACAAAAATACCAGCATTCTTTTTTAAAATATTAATATCATTGAATGAGCTTTTCCATTTATGATTAATAAATACAGTTTTATTTTATTTTTAATATCAGTTGTCCGCTACAAATTAACTTCAAAGTTTTAAAGATTTAAAGTTTATACATTTTTCTAATTAAAAAAAACAAAAAACTAAACATTTCTTTCAAAATTCTTTATTCAGCGATTTTCTCTTTAAAACAATAATGCTCATAGTACTTTACATTTGCAAAAATAAAAGCTTTTCAAATAAAAATGCATGTTTTATTGCAATTGTTTATTTTACGATTCAGCACAGATATTCTTTAGCTGGAGGTTCCGTTTGACTAAAAAAATTGATGATTTAAATTCTTCGAAGATATTTTCTTATGGCAAATATAAACACTCTGTGCTACAAAGAAGAATTTAACGAAATTTCATAACATTATAATCAGCGGATGTTAACAGATTAAAAATACGTTTTGAAAGATTTTCTAATCTAAGTAATTATATCAAATGTACTGTATTTCTGAATAATTGCTGAAAGTTTCATTTAAATCCAATAATTCGCTGAGTTCTGAAAAAAAATCCAAATCAGTGCGTTTTCTACCCCAAGAAAGATAAAATATCCCGTAAAAATAGAATGTTATCGTTTTGATATTCCAGGATTTTATAAAGAATAAAAAAAATAAAAAAATGTATTTAATATTTTCTCTTAATAATGGCACAAAAGATTTTAACGATACATTTTTTATGATTCCTGCATATTTTCATCAAGCATCATTGTTTTATTTTTTGTTAAATTTTGGAGATAGTTATATATAAATATCTGAGGAAGTTCCTTCTACGGACGAAACTCGTTACGTATGTTTCCCCCCCCCCCCCCATTTTATCATTCAATTAGCTACTAAGCTACTAGTACTACTAATGATTACTTTAAATCATTTCAATTTGAGGCATCAACAGAAAAACATATTTCAGTAATTAAGACAAATTTTGCTTATGGTAAGCAAAGAGAGAAAGTGAAATATATAAATTAATTGCTGTAATCCTTGCAGCGGATAAAAAGGAGTAAAAATAAAAATCGGGCAATATCAAGATACTGACAGCTGCAAAAATTGTGAAACAGAAAGAGGAATGTCATGTTTATATTTACTGCTGCACTTGGAACGAGCATAAAAAGTTTCCAAAGAGTTTAAAGTCAATAAGTATAGCCATAAATGTACTAAAGAAGTCTGAAGAGATTTATTGTTAATTGGTCTACCACACTGACGATTAAGTAGTTTCGATGTGAAGACGTGAAGATCGATTTCGATATGAAACTTCTTCTCGTTGTCGTCAAATCTGAATTTAAGAAGGGTTTCATTGTCATAACAAATTTTATAGAATCCCCAAAAGTAGCAAACGTCACCTGTATGAAAAGAGAGACGTCATTGGAGTAGATAGATCTATCTATCGCCCGGTTTATACTCCACCCTCGTCTATTGAACAGGTTAAGAGGCTCATCCCTTGTTCCCTGTTTAGGATGAGGTTTCCGGCTTTCTCTTTTCCAATCTTTTCACTATTACGTAGCCTCTGCACATCAGTGGCGTTACCGCCTTGCTCGAGGTGATACGATTAAAAAAAAAAAGCAACGTATAATAAGTTTAGCTAACTGATACAAAAATAGATATTTCGATTACTATTAGTAGGTCTACTAACGTTTGAAAAATAGCATAAACACAATACAGAAACCTTTCCCGAGAGGAATTAACTTTGAGATTTAGAAATACAAACATATTGCCCTGTTCAGACGGAGAGAACAATTCTCGTCTTAGATGAGGAAAAAAAGGTCAAATAATGATTGTTAGAGTAAAATAAGAAACAGTAAAAGTTGTGAAATATTACCATAATTTATGAATAGGATCTTCATAATTATTGAAATAGCATGATCAATTTCGAAATCGAGTTAAAGAATAAGTTTGTTAAACATTTTGTATGAGAATTTTTAGAAGCCTTTTTATGGTTTATAAGAATCCAGAGGAATTCCAAGAAAACATACTTACATTTAACGAAAATGATAAGAATTATTATTATGATTAGTATTAAATGTTCGCCCCAAATGTCTGGTGGTTATCAATGGAAAGTAATTCACGTAAAATCTCCAGCACTTTTCTTATTATACTCACAGACCTCAACAAAAGTGGATGGTCTCATGCCTTCCTTGAATTCCCAAGTCATTCAACGTTTTGTGCCAGCTATTATAGCTTCGCTCTGTGATACTTTCATCAGTAGCATAGTAATTGCTTTGAAAGGTTTTTGAATTCAGAGTTGTTTGAGGATAGTTGCCAATCATAACTATAGGACCAGGTCTGTCCGGCTATTTAACCATATCTTGGAGGTGATGCAAATACCCATGGGAATGGGTATTTGCATGTACATAACGATCTCGACTGAAATTCGAAATTCGAACTGATATCCATTGCTCCATTGTGCCTCTCCAAAAGGATCTCGTAGAGTGATTCTATGATCCCGACTGCGGTCAAGAGTGCATTAGGCCCTAGAAGACATGCCAGTCTGGTTAAGGTCAGGCAACTGACATACAATTCTGTGGTACTGAACGGTATATTGACTGTAACTTAATTCGCCAAAACAAAACATGCGCAATTAAGCTCAGAAGCCATGATAGCCATGCATTCAGTACATTTATTATTATTATTATTATTATTATTATTATTTTGTCATTGTTTATCATATTTCGATTTCTGCTATGGTCGCACTACCTACTAAGTCTGTGGAAAGACCTAAGGCAGATCGTAGTGTGTCGTTATGGCTCCATTTCTTGTTTTTTCTATCTCCCCTATCATCCCTAGCGTTACATAGACAAAGCTCTCCTTAGTGTGTGGGCTGTACTTAACAAAACAATTTTTTGTATATCTCTTAAGCTGGGGTTTCCAGGGATTCTTTCAATGTGTTGTTTTGTTCTTTTTTTATCATTTTATGTGTACCTACTATCACTGGCACGATTCTTGTTTTCAATTTCCACATTTTTTCTATTTCAATTTCCAGGTCTTTATATTTTGAGTTTTTTCAATTCTTTGGTTGCCATGTTACAATCCGCTGGGCAAGCCACATCAATTAATAGGCAAGTTTTTTCTTTCTGGTTTTTAACAATAATTTCCAGCCTATTTGCTTCAATTTTTCTGTCTGTGTAGATGGTGTAATCCCATAGAATGGTGACATCTATTTCTGTAACAGGTACTGGGTGATGTTCATACCAGTGTTTGTTTCCAGATTTTCCATAGTGTTTGCACATTGTTCAATGTAAATATAGCTCCACTCTATCGTGACGATTTTTATATTCATTTGGGCCATATAGAAAACATTCTGAGATTATATGGTCTGTTGTTTCTTAGATCCACATTATTATGTATAATATTTGCCTGAAATTTTTTTTTTTTAATCATATCACCCCAAGCAAGGCAGTAACGCCACTGATGCGCAGGGGGCTACTTAAGAGTAAAATGATTGGAAAAGAGAAAGCCGGAAACCACATCCTAAACAGGGAACAAGGGATGAGCCTTTTAACCTGTTCAATAGACGTGGGTGGAGTGTGAACCGGGCGATAGTTTAGTCTATCTACTCGAATTGAGAGAAAGAAAAAAGAAAAGAGTAAGAAGATTGGAAAAAAGAAAGCCGGAAACCACGCCCTAAACAGGGAACAAGGGATGAACCTCTTCACCTGTTCAAAAGACGTGGGTGGAGTGTGAACCGGGCGATAGTTTACTCTATCTACTCCAATTGGGGAAAAAGAAAAAGAAAAAAAAGTGACTTACTATGTTTTAACTTAGTTAAAGTCCAGTCAAAGAAATTTCTGCTAAAAACAAAGTAAAAAGACTTTGGTGTTGCGCTGCAAGAATAAAGCCTTCAGTCTCAGACTGTTTTTTGAAGAGGCATATCTTGGCATTGTTTCTGCATTTGGTACGTTGCATTTGCTGTTGTTCTCATTTTTTTAGGTTCTTAGCCATTGCAATATGGATATTATAGTTTATTTGCACTTCTTCACTCACTTAAACTTCTTTTTTTGAATTTGATGGCTTCGTTTTTTACTTATTTCTTCTATATTCTTTGATACAGATGAACATTCGGTTTTTTGTAGTTTTCGGGTAGCTTTGAAAATAAACACTTGTGGTTTTGTAAGAAAGTTCTAGTTGAACAAATCTTATGCCTTCTTCGTATTTGGACACATACAGACAATTAACGTCAGTCTTTGGATTATGCATGGGGGGAAGTGAGAAGCTTTCTGGTTTTGACATCCATTCGTTTAATGTCAGCTTTGTTTTAATTAAGGATGTTGAACATGTATAGCACCAAAGGAACACCGAAAGCTTTTATAGCTGAGATTCTGTTTTGTGAACACGTCTGTAGTAATCTTTTCTTACTTTCTCCTTCATCTGGGTCTGTTGTATTCCATCTCCTCCGCTGACTCCTAGGTATTTACAGGCCTTTTCTTGTTCCAGTTCCATACGGATGTCATCGCTGAAACATTTTATAGTGTTTAGGATATCCTTAAACTCATTGTCGTCTTAACACCTTAACATATCTGATCGATTAAATTACATTATTGTGCTTTGCTTTTGCTTTGTGAAGTACGAGTTGACCTCAAATCTAAACCAGAGACTTTAAGAAGCAAGTTTTTTTTCGATCAGAAGATGCAAACAGATATGGTGTCATGAAATCAGAGAGAAAAATGTGCCGATGAGAAAGAATTTTTACAATTCACAGATTTTCGAACTGCTAGGAAACAGAGCTACATATTTGTTTATCTCTTTTGATATCATTCCCAAACCTCAATAACAACAGGAAATATGATGTCACATTTTACTGAGTTCCTTGTCTCTCAAAAAGGTTTTCAAAGATGTCTTTTTTATCGGTTTGTGGTGCAATATTTATCAGATGACATGTATTTGAAACATGATTTTCACAATTATGTGGATTTACTTGGACATCCGAATCAGTCTGAACGCTGAAAGTGCAAAAAATGGGAACGTCTTTTCTGCATAACTTGTGGTGGCTTATGATCCCACCAATTCTCTGTTCGAGGGAGGTTAAATGCGCCACTCATTGTCTAATGTATATATGAACAGCCCTATCATGACGCTGCAAATACTCGGTTGGTGCTAGGCGGATAAAGCCAGATATGTGATCAATTGTTTCCATATGTTCTTATCAGGTTCCAGTATGGGTTGTTGTTAAGTTTCAGGACATTACATTGGCAGTCCTTTTTTAGAAGGCTTCAATCCAGAATCGCTCAGCCACTGATGAGAAATAGTTTGATCTAATCAGGATTATTATTATTATTTGCATATTACATTATTCATTTATTACAATCATTATTTATATATTATTATTATTATTATTATTATTTCATTTTTCATCATAGGAGTTCTGCTTGCGAGTATATACGTGTATCCATTTTGGCCGGTCGTTATATTTTGATTTCAGCGCTTACATGTGAGTACGTCTTTTGTTACACTGTTGTATTCGTTTTTGTCGTCCATTGTTTCTGTAATTGTTTGAATTGTCGTATTTGGAAAAAAATTCTTTGTGCCGTGAAAGGGTGCAAGCCCAAATTATGGCTTCGTCTCCCTAGCCATCAACTTCTGACGCGGTGGCGACGGTGACCCCTATGGGCAAAATCTCCATAAAAAAGGAATCAAAATATTATCTGCAAATGCAGGAGAAATACAAGGAGTACATAAATGAAAATGAGCTTATTGTGGTGCCGGAAATAGTGAATGTTGTTGCAGCAAGAACGATCTCCCTGTTGACATCGGATGCAAAAACCCGAAAATTTATTGGTGTCAGCAGGGAAAACATGGAAGAGGCCATGAAGACCTTAAACATCGTCCCATGTGTCCTAGCTAGAAGGTCCCGTGCCATGTGGGACGTTCTACTGAGCACGAAATGGAGGCTAAGAATTTATCCGGTAATACCTTGACGGCAAAGGGTATCCAGATGCAAACGGAGTATCTGAGTACTCGATAAACAAAAATAACAATTCACAGAGTACCAGTGGATGTTGCCTACTATCATGTGGGAGCCTTTTTTGCCAGTTTTGGAGCGGTCGAGGAAGCGGTAGAGGGGAGGAGGTTGCACTGTTGGTCCTGTGGTATGGCAGGGCACATATACAAAACGTTCCCTGGAAGAAAACAGGAAACTGAACAATTTACACCGGCAGTGGTGTCAGTAAAAACTTCCGACCCAAAAAATGGATCTGAAGAGTGGAAGGAAGTAGTTAGGAGGGGGAAGAAAGCGGCTTACCCTCCCCCTCAGAAAGAAAAACCACCATCATCCACAGGAAAGAAGCCTCCAAAAGAGGCTAAACAACAGCAACAAAAGCAGCAGCAGCGACAACAGCAAAGACAATAAAAACAACAGCAACAACAGCAACAACAACCCCAAGAAAAAGGAAATAGCGGTAGTTGAAATGCCTCCTCCACGTTCCTCATCTTTGAAGAGAGGACTGGAGGAAGAAGAGGAGTGTTCACAGAAAAAAGGGAAGAGGGAGCCATTTGAACTTGGCAGGGCGGAGCGAGTTATGGTAACAGCCAAGGCCCAATCCGCCTCTGCATCACCGGTTAGAGCAGCTCGTATGGAGGGGAGAAGTCAGTCTGCTTCCCCAGTCCGAAATATTTCGTCTCCTTCCCATACATCCTCCTCCAGTCCAGAACCACCAACCTCCCAACTCTCCCAGACCTCCTCCCAAACAGAAACAATTCCCATCCAACCTGAAACACCTTCGGAAACTACTCAACCAACTCCCAAACCCGGAAAAGGGAAAAGGGGTAAAAGCAGCCCATACAAGATCATGAATGTTTGCAAAGTGAACAAATCGGACTTAAAGAGGGACCTTTCCTCCCCCACCAAAAAAACCCTTCTAAAGCCATTATTTAAGCTATCCACAGTGGTTGGTTTGTCGGTGGAGTATCCCAGCAACTTTCCTAAGGCCCCCGAAGTATTGACCCTTATTCGTAATATCGGGGGCAGTTTCAAAGTCTGGGACTTTTTAGAAGCTGTCGTGGAAGCTTATAAACAAATTAACATGGCCCAAACGGGCACAAATTATTTTAAAAAATTGGCAAATTTTTGTGCTGCTAGGGTTCTTGCCATCCTACACCCCTCATTATATAGGGCAGCCAAACTAACTTTTCCCACGGACGTCGGCGGCATTGTCCGGGACAGACGAGTTGCGTCCGATATTGGTACAGGAAGCCTAGGACAATCCGTCGGGGTCCCTACTGCCATCGATTTCCGTGCCGTATGTGACTAGGAGTAATGTTTTGCTTTCGCTTTACAAATTTAAAAAATGTCAATTAGGTTAGCCAGCTAGAATGCGAGGGGCCTTAGAAACCGAAGTAAGGCGGCCCGCCTGCTTCAGGACCTCTTGTCTCTTTCGGTGTGGATGTCGCCGCGATCCAAGAGAATCACTTTGTTTGCAAGGCCAATGCCTATGTGCTGTCTAACGACTTTGTCGTCTATTCAGCATATGGGAACCGGCTGGCCAAAAGAGTTTTTTTGCTGGTTAAGCGTACCCTGGACGCGAAGGTAGACCTTGTCTAGGTCGGTGCCGAGGGCCGGCTGATCGTGGCCGATATTGCAGTGAAAAGCAATGCGATTCGGCTGGTTGCAGTTTATGCGCCCAACGACCAGGAGGAATGCGTCTTGTTTTTTTTGGCGGTTGGAGCCCTTCCTGGTGGATTCAACGAGACTTGTCTTAGTAGGGGACTGGAATGCCATCCTGAACCCCAAGCTGGATAGAGGGAGGGTAGCTAGCGGGAAGGCACGTGATATTAGCTTGGTTGATCTCATCGATGAGTACAGGCTCGTCGATAGATACCGAGTGGACCACAAAGGTGGGAGAATGTGAACGTGGGCTCTTAGTTGGCCTTCTCCCCGGGTAGCTAGCTACCTGGATAGAATGTTAGTTCGTGAAGCCGACATAGACTTTTTAGATTGTCCCACGTTCAATTGGTTAGGCTACTCGAACCACAAACTCGTCTGTGCCCGGGTAGATTTAGAAAATATGCCTAGAATGGTTGGTTACTGGAAGTTCAACGCGTCTTTACTGGACAGGCAGGACTTAGTGCAGCGGGCGTTAACTGGGGGAGTCATTGGGAATAAGTGTTGGGAGAATCTTAAGAATAGTATTAGATCTTTCACCATCAAGTTCGGCAAACGGCTCAAACTAAATAAGGCTGAAAAGGTGAAGACACTTAGAGCTAATTACTCCCAGGCGGAAGCTGGTGAGGATCCCCTAGAGATAGCAGTAGCTAAGGAGGCCCTGGAACGGTCGAATAGCGATCGTTACATGGATAATTAGACATAGGTTAAGCAAGATGTCTTCCGAAGCTGTGAACATGGGCGCAGAACTGCGCAAGGAAGAGATTCGCCGAGGTGGCGACCGGTACATTCGAGAGGTTCGCAACTCATAGAAACATACTCTTCGGTCGACTGACGGCATGTGCGAAGCGTTTCGGCGGCATTTCGAGATCCTCTTCACTAAGGAGTTTCGCAGCCATTTAGATGACTTCCCCCGGATTTTGCCGGCTAGCCGCGAGGGAGAGATTACGGAGGGCGAAGTCTACGCGGCTTTGAAGAAGGTCGGCAAAGGCAAATCACCGGCTCTCGATGGTTTGCCCTATGAATTGTACTTGAGGCTGTCGCACATCTTTATCCCGATTTTGACTGTCGTGTTCAACAAATGGTTCCGGTAGGGGTCTATCCCCAACCGGTTCAACAGGTGTGTGATCACGCTGTTGAGAAAAGGCAAGGATGTTGGGAAGGTGTTAGAGGGTTACCGGCCCATAACTCTGCTAAACACAGAGTTAAAGATTTTGGCCAAGATCTTGTCAAATCGTTTGCAATTAGTTGCCGAGTCTCTGTCCTGCAGGCCGCTGGATTCGAAACCAATTTCCGCTTCTAGATTAGCCTCCTGTATCAATCCCCCACGGCTGTGGTACAGGTGAACGGAAAGTTGTCGGGCGTTCTGTCCGGCCCTACGTGGAATCGCTGTCCCTGGTGGTGCTCGGGCCAGCGTTTCTGCGTAGGCCGATGACGTCACTACTTTCGTGTCATCCCGGAGTGACATTGAGGTGGTACAGAAGACGCTTGAACGGTACGAACAGGTAATAGGGGCCAAGATTAACCGCAACAAGTTGTTGTCAGTACTTCCACTTTGTAAAGATCGTAGGAAGGCGATCGAGCGTTTGCTATTCTCCCTTATGTGGAGAGGACGCAAACATCACGTCGACAAACGTGTCTGTGTCCAGCGTCCGTGTCATGGGGGTCTGGGAATGCCACACTTGATAGTCCACAAAGTCGCTTCAACGTTGGTTTTTCTCAGGCGTGCGATTTTGAAGGACTCATTGCTTGCGGGGATAGTGAGAGACATGTTCCCTAGCCTTACTATCACTACCTTTCACAGCCCAGGAGAGTCTTCTGTCGTGAGTTAGTGGAGGACGTCGCGAAGGACTCATTACGTGGTGTGCTCCGCTTGTCGGAGGATGTGTTTCGCTTGGTCTGGTCTTGGGAGCCAGGTGCCGATTACCTCAGCAACTCTGAGTTTTCGCTCACCTGGCGATTGGCTCGGGATCGGTTGTCTCTCAATGACAAGCTTTTCATATGGGGCCTGGCGGATTTGTCAGTTTGTGAACGCTGCAACCTTGGCTTGGAAGAAACGGCTTCGCAAGCCTTCTACCATTGTTCGCGGGTTCGCATTCTATGGGATCGTGTCGGCGACTTGATTGCTCGTATCGCGCCGCGAGAGCTTGTGTTCATTGATCGTGCATTCGCCTGTGATGTGTCGCCCCCGTTCTCTGAGATGAAGCATATGGTGTTTCTGTCGCTGCTGGCCACGGCTCGAATGGTGATATAGACGACGCGAAAGGAGGAAATCTTGTGTGGTCAGCGACTTTCACATCAGAATCTGATCCGATATTTTGAGCTGATGTTCAAAATAAAGATTAGAACTGATTGGAAACGTTTGACTTCGACAGACTACAGCAAAAGGTGGGTAAATGTGACAAGCTTGGTTCGCGTGAAAGGGGCTAGCCTTGATTTTCTCTTTTAGATCTGCTAGTTACAACGGGGTAGATTCCTTTGGAACCCTCCGCTGGTTAAGGTAGCTCTCTTTTGTGTACCTAGTTAAAGTGAATGAATGTGTTCCTAGCCTGTACTCTTCTTTCTCTTTTGTTATGATCCAAGTCGAGATTCTCAACCTCCCTAGATTTGGCCTCCTTTTATCTCGGCTGGTTCAGGCTCTGATTGTCCCATTCCATTAATTATTTTACCCCCTACTTCCTTAGCGGGTGTGCTTCTTGATTTCGCTGTTTGGCGGAATACAGCGACCACTCTTTTTCTGGGATGGACGGGTCTTACTAACATTTATTTTATTTTAGTTTTAAAAATTATGTTGTATTTATTTTGTTTTGGGGTTCATCCCCCTCCCATCATCTTATTTTTCATTAAATCTTCTATATATATATATATATATATATATATATATATATATATATATATATACTCCTGATCAAAGATTTAAGACCACTTAAAAATCTTTAAAAAGAAATTTTTTTTTATGGATAGATTTTAAACTTCTACCACTTAAGGTTACCAATACTACAATCCAAAAGGTTATGGAAACAAAAAGCTATATTCCAAACATTTTATTTAGAAATTTACATTTTTATAAAATGAGACGATTTACACATGATCAAAATTATAAGCCCAGGGGTATAAATTGTTAGATCTATGGTAATTCCAATGTTTTTAGTTCAGTTAGAGATTAGCAATCACTGCCTAAATGTGTTACCACGCCTAAAGCAAGCAAACTTACCAAAGTTGAGCATTCTCGGATTCTAGAATTCCATAAGCAAGGTTTGTCACAGCGGGCGATCGCAGCTAAGGTAAATCACAGTAAAACTGTGATTTGCAACTTTCAAAAGAACAGTGAGAATTATGGAAAAGCAAAATCCTCTGGTAGGCACCCCAAAATTTCTCCTGCATTGAGTAGAATAAGACGGGTTGTTATGAAAGACGGGGGACTTTCTTCTAGTCAAATTAAGGCAGTCACAGATGCTGATTGCAGTCCCATAACCATCAGACGACACTTAAGACACAAAGGCATGATAAATAAAAAGCGTAAACAAATTCCTTTGTTGCTTCCACATCACAAGGTGGACCGTTTATAGTTTGGTCTTGAATACCAAACATGTGACGTTGAGAAGTGGAAAAAAGTCCTGTTTTCTGATGAGAAAAAAATTCAATCTAGATGGTCCTGATGGCTTCCAACGATATTGGTATAACAAAAACATGCCTCCTGAAATTTTCTCCGCACGTCATAGTGGTGGAGGGTCCCTAATGGTATGGGGTGCCTTTTCTTACAGAGGGACGATGGAGCTCCAGGTGATGCAGGGTCGTCAGAGAGCGGCTGGTTGTGTTAACATGCTACAAAAAGCATCTTTGATGATGGAGGGCCATCGTTTGTGCGGGGATGAATAGTTATTCCAACAGAATAACTGCAATCCACGCTGCACGACTGACCTTGACCTTTCTACAAGAAAATGGGGTCCATCTCTTGAGACATGCTCACCGGACTTGAACCCAATTGAAAATGTTTCGGGATAGATGACAAGAGATGTTTATCGAAATGGCAAACAATATTCAACAAAAAATGAACTTTGTGAAGCCATTTCAGAAGCTGGAGCAACATCCCTCGCACCTTAATGGAAACGCTTATTTCTAGCAGGCCCGACAGAATGTTTGCAGTCATCAAAAGCAGTGGAGGTAGACTTCATTATTAAATTTGGTTGTTGAATGTTTTCATACACTTTTTGTAGAATTTCGCAGAATTTTTGTCTCTGGTCTTATAATATTGATCATGTGTAAATCTCCTCATTTTATAAAAATGTAAATTTCTAGATAAAATGTTTGGTGATGTAGCTTTTTGTTTCCATCACCTTTTAGATTGTAGTATTGGTAACCTTAAGTGGGAGGAGTTTAAAATCTATCCATAAAAAAATTTGTTTTTAAAGATTTTTAAGTGGTCTTAAATTTTTGATCGGGAGTGTATATATATATATATATATATATATATATATAGTGCATCGAGGCAGCAAGTAATTTTCTAAACATATGCTGTTAAATATAAGAGACAATGAATGTCTATTACGTTTAATCATGAGCCGTTCTAAACGTCGTATTTTTGCTTTAATTTCAGTTGAAAATAAAGACAAAAATTCTCCAACATTTGGATAATTATTTATTGATTTTCTTCTGAGCTTTCGGCTCACATGAGCCATCTTCAGAGAGGTTGTTAAGACTGAAAAATTATAACATCCACCATCACCGACGATTTTATTTTGTGTTGACATAAAACTCCGCTTGGCAACGGCAATAGTTACCAAAAATAATAATAAACGCAGTTCTTAAATTTGCGATGCGGTTTTATGACGTCACACCGCGTGATCGCGCGAAATGACAACAAAACCATGTAGTCAAATGCAATGTAATATGTTATGTCCGGATTTAAAGTTGATTTTATTGAGTGTTGGTTGTTCAGATTTGATGTACATGGCCTCCAATATCTGCAGGTTCCTCTTACTGTGTGTATGAGTAAGGATCACCGTATTGTCGACCAAAATCTGTCTGATATAATCTACATGTTTATGCTTGTTCGGAGAAATGTTGTTTAATAGTACTCTGATCATAAAGATGACATGTAAGTCTACGAGAGAGCGTGGTTGTAGTAAAACCAATATATGTACTGGGTTTTTTATTAGTATCAGAGATGCAATCTCTGAATGGGCATGTAAATTGGTACACTACATTGGTTTTTTGTAGAGAATTTAGTTTAGTGCTTGTTGAGTTATTATAGACTACGAGGTCAATTGTCTTGAATTTTTTATAATATATAATGAGTTTAATTTGATTATTACTTTCGACTGGTTTAACATTTCTACGTATTATTTTTTTGAGAGTTTTTTCATCTTGTTTATAATTATTATGTATTTGATTGCAATAGTATAAGTTAATAGTGTTATGTTTATTTTGATGTAAACCATTGTTATTAATATTATCATTATTGTTAGAGCTATTCTTAATTTTGTTGAGATACATTTTAATTTGTTGATCAATAATAGAGTTAGGAAATCCATTGTTGACTAGTGCTTGCTTAATGTTGTGTAATTCTTTATAAAATATAGATTTGGAAGAAGATATCATTTGTGTGCGTTGAAGTAAGTTTTTTATAATAACTAACTTATATCGTTGGGGGCATTCACTATTATAATTAAGAAGACACGAATTTATGCTAGTTGGTTTCCTATATAGAGAAGTAGTAAATTTATGTGTGCTAGAATCAATGAATACTTCAAGGAATGGGTTTTTTCTTATTAATATTGAGTTCTAATGTAAATTTGAGGACGGAGTGACTTTCAAATTTGTTTTTAAGATATGTAACTTGATCGATATTCTTAGCTAGACCAAAGATGTCATCTATGTATCTTACATATATAGAGGGTTTATTGTTGTCATTAATTATTTTATTTTCTAGATTTGCCATATAATAATTAGAAAAGAGGGGACCTAAAGGAGATCCCATCGCAATACCATCTATTTGTGTATAAATATTGCCTAAGGGATCGTGAAAGGGTACTTGTGTTGTGCATGCTAATAATAGTTTTTTTTTTTTAATATAGTGGGTTTAATATTGATTGATGGGAGAGTAGCATGATTGTATACATCACGGATAATGATGTCAATTGTCTCCTGGACGGGAACATTTGTGAATAAGTTCTGGACATCCAAAGATGCAATTATTTGATTCTTAGGTTTTACGGAATGGAGAATCTGTAAAAATTCGTCCATGGAATTAATACTATATTTACCAGGAAGATAGGGAGTAATTAGTTTGGTAAGTGTTTTGGAAAGGTTATATATTGGTGTGGGTATTTGAGAAATGATAGGTCGGAGGGGATGATCTTTTTTATGGATTTTTACATTTCCATAAAGGTAGCCGGGCTGATAGTCACCTATAATCTTTTGAAGTTTATAGGATCCTATTTCAGCATTGTTTGCAGTAATAAGTTTATTCATGTGTTTTTTAAGTTGGGTGGTGGTCTTACTAATTAATTTTTTAAATTTATTGTGATCGTCCAGAATGGCCAGTAATTTGGAGTGATATTCCTGTCTGTTTAAAATAAATAAAAATCCAATACATTTGTTATTTTAAACAGACAGGAATATCTTTTTTGTGGGATTTACGGGTCTTACTAACATTGTTTAATTTTGGTTTTAAAATTGTTGTATTATAGTGTTTTTTTTTTTGTTCATCTTCCTCCCATCATCTCATTTTTCATTAAATCTTTTGCATATATATTATATTATTTTATGCATTTTCATTGTCATGGGTTTATTTTCCCGTTTTTTAGGTGTCCCTTGTAAATATGTGGTATTGTGGTGTGTAAAGGATTGAGAGGTGATGGAATGGATTCTTGTGGTGAATGTGTAAATTGTAATGAGTAATTGGGTCGTGTTAGTGTTTAGCTAGGCATAGGATAGATACTGAAGACCAACCTTACCCACCCGCCTTTTCGGCCTTGTTCCACAATTTGTGTATTTTTACGCAAATAAATATTAAGTTTATAGGCGTTCTTTAGACTTCTGTTAGAGTTCAGTAGAACAACTTCTTTTGAAGTTCAGTAGAACAACTAAGCAGTTGATATTAGTCGGCAGTTAGCCGAATACTAAGGAGTCAGCTTTCAATGGAAGATTACCAAGTTCCTAACATTTTTAGTACGCTAAGTCGATTAGCAACTGATATAGCACGATTATAACCTTCAGTGCGAAAACTACTCCACAACACTAATAATACTGATACTATTCTTGTTTTTAATTTCTACATTTTTCTATTTCAATTTCCAGGTTTTTATATTTTGATAGTTTTTCAAATTCCTTGTTGCTATGACAAGCCATACGGCTTGTCATAGCATTGTCGCTGGACAAGCCATATCAATTAATAGGCAAGATTTTTTTCTTTTTGGCCTATAATGTCCGGCCTATAATGTCCGGCCTATTTGCTTCAATTTTCCTGTCTGTGTAAATGGTGTAATCCCATAGAATGGTGACATCTATTTCTGTAACCAGTGCTGGGTGATGTTCATACCAGTGTTTGTTTACTTATTTTTCATGGTGTTTGCATATTGTCCAGTGTAGATATTGTTCCATTTTATCATGATAATTTTTATATTCATTCAGGGCAAGTACGGAACATCATGAGATTAGATAGTCTATTGTTTCTTGGTATTTATTACAGAACCTGCATTTTGGATCAACATTATTATGTATGATATTAACCTGAATGTTCCTAGTGAAAAGACTTTGGTCTTGTGTTGAAAGAATAAAGCCTTCAGTTTCAGACTCTAATCCAGACTTTAAACCATCGATGAGTATTAACTTTATCAACATTGGATTTATTGGCACGTTCTGGATATTAGCCATGCAGAGGTTTGTCTTTCTAGCGTTGTTTCATTTGTTCAAGAGTTTTATCCCTGGCTTTCTTTTTCATATTTTTACCGCAATAATTGGTTCTTGGCTTGTTTTGGTTTTCTGCTGAATCTACTAAATGTAAATCATCTTTGTATTTAGTGTCTTCTTTCATTATTGAATATTTTTTCCTTCTGTTTTTATGTTGTTTGACTAATTGTATCATCCAGTCCTTTATTGTTTCCACGTAAGCCAATAGTCGTTGTCTTGTATGACAATTCTAACTGAATATGACCTCATCCACCTTCTTTACGGTTTATGTATAGACGCTCTACGTCAGCATTTGGATGATGCATTTTATGCTTAGAAAGAAGCTTTCTTGTCTTAGAATTCGTCTGTTGTCATTTAGGGTATAGTTCAAGATGTTGAAACTATATAGAGCCACTTAGATGGCAAGATTATTAATGGCCATAATTCTGTTCTGAGAATTCAATTCTGTTTTTAATATCAGTTGTACCCTTCTATAGTAATCTTTAAACACTATTTCTTTCATTTTCTTATGGTGAATTATTTCACTCTCATTTATCCCTAAGTACTTATAAGCTTCTTTTTACTTTAAATCCTTTATTGTTACAGCAGGGTCTAATCTAATAGAGGATATTTGTCTTAGCGATCCTCGTAAAACTGTAGCTTTAGCACATTTATTCAAATTGAATGACTTCACTGAAGATTTTCACATTTTGCAGAAAACCTTCCAACTCATTGTCATTTTTAGCATACAACTTTAAGTCATCCATGTAAAATAGATGTCTTATTTTATTTTGAGCTATTCTGTCTTGTTAAGCTGGCTGGTTAATGCTATTAGTGATATGCAAAATAGTAAGGATGACAAAGAGTCACCTTGAAATATTCCTCTGTTAATGTTTATTTCACTAGAATTATAGGTTCCATTTATATGATTGAGGTAATGTATTGTTTATCCTGGTTGTGGGGACCTGAAGATTCATTCTTTGTGTAAGAGTTTGTTCCTATGGCAGATTTTTCGACCTCAGGTAGGTTCCCACCTGAAGGACGGGCTCCTTGTTTATACACTGGAAGATCCAAACTGGACTTTTTGTTTTTATTTTTAATTTTCTTATTCTTACGAGTAACGCATGGGTCCAAACGTTCACAAAAAGTTGCCCGGCACGTTGGGTAACGGTCTTTTACTAACAGGGTTCCGAAGGTTTTAGGGGATCGTTTGCGACCCCATAACGCAGTAGGCATTCACTCCTCGGCACGATTAATACTTTGAGTTGCGGGTTGTTGTTCGGAGTTTTCCTTTTCCTAAATGGATTGCCAAGTGACAGTAGACAGAGACGCGACTGGAATTCAAAGAGAAAGACACTGGTGTAAAAAAAAAATTAGAAGGAAGAGTTGCCCAATACTTCACTACACTAGAGTATTTTTCGTTTTTACTCTTGATCAGATGAATTAAAAATTAAAAATTTAAATTAAATTTTAAATTAAATTTAATTAAAAAAAATGTTGTTCCATCACTAGTTCTTGTAATGAAAATAATTGTAAAAAAAAAATAAATAAATAAAAAATAAAATTAATGGAAAAGAGAAAGTTAACATTCGTTTAATTTTATTACAGCTGTGAAATTTAAAAATAATAATTTGTTCCCTCATCAGTATATTCAGTTACTTTTTCATTAAAGTCATCGAAAATAGCGTTATCGAAAAAAAAATAAAATAAAATAAACATAGTCTTTCTAAGAAAGAATATCGTAGAAATTATATCCAATTGTTTTTTCTATCGTATTGTTTTTTCCTGTCGGATTATTTTTTTTAAGAAAAATTAGCGTAGTTTAAAAAAAATAATTTCGAAATATCGACAACTAAAGGAAATATGAATAATAAAAAACTAGTTGATTAATCTATCAGGATCACTTAAAGGAGAAACAGATAAATTAAATAATAATATGAAGAAAAATTCATGTTTACGTTAAAATAGTAAAAATAAAATTTCATATAGGAAAAAATACTATTATTATTATTATTATTATTATTTACTATAATATTAACATAATCAGAAAAGTGCAATATCTTTAGGTTTTCCCGGTATTTCAGTTTTGTTCGTATTTTAGCAATTTTTAATTATTTTCTTTCTTAATTTAGGAATATTTATTTAGTTTTTTGCAAAGAATTTTAAGACTTGTTAGAAATACTTTTATCGTCAACAGATTCTGAATTTGTCGTTCGAAGTTCCGATATTCTCTCCTGTTTTTTCTTATTGAACTTCATTCTCTTTTATGATTGATATTATTAAAAAGTGAAATGCATTGTCAGATATTACATTAAAAAACTAAGAATTGTGAACAGATTGTTGAGCTTTCTCAAAACATCAACATAAAAACATCCCTCCGATCTATCTATTAGTCAACAATACTCTTTCCTGTCTTCTCGAAATATTTGCAACATAAAATACATTGTTGGTAATTACTCTTCAAACAAAAGAAACAAAAATTGGCGAACTAAGAAACTGACGAGAGAAGTGGCCAAGCCCAGGGAAAAAAAGTATTCTTTGTCGCTGGGAGCAGTATTTAAGTGAATTAGTATAATGAAGGAGTGGGCCATTTTTGCCTAAATTTATTTTATGGTTGCGTAATACACTGGATGTGCATTGCAGTGCAATAGATTTCCGCTCGGAATGAGAAACTGGAGATCCGAATTCGAATTCCAGTTGCATTTACTTACACGTAAATACCCTTTGGAAAGATATTAATCCATCTCTTCTCTTTTCAGCTTTGGGTTGAATAGCCGGACAGATTATGTTCTATAGCCTTAGTAGGCAATCAGTCTTCCGAAGAAAGAAATTGCACTCTACTGAGGGAAAATCTTCTACCTAGTCAGTCATGTTTAAAAACAACAACAACAAAACAAAAAAACAAAAAAAAGCAAAAACAAAAAAAACAAAGCATAATCAGCCAAGCGTATATCAAATATGGCACTTAACTGACTGAATACACGGGACATTAAGGGTTGCAGTATGAGTTTTTTCATAGTGCACATATTGTTGATGCAATAACATTTTATCTTAAAATTTACTATTTACTAAGAGAGCATTTTTTAAAGTATTTTTAAATTTTTAAATACGCTTTACCATCTTAGTTTGCTGTGGCGTTTTTGTTGTTTTGTTTTTGTTGTCAAAACCAAATCAATGGCTGTCATTGTAATCTTTTGTGGATGTTGTCCAGTTTTATTATAATGATTTTTTAAAAAGAAAAAAAAATCTGTAATTGTCGAATCTTAAAATATAGGTATTGTAGATGTTTAATTCTATCAAACCCGGTCCCATTTAGATTATGATTAATTATAGGCTGGGTGATATTACATTGTGTTTAACAATTGAGATTTGATATTTTTGATAGCATATTTGAAAATTCTTGGCATTAGAATCTAGGAATTCTTTCTTTTAAATTAATTGTTAGAGAGATGTTGCACCGGATGGCACTGCGAGTTGCGTTGCATTGTGTTGTCCGGAAAGTTCATGTCGATTTTTAAAACATGAAATTATGCCAGGAAATATTTATTGAATTAAAATACAAACCAATTTACTGCATAACATTTCCCCATTTTTGTTCAACTTTCCGTCTTCTCAAAATTTCGGTGGTTTTTAGGCAAAGAACTCATTAAGGTGATTTTTATGCGAAAGAATTACAATTTTTACCACTGGGATTATTTTGCAAGGGCCTTAATATATGAAGATCGATACGAAGATTGTTTTGTGAATATATTTATGCCAAGCTGCACAATTTCTGTTAGGTCATTATGAAATGTGAGGTCGAGTATCATCCTGATGGAAAACAATATCTTTCCTGTTCACCAATTCTGGGCGTTTTTATGAAATTTTGGCCATTCGTTCAGATTTGGCGCGTTCTAACGTGTTGAAACATGAACGACTAAAAATAAGCGTGGACTTTCCGGACAACCAATAGAAGTATACGTTCGTTTTTATTTTTATTTAACAGTGTGTATTACGTCTACTGGCCTCGATGATTCTAGAATAACATCTGTCTCAAATATATGAAACTATTTTATATCAGAAAAAGGTTACAAATAGGTCATTTTTACCTAATCAAGTCTAGAAAAGTTTAATAAATTCTGTTTGCGTAAATAAAAATTCATGTCTAGTTGGCAGAAATAAATATTTCAGTGCAACTCGAGGGGATGAATCCTTTAAAGATTGATATTAGTTCAAACTTTTATGCGCACATTGACACATCATTAGATTTTTGTAGAAAACAACTTAAACACACATGAACAAGCACACACAGACACACATACGCGCATATATACAAATATATGTTTAAGTAATTAATGGATTTTAATCCAGCATTATAATTTATTACAATAAATTTTATTTTTAGTGGATATACATGTCATAGAAAATATTAAAATTTAAAAAAATGTAGTTTCGGATAGGATTGAACTTGCATTTCCTTATATTTGGAAATCAACAGTCTGATAATATTAGATTAAAATCACATTAATTAATTGAATTATTTTATATATAGGGCACAAAAATATAGTTATCAGATATAGATATAAAAAACACAACAAGAGTACACTTCTTAAAAGGGGTATGCGAGCCCTGCTTTGTAATAGAGAGCGACATGGTCAAACTGTAAGACACGCTCAAAAACTGGTTTCATATGGTGATTTTCTAAACGTAACTTAGATATTGGCATAAGTATTGGGTACCCAGTGGGGATCAAGCTCACTACTCAGTTGTAAATGTTCTAGCGAGACAATGAAGATCTTTTCATGTAATGAGAAAATGTAAGTTATCCAATCTCTGTAATCAATATATTAATAATTAAACTGAGTTTATTGCCAAAAAGAAATCATGCGGACAAATAAATTTTATGTACAATAAATAATGATTTTCTCTTTTACTCGACTCGTAATTTAAAGATATATTGTTACAGGCATAAATTGAGCGGAAATAAAACGTTGGGAAAGTTGTAAACACAGTGTAATAATTATTTTTACAACACTATTTTTACCAGCAAAAACACAGTTAATATTGAGCGCATGCGTGTATATCACAAGAAAGAAGAGGAGAAACATCGAACTATATGATATAATAAAATCCTTGTAATCCAAGGGGAAAAGCATCAACTTTTTAATTCCAACGTAATCGACTGAAGAATAAAAGCTTCACCAATAGATATTTCTTTTAAGAATTTGTAACGAGATCGTAGGCACTTTCGGAGAACATTATCATGTTTGATAATAACTGGGTTCACCTCATTTCCACGTCACCAAAGTTGATTGCATGAATTGGACTAAAAAAAAAAAAAGAAGAAATATTAAGTCCAGCAGTCAGTGAAGATATTTATGGTAACTATGTTTTTGGGTGCAAAAGGGGCATTACTTGTGGCCGGGCAGTTAATGCACTCCGGTACAGTGAAAGACTTGACAGACTGAAGGAAGTATTCGTCGAATTGCATAAAAGTATCATCCCGCTTTAGTAAAACGCCATCCCACAAATGGATAACCTGACAAAATATTTGCTTCAGTTTAGCAAATCTTTCGGTTTTTCAAAGGACATTTACCTGAAAAGCAGTTCCATATAAATTCTCTCTCTCTCTCTCTCTCTCTCCCTATATATATATATTTTTTTTTCTTTTTTTTAATCATATCACCACGAGCAAGGTGGTAACGCCACTGATGTGCAGGGCGCTACATAGGAATGAAAAGATTGGAAAAGAAAAAACCGAAAACCGCATCCTAAACCGGAAACAAGGGATGAGCCTCTTCACCTGTTCAATAGACATGTGTGTGTGTGTGTGTGTGTGTGTGTGTGTGTGTGTGTGTGTGTGTGTGTGTGTGTGTATTACTATATTATTATAACTGACACTCCGTATTCGAAATAGATATTCCGTTTTTATTTTATTATTAAACAGTGTGCATCACGTCTATTGGCCTGTGTATCCGAAGAATCTTAGTAAAGAAAACCTGTTGTCTTTCAGGGACATAATATTGCACTTTTCTTTGTAAGGGAAAAAATCGTTTGATCTCGCGTTTATTTAAATCACGAAGTTTCTACTATAATAATGTTCGAAGTTTATAAATCAAAATAATATAAACGTCAGATTAAAATTAAATCCATTAATTATTCAGAGATTGCTTTGTTTACGTTACGGATACGAAATTGCACATTTGAGAAAAATAATGTTGGCGAAAACGATGTGCTTTTCTTTAAAAGGCAAAATAAGGCCTTGCTCAACGGGACGTTCTTCTTGGCTGGGCGGTAGTACACGTGAGATCAAACAGCGATTTTAGGAAAACGCAGGTTCAATCCATGCTGAAAAACATTTTCTACTTATTAAAATAAAAATAGGCTGACTCTCTATTTCAAATACGAAATGTTAACTATGATAAGGCTTGAAGTAATAATGCCTGGCAATCGTTTTCATGTACAGCCGTCTGCGGGTGTGTTTAACCAATCCTGCTGACTTGTTATTCAACACCTTATTCAACAGTCAAAAGATGGTTTATGCTGAGCGGATGTGAGCTACAATTTTGGGGAAAGAATGCACAATCTGGCGTGATTATTAGTAGAACAAGGCCAGTACTATTAATTCCAATCACGATGACTTCGCGCTAGCTTTAACATCGGTTTCCGAATAGCTTTGTCTATCAAAAGTCTATAGATAAAGAGATAGATATATTATCTATATATCTAGCTAGCTGTTTGTAAATATATACGGAAAAAGCGTAAAAGTATTTAAGAACTTGGGTAGCAATACAAGTAATTTGTTCTGGTGTCTCCACCTGTACATGAGTCTTAGTTTATGTCTCTGCTTATTGCTTCTTTGAGTAGGAGACTTTCTTATGTTCATTTATTCATATGTATGTCTGTGCATGTTTCCTTTTGTGTGCTTGTATGTCTGTGTGTTTGTTTATATGTTCGCGTACATATGACGCTTGTATCCATTTGTTATATACTTCTAAACTCTCAGAAAGATTAACCTTCCCTGCAGTTGAAATCATGTCAAAATTCCGGAATGACATTTCGAATTCCCACGAGTTTAAACCTTTGTGGTGGTCCGGTGTACAGGGAATCGTTAAGTTTTAAGCGGACATCATATTTTGTCAGTTTTCATGTTTTTTTTTATCTCATTGGTTTTTCATCATCATCATCATGAAAACAGTATCTTGATTGTTTTTCTTTTATTGTTATTTTTTTATATTTATTTTTTATGCCAGATCGTTTTGTTTATATTTATGTATCTTTATTTTTCTTATTTGAATTTTATTTATTTTGGTATGTCTGTTTACATTGTTACTGTTATTATTTTCATCTTTAATATTAATAGTGATATTCATACTGATATTAATAGGAATTTTTTCCTCGTGTTGAAATGTAATGTCGGACTTTACAGGAAAATATATAATAGTATAATTTTAAAAAATCCCTTTCATCAAAATTCCTCTTTGTAACCTTTGTAAAGGTCCAGTATTCATTCGATATCAAAACATATTTTAGAAATGAATTGTTATTTAGCTACGTAAGCAGAGATACGCATCGTCAAAGGGAGAAGAATAGTCGTTGGAATCATTCCAAGATTTCCTGAAAAAAAACTCAAACTATTTTCCAAGGATTCTATATCTTGATTTTTCTCAATTATTCGTTATAGGTTGTCATCGCGGATTATTTGAAAGATCTTCACCTCAAGAGCGATAATTCTGAAATTCATTTTGACACTCAGTATGTTTACAGCTGATTCAATGCATCAACTTCATTCTGTCAATGATATCTATATTTTTATTAACTTAGTAATAAATAAGTACATTTAATGAAACCAATTGATAGTAAAGAACAAAAATTCTGTTAAATGATTAAAGAGGAGCGCAATAATATACGTAATTAAAGCCATTGTTATTTTAAAAACTGTTAATGCTGCTAAAATAACGAGTAAATTTTTTAGATATAATTTCAATGACATGTCGTCAGTACCAGTTTTGATTTTGAGGTATCGTACTTCGTCGCGTTTGTTTTGTTTGTTTGTCTGTCTGTCCGTGGTCAAGATATATCAAGACCTGCTGGATGGATTAAGATTAAATTTTCAGGAAAGATTGGTCTCATGACTAGCACGAACTTATTAAATTTTGGGTACAGGATAAAGATTGTTATTTTTTCATCTTCTTTTTACTAATATTTTTTCGCACGTTCCACGTCCCAAATTCTGAATTACCTCCCCTAGATGGCTTTACATCACTACATCTATATGCATTATTTTTTCTATGTAAATATTTTTATTTATAATATAAATTTAATATCTGTTATCCAAAAGCGATATATATATATATATATATATATATACAGAGAGAGAGAGAGAGAGAGAGAGAGAGAGAGAGAGAGAGAGAGAGAGTACGCGCGAGTTCATTACCCATTTTAATAAACATATCTTGCTAATCGCTAAGATGATGTCGGTATTGCTTTGGCGGAGGTTTGCTGTCTTTGATTTCTCTTGCTATAATTATTATTGATATAGCTATGTATATATCTTAAAAGGAATATTGTTTAATATCAATTCTCAATATTTATGATTTGTCTTAACAAAGATAATTATTTTTATTGGAGTGACAACAAATCTTTTCAATATTCCATCACTCACGTCAGTATTTTAGTTGATTTTAGTAATCTTTCCGTCAGAATAATATCGTTTGTTTGTTGTATTTCCAGTTGCTTTAATCTTTTTTTATAAAGACTAATCAAAATGTGCTAATATTGGCAAATACAACTATCGTCTTCATAGTCTATAGTTATTTTAATTATTTTCTTTGCAAGGTAAATGTTTTTCTTTTTTCAATTTTACGTTTTTTTCGAGTTTACTTTCACTTCTTTCTTTCTGTGTCGAGATTTTTAGACTAAAGAAAGATCTGCAATGTAATCGGTCCTGACTTGGCATCTCAGAATTAGTCACTTTCTCACCGACGTGACGTGCCCTTTCCCTTATCTTTTCTACAAATATTTTCATGGTAACTACTCTGACGAGCTTTTTCTGATGCTCTGACTACATGAATTTAAACATGCTACTAGATTGGAATCCAGGTTCTACTATTTCACCGTTGAAATAGTTAAGTGTAACCACAACTTCTATCCCAACAGTTTCTTTTCTTACACTTCTTGCCTGTGGAACGCCCTTTTGTTTACTTACTTCCTTGATAGCTACAACCTCCAAAAAATTAAATGCTACATCAATTGCCATTTTCTATTTCTTGAATCCTGTACATCTTTTATCCTTTCTTCAATACTCCTTGTACCTAGTCTTTTCTCTCATTGTAAATTACTATTGACAGTCCCGCTTTGCTTGGAGTGAAACGATTAAAAAATATATATATTAAACATACATTTACATTCCTCCAATACCCTAATTATTTCTTATTCAACGCAAAACAAAAGGCTCATTAAATATTTCAAATTCTAAAAAACAAAAACAAAACAAACTTTGTTTAAACAACTTTTATTTAGTATTTTTTTCCATCAGTTTTCATTAGAAAATTACCTAAACAGACCTTCACAGGTTTTGTAAGAACGATACCTCTGATGACTGACATTTTTTAATCGTTTAACCCCAAGCAAGGCGGTACCGCCACTAATGCGCAGGGGGCTACATAAGAGAGTAAAAGCTTAGGCAGGAGGAGGGTGAAGAGAAAGACGAACCAGTTACAAGGGGTGTCAGAGAAAGGGCAAGAGAAAGATAGAAACATAGGTATGAAGACAGTTTGCGAAGGTAGAGAGAAAGGCAAAAAACAAGATACACGGGGTGATGTAGAAAGGACTGGAGTCAAGTGGAACCTTGTTGTCAGTCTGGTTGATCCAGTAAATTCTTGTGGAGGAGCAACCAGCGACCTAAGTTCGTCGGAGTAAAAGCCATGAAAATATTTGTAGAAGTGACAGAAGGGAGCCGCATCCCACCGGTGAGAAAGTGGCTGGAGTCGAGCTGCCAGGTCGGGACCAATCACATTACTGATTCTCGTTTAGAACCTGTCGAGAACACTGAGACGAACAGTAGGGGTGCCTGACCAGATATGACAACAGTATTATATGCACCTTCGGATGGTTGATTTGTATATGTGCAAGATGGATTCAGGCTGAAAAAACCTCCTGGTCCGACACAGTGACCCAACCTTCCTAGCATTGGATTTAGCTATTGATTCAATGTAATGATTCCACTTGAGGTCGAAAGATAAGGCGAGGCTGAGGAGACGCAGTATATTACTTTCAGGGAGGTTTGCTTGGTCCATGCTTATAGGAGACAGGAGAGACTGCCTGTGATGGCTGACAGATAGCAGCTTCGTTTTAGAAGCATTGGCATTTACAAGCTATTTCTTTCCCCAGTCTATCACAGAGTGAAAATTCTTCTCAAGGTTAGCAGCGAGGTTTGATTCCAGACGAGTCAAATGTGAAGTTTGATGAGAATCTGCGAACGGAGCATTTGACCTTGTCTACAGATGCCATGAGGACCTCAACATTTATTGATTAAGGGAGGGATGGAGGACTTGCTGTTGTTCAGCACACGTTTGCAGAGCCGCCAATAGTTTTTGGAACCGAAATTGCGAGCATCTATGCACATCTCACGTGATGCGGAACATTACATTAATCCCACTTCAATTGATCACTAGTGCTGCTGTGCTCATCAACCAAAAAGAAAGCTATTATTGACACCACAGCATCGGTTACCAGGTCACTTAGACAAACAAGGAATATTTCTAGATATTATGGATAGAGAAGAGTTTAAAGCTGCTTTAATACTTGTAACAGACGCACATCTTGCTGCACATCATTTATCTTCATGCTCGGTATAATAGACTGGTATATTATTATACAAATAATCCCTCTTGACCCATAGGCGCAAAACGTATACCCGCTACTCTAAATATATTCAACTTCTAAGATTTGACTTTTCAATTTTATGTTTAAGTTTTATTTTAAATTAAATTAAAATATCACTGAAAGAGATACTGTATATTTTATTTTTAAAGGAAATGCGTCAATCCCGTGACGAACGTACGGGACTCTTATTATAGTATAGACTGAACAACTCAAATTCATACATTAGAATATTATAATGGACAGTTCAAATAATTCGTTTCATTATCAGTGAAGAGGGTCTAAAAGAGAAATGATTAAAAGAGCATCACAAACAATGGCAGGTATTGCAAAACTAAGAAGCATTTGCAAAGACAAAAGCATCTGCCTTAAATGTGACTGTTGGTTTCATTTATTTTTCTGTGCGAATCTCTAACATTAACAGTAGAAATATAGACTGACGCAATGTGAGACAATCTTAAACAAGAAACGAACCCATTAGAAACATTATAACCACTGTCAACAAGAGAAAGTTGAAAAAGCTTGGAAATTTTATAAGAGCCAAGAATATTTCCACTGCGCTCGTACAATCTCTGGCCAAAGAAAAAAAGACAGACAGGAAACAATGAACTGAAAATGTCAATGAATAAGCAGGAAAATTATTCACAGAGACTAAAACATTGGGAACGATAATGATGATGATGATGATCGGCATGTTTCCTGGTAAAGCTGATTTGTTTCCAGGATCACATAATTAACTGACACTTTATAAGACTTTGAACTCACCAGATTTATGCCACTTTGAACATGTATGAGATTTTTGCGCACCTAACTAAATTCTGCTTGCAAATTCAACAAGGTAACTCAGTCATGAAGAGTCCTGAAATAGGCCTGTGTAAGATATATCTATACAACGATCCTATCTTCTCGACTCGATGCTAAGTCGCGTAGCCATTGGAATACAGTGCCCCAAGAAAATCTTTCTCAGAAAATAATTCTATGGTCTTATATTAATATATATATATATATATATATATATATATATATATATACATATATGTGTGTGTGTGTGTGTGTGCGTGTGTGTGTGTGTGTGTGTGTGTGTGTGACCCCATAAATATCATAATTATCTAATTAGGCAAATTATTTATATTCCTGTATAGGTGCAATAATTTTAGATTACAATATTTTTATAAAAAATGAACTAGAATAGTAATTTCTTCCTCAATGAGACAAGACTTTCATCAAATGCTCTCCCCAATCTCAATTACCTAATCATTTTAACGTAATCACCTAATAAGTATTATATATTTACCTGGTACATTTTATGTCGGGTGGGAACCTTAAATCATCTCTCAGTTGCGTCTCTGTCCTCGAAGACAGAGTGCGGCTCTGTTGTAGCTGTCCGAGGGCAGATGTGCAACTGAGAAAAATTATACTGATTAGATGCCCGGTCCCAGGGAACAGTGTCCCGAGGCCGCGCCACCCCATTGCATCAGAGAAGTGGACATGGTGCTCGTCACCGGGGCCAGCGCGACCGGCGGTTGAGGGGACTGGGGAATTTTTGTTCCTTTGCCCGCTCTTACGCATCCAGGCTCCCCACATTAAAAACCGACCTTGTGTCACATCTCGCTCCAGTAGGGGAGTAGGGTAAATGTAATTTCCTAATTGTAATTTCGTCAACAAATAAATATATCAAGAGTAGTATAAAAGGTAGTAGCTTTGAAAGTAAATTCGGTGAGCTAAGTTCGAATTCCGGTTGAATTCGTTATATACAGACACTTTTGTCCCCTAAGTATGAACGCATCTGTACCCAATCCAGTTATGGATTGAAAAAGAGGGCAGATGCAACTCTGGATCTGGAATTAGTATTCGGTCTTGGATATGGGTAACTATAAATTCAAAACTATATGTAGCTCTTCAAACTTGCATGACATACAGAAATGGAAAAGATTATGGCGTTCATAATTTATCCGTTTGATTTCGACTGAGGTCGACAACTGACTGACTGAAAATATAACTTTTCAGGTAAGTGCGCGCTCAAAACATTCAAGGAAGGAACGCTTAGAAAAATATGTTTGTAGGCAGGATTCCTTCTTAAGATGAAAGCACTAATATTTTTCAGTCACCATTTGTCAAGGTGAATGTGTAGAAATAAAGGCCATTACTATGTTATTTGGAAATTATAATTTATTACTAAGAAGAATTGATGATTTGTTTTTCTTTAGTTTGTTTATTTTGTAGCAAGGGACCGAGTAACAGAACGTTACTTCGAGTCGCAGAGTTCGTTTCAAATGCCCATAACTGAAACACATTTTATGTTTTCCGACCCTGGCGAAGAGATGTTCAATCGGAATGTACATTAAATGCCGGATATCAATGATTGCTGGCTCAAATCAGCGGCAGATTGGCGGGGAACAGATGGCAACGAAAGCAATTTAGTCATGTGAAAAGAATCTGTACACGCGATTCCTCCGTGTTTTAATGTAGCGAATATGTTGAAAGGGAGAAATTAAGATGATGAGAAGAAGAGTAGTGAGAATAGGAAGAGAAACAAGTGGGGAATAAATGAGGTTAGAAGAAAGGAAAGTAGTGTTGTCATTATAGACATGGATACAAAAGAACGTATTTTAGATAAAGAAAGGATTTATTTAAATGAAGAAAAAGAAAAGAGACATGCAAGAACATGAAAAAAAGTAAAAAAGAAAAAGAATAAAGAATATATTCAATAATTTGCGTCTGGAGACAATATTGAAATGAGAAGCTGACATCCACCGTACAGTGTAAATTTATTATCCCCTCTTTATATATATATATATATATATATATATATATATATATATATAAAGTAGAATTCTTGAAATTTGGTAAGGTACATTCCAATAGAGACGAACTCCAAGGAGAACTCAATGTTAAAATTTATTGCTAAATTTAAAAGTGTATTAAAATCAAGAAACAAGAGTTAGATATTTTTACAAATCCATACATATTTCGCGGCTCCAGCTGCTCCTCAGACCAAATTCATACAACAATGAATATTCCATATTTATCCAGGCGAAATCAAGTGAAATAGAAAAATAAAAAAATAAAAAATAAATATTAAAAAGAAGAGAAAAGAAAGAAAAGTAGGAGAAAAGAATAAGGCTAAAGGGAGTTTAACTTAACATACTAAATCTTAGCTTCGTGCAGCGTCTTTGACCTAGATTCATAAAAAAACCTTCGTTAGTGAAAGAATTAAACAATCCCACTCAGTCGATGTTGTGAGTAAACGTCATGGCTAATACAGACGTGGATCGCTGGTCCTACATCCTGGTATTTTTATATACGGGATTTATTGACAACCAAAGCTCAAAACTTCTTCCCAGCTATAAGGTGAATAACTGATTTTTCCCGCAGTAGGTTACCAATTCTTACTGCGATAGTCTGTCTTGCTATTTACTCATAGCTTGGATGAGAAGCGATGGATTCATACCTTTCCCAAGGGTATTAGTTCGTAATTGAATGTAATGAATTCGATTGGAATTCGAAATCAGTTCTCCGATTCTTCAATTCGAGTTGCTATTCCTTGCTCTACCGTGCCTTCTATTAAATGAGAGTTTGCTCACAGATGAAGAGACAGTTAGAGGCTACAGAGATGTAGTTATACTGAAGGATTCTGAGAATACAATGAACAGAGCTTGTAAGGAAGTTTTAAAGAAAACGAGAAAAGCTCTTGTACAGAAAGAGACAGTTGAAATTAAATATTCATAAAACATATTGAAGGCAAGAAGGAGAGAGGGAAACGGTGAGAAATCTGTCAGACGATCTTGTGTCAATGGATGACAGAGAAGGCAATGGTAGTGTTAGTAAAATTGATAAACGTAGCATAGACCTATAAAAGACAGAAAATTGTGAGAGCCATGATCACCCACGTCCTGAACGGGCACAGCATACAAAAGAAAGAGATTGATGACTCAATACAGGCAGTATCAATTTTTCTATGTATTAAGATTTCGACATAATTTATACCACTGTTATTATTCTCTTATCAGTATAAATAACATTGCTTTGATATTAATGTCGATGCAACTTTTATTATCATTATTAATTGATGAAAATGGATGGGCAAACTGTAATAATTGCTTTTATCACAAAAGCATAATCGGTTATAAAGATTATAACAAATACGATTTACGTCAATATTAGTGATCAATATTGTTGTTTCCATCAACTAAGACGAGAAATGATTTATATACAGGGAGCTATGAATGAAATGTCGTCAGAAATACGCAAAAATGAAAATAAAACTGACATCTCATTTTAATAGATATATTTACTAAACTTATCTAAACCTATTTATAAATGGAACTTTGTCTGTGTGTGTGTGTCTGTGTGTCTGTGTCTCTGTGTGTGCGTATCCGTTACCTATAGACTCCAAAACGGCTGAACCGATTTTCTTGAAAATTTACACAGTTGTACTATAAGCGTTAGCTAGGTTTTATGTCGAGGTACCCCCGATAAATATCAAAAATCGATAATCGAAAAAATCGGATTATAGAAGGAGTGGTCCAATTTTAATCAAATTTGATACACTCATAGACAAAGACATAAGAAACGATATTCAGAAGTTTCAAGGTTGCAGTTCTCGACGAAAAAAACTTATTTGATATCGATACCAGGAAATCAAAATTTGACTTACATCCATTCATTTTTCTTTCAGTCTACGGTTTCGCTTTAACTGGAAACATCTATTGCTTTTTAGTCTTTCGTGCCAACGTCCAAAGAGTCTGAGCTCCAGGACCATGGATTAGCTTTAAAGTTTTCATTACACCCGAGCAACGCCGGGCTATACTGCTAGTACAATAATATCTTGAAAGACGAAAGAATAAATTTCTTCAATAAAATCGCCATTGGCTTCAACCGTTGCCTCCAGACGACTTTGGTATCTCTAGGATCTCTTCTGGACGGTCTCCTTGTTTAAGTTGGCGAATGCTGCCATAATCTTTGCCTTCAATTCATTTTTGATTTTACAAAGAGTTTTGTAAAAATCTTGCTCCACTGCCCCACACATCATAATCAAGGAGGGTTGCAGTCATGGGAGCTAGGTGGCCAGATGTAAGGGGTGATGTGTTCGCAGAAATTGTCTGATAGCTATAACTGGTTTCTCCTGCTTGCGTGGTATGGTTCAGAGTACGGTTGTCAGACATAGGGTCTTCCAGCAGCCACCCTCTTGACTCAGAGCAGCACTACTTCCTCAAGGCTCTTGATGTAGGCCTCCGTGTTGAGCCTGAAATCCTTTGGGAAGATGAATAGAGGCATAACTACTATTGAACACTCCAAATACCTTCGTAATCCCCAATAGACTCTCCAAAACTCTGCACTGCCCTCTGATTGACACCCATGCACTCTGAAGTGTTCGTTTTGGAGCTTCCTGTATGAATACTAAGCAGTACGGCATGCTGTTTCCAACTTTATTGCGGAGTAAATTGTGTCATGGTGCTCTTTTTCTCACAGACGGTGCGTAAATGACTATACTATATTGTGCAGTTGACAAAAAACAAAAAACAAAAACAAAAAAAACAATGTGATAAAAGATTCATGGGTGGTAATTTTGAATAGTTAAGATTATATCGATAAAACAGAAGTTATTTTATATGATTCCTCAAAATTTCTGAAGAGTGTTCCTTCAAATAATGCCAACAAAATAGAGGCAAGAATACAAAGATGGTTTTTCTCGGTATATAAGAGCAACCTTGTTTTCAAGTCTGTGTACAATCGCATTATACCCGTTGGTTCCCAACGTCTAAGGATATACAGTTTATTGAAGGTACATAAGGATGATGTGTCTCTTAGACCAATTTTATCTATGGTTGGTTCTGTACAAATAACTGGTTGAAATATTTAAAACTGTTTTTGATCTATTTTTCACTTATTGCATCTCAGACTCATTTAACTTAACTATTTTTAAGAGAAACTCTGAGCTTTTTTTTTGCGAAAAAGCTTTTAGTGTCTTTTGACATTGTTAGTTTGTATACAAATGTATCCCTTCAAGATACCTTACATATTTGTAATGATGCTCCCTATAGGTGTCACCTATAGGGCACGAAAGCATTTTATTTTATTTTATTTTTTCCTTAAGGAATTCTTTCGTGCCAACGCTTCATCAGAAGGAAACCCTTGGTAAATTTAGACAATACAAGAAGACATCTTTTTCATAGAAAAGAAATAAATGATAATAGAAAATGTTGGAACACGATTTAAAAAATTATTATTAAAATAATTTACGAATAAAAGAATAATAAATGTTCCAAAAGAGTAACATGGAAAAACAATTTACTCATAAATCTCCAAATAAACAAAAAGAGCAAATAAAGTGCTCTTTTTCTTTGCCCAGATCCAGTTGGTGTAACTTAATAGGAATCGCTTCTAGTACACGTAAATAGTATGCGGACTGGGCTCTGCGTAAAACTGTGAAAAAGTCATCTGCATTTTCCTTCGTTCAGACCAGGTTGTCAAGTAAGCATTGACCTATGTCTAAGCCATACCCAGACTGGGTCATCCTCGAAGGTTGGCTTGGATATTTTGATCTTATACTAGCAGGAACATGTTGACAATTTCGGGCCGCCGGTATTTGAAAAGCCTGTTCCATATATTCGGCGTTACACTGATATTTGAAATACGGGTTACACTTCACCGATGACTGGCGTGTGTATACATCGCTTATATATATAATACGCTAAAATTTCCCTTCTCTGATTCTAGGTGTCAGACTCCGACTGACACCAAACTGGTTGAGTCTCGGACCCGGCTAGAAGCAAGTAGATGTCTAGCCACACTGATGAACAGAGAAACAGACTTGTATGTAGATGACATATATATATATATATATATATATATATATATATATATATATATATATATATATAATTTATATTTGGGGAATCTTTTAAAATGACTTTCATTTTATTGATATAATCTTGACTAACCGTGTTTGAAAATTTTATCAGACTTAATGACAAAAATATCACTTTTTTTAACGAATTGAGGACCTAGAGCGGACACTCTGCCAAGCGAGAAAACCACGATCAGCGGAAAGAGATGAATATTCGCAAGATAATTTTGCGTGGAGAGAACTTATCAAAAGAGAAAAGTTTATGAAAACTCAACTGAGAGAAGAAAAGTTTAAATTCAGCACAAATTTGCTCTTTGGAAGAAGGAATTAAAAATCCAACCCTCTAGAAAGAACAAAGTTGTCCATCTGTAAGATTGACTTTGTAGAAATTAAATATATGTTTATCAAAATTTCCATTTTCAGAACAAAACTTTAAGATATGAGAGAATTCAAATAACTTTGTTATATATATATATATATATATACTCGTTTAACTTTACTATTTTTAAGAGAAACTCTGAATTTTTTTCGGGAAACAACTTTTAGTTTCTTTTGACATTGTTAGTTTGTATACAAATGTATCCCTTCAAGATACCTTACATATTTGTAATGATGCTTCCTATAGGTGTTACCTGGGTCCTGCTCTAATTTCAAAAGGTCTGTTGTTGTAGTTTATACATATAGCAACAAGGGTTAAATTTAGTCTCGATAATACCATGTACTCACTAGTCGACAACCGTACTCTGAACCGTACCGCGCATATATAGGCACGGTGGAGTAATGAATAGCGGTCCGTGTTAAGGAATTGAATAATCCCAGTCGAGTTCGTTACATTCATTTACTTACAAATATCTCTGGGAACAGTATGAGTCAATCTTTCCTCCAGATATGGCTAAATAGCAGAAAAGACTGGATCCTATAGACGCTCCTATATTTGTAGATGAAGGACAATTCTGAATTGAAAGCTTTCTGCTATTTATTTAATAACCTCGCCAAAACTCAATTTACCAAGAATATTTGATTACATCAACACTCGTTTAGACACGGTCAATCATGGAGGGATTCCTTCCACAGGAATGAGAAGACCCTGGATTTGGATACACATATATACAAGGAAATTAATAGGCAAATAATCAGACAAGAGATTATTATCTGAATTTTTATCCTAAAATCTCATTGTGTAATGTCTGAATTACTCTATTAATATTAACTTAAGTTAAATTAAGTGCACTGGCAATGAAAGAGATGATGCTGAAAAGAATAAATATTTTGTTGTGTAAAATAAATGCTTTTTCATCATTAGTCCGCGTATTTATTGATGTTATTACGTATGTTCCTATCTGTACATTTATCTATTTTTATGTTTGTATGTCTATATAGTTATTGCTAGATGGCTGAAATGACACGTATCTTTATATCTTTGTATAAAAAGTGCTATAGAAAATGGAATTTTTATCTTGTGTAGAGATAACCCCGTATTATTGCCTTTTTGTAAATTTTATAATAATTATACCAAGAGAGAATAAAATAAATATGAAGAAATAGAGAGAGAGAGAGAGAGAGAGAGAGAGAGAGAGAGAGAGAGAGATAGAGAGAGGTAGCCAAATGAGGAGACACATAAGCTAACTGAAAGTGAGGTTGACAGAATATAAAATAGTTATCTGTGCTTCCGTACACAAGCAGACCGTATCATAAGCACAACATTAATAGACTAACAATCGTTTTCGTTGTGTTTGAAGCTTTATGGTCATCCGTATGTGAGCAAAGCGTTGGCGAGTAACGTTCTCACATGTCAGACGTGAACGATCAAAGAAAGATTTTATTGCGCGCAAGGCAGAGTGCGGGTTGTTGGAAGGCGTGACTGCAAGATGTGGGCATACATGGGGTTCGGTCTCGGTCCGTTCAGGTTGGGTAGACCTCGGCTGACGTTGACATCGAATTGAGGAGTGCCTGATGCACTTCTGGGATGATTGAAACCCTCGGTAAAATCGACTAAAGTACACGCTGCAACCCAAATGCACAAACACACATATATGTATATTCACACTCATACACATATATGCATTATCTATCTATCTATCTATCTATCTATCTATCTATCTATCTATCTATCTATCAGTAACACATACATGTATACAAAGTGATTATTTTAAAATTTCTAACATTTAAATAAACACATTAAACAAAATCCGTTATAATTTTAGTTTTAATAAACCCATACATAAGTATAACAAGAATGCGAGAGTGATTACGTTCTCGGCTCAACCAAGACGGGCAAAAAATTTTTATGTTTGCTAATTAGATCAGAATTTTGTAAATGGTTCCGGAGAAAAACTTTTCCGAAATTTAATGTAATCCCCTACCTCGAGTTGTGGAGCTTACTGAAAATAATATAACTCGAGGTAGGAGATTACATTAAGAGGTAGTTTATATAGATAGAGTTGGAAGATAACGGTGGACTCTAGATTTGAACAGGTAAAGATTGTAGTGATCGGGGAAACATCCTCTTGGGAGTTTGTTCCATAGGGCCGTGGTACGCGGGAAGAAGCTGTTCGAGTGGAGCTTATTTCTGGGCGATGGAATACAGTGGGTGGCTTGCTACTATGTAAGTGCATAGAAGGTCCTAGCCGTGAAGGTTAGACCTGGTGGAATCAAGAAATTTAGTTCGTCTGAGCACTTTATATGCGTATGTGGTACCAAGTGAGGATCGAACTTAGGTATTCAAATGTGTTAATTCTAGCGAGACAAGCTTGCTAACAGTTAACCTGTTAACCTACGTTGAGGCACCCAATTTATATATATATATATATATATATATATATATATCTGCGAATGACTATATATATGTATATATATATAATACTGTGCAAAAGTATTAGGACAAGAAATATTTTATCTTTTATGAGGTATCAAAATAAAATTTAAAATCACCCCTGTTCTAACATTTTTGCACACTACTGGTAGTGTGCAAAAATGTTTTTTTTCCAAAAAACCTCACTGAAATTCAAATACAGGGTGAAAAGCCAAGTAAATTGCTAATAAATATTGGTTATTTAAAATTAGGTGTAAAAGAAATGTATAAAAAAGAAGTTATATTTAATTTTTTCTATTTTCTATTAAACAAGTTATTTTGAAACTACTCTATTGAACATCTATGGTATATTTTGGATAAAAAAAATTGATAAATCTAATGTTACTTTGCAAGACACTTTCGGAACAAACACAAGCTGCTTGACAGGAGATACCATTAGATACATTGAAGAAACTTGTGATGTCAACGCCTGACAGAATGAAGGCTGTGATCAATCAAAAGGCTATTATACTAAATATTAAATTTATTTTGTAACAAGTATTTTTTTCTTGTTAAAGCATTTGTTGAGTAGATCAAATAAAATTACTTTAATTAAATTGTTTATTTTCTGTCAGTATGCCTCATAAAAATAAAATAGTTCTTGTCCTAATACTTTTGCACAGTACTGTATATATATATATATATATATATATATATATATATGTTATCCTCTATGGAGTTTCATGTGTTATGCAATCATCAAGTGCATATTTCAAACTGACAGTTTATTAGATTTGAATTTAAATTCATTTGATGTTCATGAAAATTAAATCTTATAAAGTTAATTTACTGCTTTTTTAACAACGAAAATTTAAATATTCTTAGGTTACATGTAGATAAAAATTTAAGATCTAAATTTAAAATTAAAATAAAAAAATACAGAATATTAAAAAGGAAAAAATACAGGTTAAATAAATCAAAGGGGAAATTCTTCAGACTAATAATATATTTATTGATAGAGTCATAAGTTGTGTGATCCAAGACGTAAATTTACTGGCGAGATTCGTTCACTTCAATAAACTGTGGAATTAATAAATGATTCTTTCTTTTAAAAATTGCATTTATTATATAAGAATTACTATCAGAAATACTATGGCCAATACACTGAGTTTCTTATTTTATGAACAATACATTTTATTATAAAATAAAATGCAATTATAAAATACAATACATTTATTATAAAATACAATACAACACAATATATAGTACATCATATTATGACCAATACACTGAGTATATTATTATGAATAATTTCCTGGGAATATTGTTTTGTAAAAAATACACTTTATGCTCATATAAGCTCCTTTTTAAATTCCTATACAGTTATGAACACAAGCGGGATCTTTTACAAACAATGGACTTAGTGATTTGTCTGAAATATCTTGCTATTTGTTGTTTTCTGCATTTCCTAGGTGTAATGGTTAGCAAAATTTGTCTCGCTAGAATCATTACAATTGTGTAGTGGTTTCAGTCCTCACTGTATGTTCAATTCTTTCGGCCTTGTGCCACAGCTAAGTTCCGCTTAGACAATCGCTATATAGAACGCATACAAATGAAGTAAATTCCTCAGCTTACAATTATAAGGCTAGTATCGTAGTTACACAAGATCTTCAACGAATTTCTTGAGATTTCAGTGAGACCCGTAAAACATACTTGCAATTGCCAAAGTATTATTTTTTAAATTTCTGCAAGGTCTAAAATTATTAAAAAATTACTCTTTATACTTTAACTTTACATCCCATTTTAAAGGTTAAACTAAAAACCATGTCTGTTAATTTGAGATTTCGAGAACCCAGACATTAAAAACCAAAAAAAAAAAATAAAAAAATAATAAAAAAAAAGCTTCGGCATGTTTACATTGGCGCTGAGAGAAGTGGTTTGCATTTTAATTAAGCGGAACAATATAGCCATCATTCTTCGAATAAATTTATTAATTTCAATAAGTATTTATTTTTCTTTACCGTTCTTGAGACAGGAGCATCTATTTCTTGCTATTTACCCATATTTGGAGGACGCGAGATCGACTCATACTTTTTCCATTAGTATTTCCTCTTTGTGCATTTAATGGCTAATAATATAAGACGGATAATATATATATATATATATATATATATATATATATATATATATATATATATATATATATATATATATATAAACGATAAATGCATGAAATTTTTCGGTCCGTTCAATATATATATATATATATATATATATATATATATAATGTGTATTAGCATGTGTGAATATACATTATATAGTTAGAGATGTAGTCAAGCGTATAACTTGATACGTTTTGTTGATATATTCGTTCCGGCTGGATTCACTTTCATCTGGCAAAAAAAAAAAAAAGAAAAAAGAAAAAGAAAACAAGAAGAGATAAGGAAAGGCAGAAACGAAGAACAAGAAGAGGAATTAGGACGACAAAAGTGACAGAGAAATATCAAAGAATTAAAGACAAAGTAAAGGGAGATAGAATGATCCGCCATTACGTTTAGATCTGACATTCATTAAGCCTCATTTTGAGTAAAATTTATGACTGAACAAGCATATGACAGAAACTGCAAAAGCGTGTGTACATGTTTTGATGTGAAATATTTTTTAGTTGAAACTTTAAAGTGCTTTGATAATGTTAGATGTACATATGAATATAAAAGTTAATGTCATATACTTGCGATATAGAAAGATGCGATTTTTGAATTTTTTCACCACCACCACCACCACCACCACCACCACCACCATCTTTATGCTAACTATTTCTGGAAAGATTTAAAGCAGTTAGTTCATGAAATATTAACGAATACTATGAATTAGCCCATAAAGAATTCTTTTAACAAAAGTATTAAGTGTTTAAGCATGTCACCAATCTCTAGCAAATTAAGATTACAGAGTTTTGATACTATCAAAACGTTCATCTGCAATAAAAATTTTCGAAAATATCCATTGGAAAGTTATAAATCCATATCCTTTCCCAGCTGTGGGTTAAATAATACGATTTGCTTATAGAAAATTCATCGTTATTTAAAAAAATCCTAATGCAATATTCCTTCGCAAAATAAAATCTATTCTTACAATCCAAAATGTTTTCGGCTTTAAATAACCTACAAAAGGTTGATAATCCGTAAAATATCAAATAAAACTCATTATACCTACCTACCTACCTACCTACCTACCTACCTACCTACCTACCTACCTATCTCTTACTTTCTTTCCATTCCTGAAGTGGAAGTATAAATCAATGTCTTCCCCAGCTATGGGTTAAATAATAAGATTGATTTATAGAAAAATCATAGTTATTTTTAAAAAATTCCAATGCATGTTCCTTCGCAAAATAAAAATTATGTTTACAATCTAAAATATTTTTCGGCTTTAAATAACTTTCAAAAGGTTGATAATCCGTAAAATCTCAAATAAAACTCATGCTACCTACCTACCTACCTACCTACCTACCTCTTTTCTTTTTACTTTTTTCTTTTTTTTTCCATTTCTGAACTGAAAAGTTACTCCTGTTTTACATATATATATAGGCAGATATATTAACGAGGGTAATAAGCCTCTAATTATTGGCTGAAATTTATTCTGAAATTTTTACTATAAAATGTTCACTTTCTGTTATCAACAGATTAAGGGGACTGATAAAAATTATGTTGAAAAGTAAATATTTATTATGTAAAAGAAATGTTTATCCATCATTAGTTTGAAAAAAAAAAGAAGTTATCGCCTTTAAACCCCATATTTTATCGCGTCGTTTAACAGTGTAATTCTGAACATTAAGGTGGCTGCATTCGCTTAACAGTATATACTTAAACTGTAAAGATTTTACAGCTATCTTGCAGTTTTATTAGAAATATAGATTTTTAGTTTGTTGGATCGAATTACAGACTTCACCTCGAAATGCATAAAACTAAATACATAAAACAATACTTAGCAAAATCGAGTAACATGTGAAACTTTGTTTAGAATAATATATAGTATTGATTATTTTCTATCGCTATCGAGTCAGTAAGATGTTTGGGCAACGTAACGGATAAATTCACTTACGCGCAAATAACCTTGGGAAAGGTATTAATCCGTCTCTTTCTTCCAGTTATGGGTTAAATAACAGGACAGATTGGGTTCTATAGCCTTGGTCGGCAACCAGTCTACCGCAGAAAGCAATGGCACACTACTGCGGGATAATCTTCTGCCCAGTCAGTCATGTCTCTTTCGAGACATGATCGCCCAAGCGTGTATCGCGTATGGCACTTAACTGACTGAACGGATAAATACGCGGAAAGTAGAATATAATGAGACAGTTCAAGTAAATCTAAACCGTTCAAGCGCTTACTCTGAATCACGTTTCATTTCACTAATGTAGATTTTGTTCTTGTGAAATAGAATTATTTTTCTGATGACACCGGCTTATTGGCGAAATATGACAAAGTAAAAAACAAATCCAAAGTAACTTATGTATTTACCATTCGATCGGATAAGTATATAATTTTACTCACATCTAATTGTACGAAAATATTAACAATAAATGTTATTTTGCGGTTCGAAATTAAGTAAAAAGAACACTTTTATGAATTCTGTTTGTTGAGTATTGGTAAATAACGTGCCGATCCTCACTGATAAAGACAAGACAATCAAAGATTTATCTTACTCTCTTTTAATTTCAATTTTTTATTGCTGGAACGTAATAACTTTAAAAACGAAACCTTGTGTAAAGCCAGTTTTAGTGCAGAAGGTAAAGTTTAAAAAGCAGAAAATAAAACAAAGTATTAATTACAAACACTTAAATATTTGTTTTTATTTCTGAGATGAGGCATTGTCATTATTTACACAATTTACATTGTTCACACTGGTGTCCTCGTCTTTGTTGCCATATTCACGACGTTTCGGCCGTTGTAAACTCCGACATTCTTCAGGTGATTGGAATTTCGAACTGAACTCTTTATTTTGTTCACTGCGGTAGATTGTTCTCGTTCCCTGAGTTATGCTGCTTCCAGATATCTCAGTTATTACTGGCTCTGTGGATAAAAGCGTTGATTAGATCCAGTGACTTGAGCGAGTTCAGTACCTGGCTACAGCAGAGTTGAACTAAAATCTTAGAGAGTTAAGTTAAATGTAGATAACTGAGACATCTGAAGGCGGCATGACTTATGGAACGAGAACAATCCACTGAACGAAATAAAGTTTTCAGTTCGAAATTCGGAGCGTACAACTACCGAAACGTCGTGAATACAGCAGGAAAAATGAGGACAACAGTCCGAACAATGTAAATAGTGTGAATACAGGCATTTAATTGTTTTTAAGTTCCTATTATGAATAAACATTATTTGAAATTTAGACAAAATTCCTATGTTTTTATGTTTAACAGCATAAATTAAAACAAAAGAATTGATCTGCATTTTACGGATTATTAAACTTTTGTAATTTATTAATAGCCATAAAAAATTTTTAGATTGTAAGAATAGTTTTGTAGATAATGATTTACAGTTACAAGTCTTAATAATCAACTCATCATTGGGAGAGAATAGGTACTTTCATATAGTACATATATATATATATATATATATATATATATATATATATATATATATATACATATAATATCAGAGATATATATTAATATATAAAGAATTGTTTTGGAGATAATAATGATTACTGTTACACATCCTAATAATCAGCCCATAACTGGGAGGGAAGAGGTACATTCATATAATACAAATATATATATTAATATGTAATGTCAAATATATATATATATATATATATATATATATATAAAGTCAAAGATATATATTAATATATGGAAAATATTTTCGAGCTAATAATGATTTACTGTTACAAATCCTAATAATCAACCCATAACTGGGAGAGAAGAGGTACATTTATATAATACATATATATATATATCAATATATAAAGTCAAATATAGATATTAATACATAAAGAATTGTTTTGGAGATAATAATGATTTACTGTTAAAAGTCCTAATAATCAATCCATCACTGAGAGAGAAGAGGTACTTTCATACATTTCTCAAAGTGATTTTCACGTAAATGTATAAAATGACTCGAATTGGAATACGGCTCACCGGTTTCCAATTCTGAGTTGTTACCCATTACACCATCCACACATCAAAACTCACAGTACCTGGTATTCCCAAGCGGTCACCTATCTAGGTACAGACCCGGATCGATGTTGTTTAGATTCTTTGATTGTGTAACGACTGGTATTTCAATGTGAATTGGCCGTAAAACAGCAAAACAGGACGTAACCAATGCATGAAAATCAATCTACATACATAACCAAGACATAAAATCAATCTGCACATTAAAATACTGAAGTAAAGTTATAAATTTACTAGACTTACTGAAGCCATTTCCATAAACTGTAATTTTTTATGAATTACCGCTCTACCAGCCTTCTTCCGATCTTTGGCAAAGTGTTCGAAGCCATTATCAACGCCGAGGTGGTTCAGCATCTCACAGCCCACAGGCTCCTCTCGGACAAACAGTATGTTTTCCGCTTCACCAGGTCTACTGCTGATATGCTAACGACCATCACTGAGTATATATACCAGGCACTCGACAAGAATGGCGAAGCTCGAACCGTTGCCTTGGATATTTCCAAAGCGTTCGACAGAGTCTGGCATGCTGACCTTTTACGCATACTGCGAAGCTATGGTATAACTGGAAATTTGTTTGACCTAATCCAGTAATTCCTCTCTAATTGCACATTGAAGGTAGTATTAAACGGACATGCCTCCCAAAACTACCATACGAACGCGGGTGTCCTTCAAGGCTCTATCCTAGGCCCTACGCTCTTTCTGATCTACATTAACGATCTCCCCGATGCTATAAGATCCCAAGTAGACATGTACGCCGATGACACCAAAGTTTACTCTTGCATCGATCAAAAATCTGGTGTAGGCTATAAAGCGAACCTCGCTGCCGAGCTTGAGAAGGACCTCCAATCCATGATGGACTGGGGTAAGAAATGGCTTGTAAATTTAAATGCTTCCAAAGCAAAGCTGCTGATAACCATCATAGACAATCGCTTCTACCTCCCATTATCATGGAACAGGTCTGTCTTCCTGAGAGTAAAACAGTACGCCTCCTTGGCCTCACATTCTCAGCGGACCTCAAGTGGAAAGACTATATTGAATTCATTGTTAAATCCGCTGCTATGAAAGTCGGTTCTCTGTGCAGAGCCCGGAAGTTTTTCCCGCCTGAATCCATCCTGCACGTCTATAAATCTACCATCCGCCTGTGTATTGAATACTGCTGCCACATCTGGTCAGGTGCCCTTGCTATTCTGCTCGGGGTCCTTGACAAAATACAACGGAGAATCTGTAATGTGATCGATGCCGACTTGGCAGCCCGGCTGCAGTCATTCTCTCACCGGCGTAATGTGGTTTCCCTGTGCCTCTTCTATAAATACTTTCACGGCTTCTGCTCTAATGAACTTAGTTCACTTGTTCCCCACTAGGTATAAATTTGGAAGAGATACTAGATTAGCAACTAGGTCCCACCCTTTTACAGTGAAACCGATAAAATGTAACCGTAATTTCTACTCTAATAGCTTCTTTTCTCGCACTTCTTGCCTGTGGAATTCCCTTCCATATACTTGCTTTCCCGACAGCAATAATCTCCAGGAATTTAAATATAAGGTCAATAGACATCTATCACACTAACTCTCTTCCATTCCCTCAAACACTCTTCCCATCTACCCAACCCCCATCCTCGTTATCCTCATGTTATCATAGTGTTGATGATTGTAACCTTATTGATGAAGAATGTTTAAGCAGATTCTCTTAGAGAGGATGACCAATTCAAGACATTGATTGAGAATAATTCGCATTAAAGAACGCAGTAATTATCGAAAAAACTAAATTTATCAAAATCTATCATCCATGAGCACAGTGAAGATTGGGTATTCAAATCGCCCACGATGTTGGGGTACTAGACTATCTGAGTGAAAAAGAATCTTTTGGGTCGCAATTCTATCTGTGATTTGCTGTATAAACGCAATAAAAATTCAACCTTCTGGAAGTAAGTTGTGATGAGGTATGAAAAAATGGATAGTTTACAACAATATTCAGGTAAAAGATCGTGGTAAAGCGACATGAGCCAACTTTAGCCACTACATAAGGCAGGTTTTCATCCTTAGAAAGTCATGCTGTGAGCCTGGTGGGATTGGAAAGGAATCCTGTGCTATCAGTTTCTGCTAAGTAACTAGTCACTTGATTCTGAAAACACCCTAGTCGCAACTGGACGAATTAAAGTTAGTATTTTAAGAAAAATGCCCAGAAGTGGTGAACAGGAATGGTGTAGTTTTCCATAAAGATAATGACAAAACTCACGTTTCTTTAGCGACCCGCCATCTAGGCTGCGATGTGTTACTCCACCCGCCATATTCATCAGACATTGCTCCTTCGGATTTCCATATATTTAGGTCCTTGCAAAATAATCTCAATGGTAAAAATTTTAATGCTTTAGATAGCATTAAAAAAAAAACACCTGAATGAGTTCTTTCTCGAGAAACCACGGAAATTCTGGTAAAATTAAATCTTTGAGTTAAAGGAAAAATGGAGAAAGATTGTGCAACAAAATGATCCATATTTGAATAAATATTTAATAGTAAAATTTTGTTTTGTGTTTTAAACTCCCTTAAAAAAATCAGCATGAAATTTCAGGACAACCCAATGTCTTTGGCTGGCCGCTTTAATCTCGATCTGGCTTTGAAATAATCAATAATAAAATCTTCTAAAAAATCAGCTTTTTTTTGTGATATTCCGTGGTTCGCATCCTAATCGTTATTAATCTCCCTTCATCATCATTCTCATCGTTGATGTCATCAATATTCACCTTCTCAACCATATCCATGACGTCATCCTCCTTACTCTTCTTTTGCGTCTCCTTATCCACATCATCATCATCTTTACGCTTCCTTCTCATCTCTATTTTTCGCAACGTCATAATTCTTCTATCTTTCGTCCAACAACCAAATGCGAAGACTTTGTCTGTCGTGGGGAATGAGCCTTTTTCGTTTTTATTCTCCCATCCCTGTTTCAGATTTTAACCCATAGGTCATCCCATTGACCCTCGTGTTAATTGTCTCAGTTCTTGTCCTTTAAACCAAAAAACAGTCGAAAGGTTTTTAACAATGGTAACATAATTAGATGCTGTTTTCTCGGATTTGATTCGGGCTCATGTTATCAATATATCTACGATTTTCCTGTTACTCTTTCTTTCTTGTCCTACTATTATTCGAAGCTCTTTGCTATCCCCTCTTCTCTAACTTCCACTGAATCACTTTTTTTTATTTTTTCTTTGCAATATCACTTTGTCCAATTTCATTTGCTACACATTTTTGCGTCATTCTTCCTCTTTCCTATTATTGCCATCGCCACTTTTATTCATTATCTGACTATTAATCTCATCTGATCATCTCAGACTTCATTAAATCCATTTTCTATTGGTGCTGATCCGTGCTTATCGAAATCTTTCCGCCTATTCGCCAACGTTTATTTCTCAATTACATGATTTAAAGCTGGCCTTGCGGTCACAGTGTAATGCGAAGTCGAATGTTCTGTCTAAAGAGTTCGATTAGTTGAATTTCATTTGTGCAAACTCGTCGAAATAAAGAAAAACTCTTATTTAAATCCAGTCTTTAAAAGCGTTTTTTTCGAGAGCTCTATTATGATCTCATGACCTACTTTGTATCAATTACTTTATTTTCTTTTTCACATGATTATTATCAGTTTTTACAATTTATAAAATAAGCAAAAATTTGTCAGGTGAATCCCTTTTTACGTTTCATTCGTAACATTGTATTAACCACCTATAGCCCACAAGTTTATTCCGTGTTTTTCTCTTAACGTACGAGTAGCGTAGCGCTCATTGGTGATGAAAGTGGGAACAGTTTAAATTTCAGCAAAATTTATTGCGTCCACCTTTTGCATTAATTAATTTAGAAAAATAATGACTCGATTGCTTTTCCCGTCAACTATGGCATAAAAAGCAAGATCAACGGGGATATCTAGCCTTAGCTGGATGTCAATCTAGGTGAAGAAAGCCATGAATTCAAAAACCGAGCAGAAAAGAACAGGAAACCACGGCAATATATATAAAAAATGCAGTTCACAAGTTAATAAAGAAAAAAAATCTATGAAGATCTATGAAAAAAATAAAAATAAAAAAAATAAAAAAACAAAAATGACCCTTGATAGGATAACTTGGCATTTGAATCTATAGATTTGTTTGTTGTTTACATATTTTATTGTTATTTGTCCACTTCTAATTTTGATTGAATATTCATATGGAGAATGGGTTACTTATTTTCGTATATCATTCTACTTACAATAATTGTCACTCGGCATATAAAATAGTTCATTGTAAACACAAATTAGCTGTAAATAATCAGCAATGCCTTTTTATAACCATCGGTAACTATATTATTGCCAGCTGTATTTAAATTTGCATAAACAGCGAAATAGTCGCGATTAATTGAAATAAGTGCCGCGTAATTTGTTGCGATAAAATTTGTTGCTGCAACTTCAAAGACAATAAAAGATTAAATGCAAAAATAATAACAGTTTACAGCCTGAAATATAGACTGTAGAAAATTGTTACACTAACTACACAGGTGAGACATCTAGGAATTTAAATAAAATAATATGTGAACGCAAAAGGATCTTTTACGAAATTATTATACGCTGATTTGCTCAGACTGAGTATTCTTAATAGTCAACGTGTGCATGGCGTAGCGGTTTCGGGCGCGGAAAAATCGGAATCGGAGTGCTTAGTTTCAATTTGGGTCGAATTCATTGCGTTCGATTTCGCACAAATACATTTGGGCAAACTCAACTCTTTAGAACAACATTGAATTCAAAACCCATTAGATCTGAGGTTGGGATCTCAACCTAGTAGAAACTTACCTGATACAAAAACCGAAGAAGTAACACCAAGCACGAGGTGTTTGTGACTAATGATATAACAATGAAGATAGTGTTTTCTTACAAGTGCACAATCTATTTATATCTATTAGAATTGTTAGAGATACAAGGATATAAGATATTCTCTTTACCTTGCTACTTATAGTTACTGGTATCGACTTTGCCGTTACCAGAGTCTAAAAATTAAATATGTGGTCGAAACACAAAAGGCCGCCGACCCAAGCAATTCATCTTCAGGAGGAAGCTAGGATCATTACTGAGGCCTGCTACCATACAGATGTATCAATGAAGGCTGTTTAATTTTTATTTCTGGCCCGTGTATACGTGGGCTCCGACTGTAATTGTGCCACATTTTGTACGAGGTAGGCGTACTTATAAGTACACGCTTCTAGGAGTCAATAATATTTGTACTCTGTTCCTTAATACAATTCACATGAAGCTAGCGTCATTCGAAGTATCAGTAACAAGGATGGCTTCGACAGAGATAAGCAATTTTGCCACAAACATGAATTTTACTCAACAAAATTTCTTTCCCTTGCCAAGTATGATCTGAATTTTTGCTTTACTTTTTATCCTTGCGGTACTTTATTTTACATTGTTTCTCTATCTACAGTAAATATATTCCGTTTTTATCTATCTACCTTCGTAGTATACAATGATGTACACATGCAGTGGTTTAAAAAATATTTGCCGCCATATAAACCTGACATATCAAAATAAAGAAAATAAAGGTTCTTTAAACTTACTACGCTTAGCAATCGATATGACTTTAAAGTTGACATTTCCACTGATCTTTCAGACATGAATACATTTTTGTTTGTCAAAAGAAACTCTAATAACACTAAACGTAGCATCTTTTTTTATGTGCAGTTTCACTTGAGAATGTGAGAGATCATGGTTTTCAGCAGCTTTCTCTCCTTCATAGCTCTAATCAATGTATGCCTCCTCCTCTTCCTCTTCCTCCTCCTCCGTCGTTCCTATTCTGTCATACTTATATACCTGATTGTTTGTTAGTCAACTCCCTTTCCTTCTGTCCCTCTTGTCTTCAATATATCCTGACAGTGTTAAATTCTCTAAAGTCAATTATTTGCCCGAGAAATTTCATTGATCTCGTTCTGATTGTAACTATCAGTGTCTTTCTTATCTCAATCGTACTTAAAACTTTTCCATTGCTCATATCGTGTGTTGATGGTGTTCTTAGCATGCTTTTAAAGAAAACACTTTAAAAAATTAACGCAATTAAATTAATTGATTTGCGTATTTCTCATCGTAAAATTTAACAACCAATTTTAGGAGATCATTTTATAAATTACATCTTGTAAATTTGGTTATATCATGAATAAAGAGCCACCATGACATCTAAAACGGTGAGAAGACTTACCAACAAAATATTCTGTTTCAATATTGAGGATGATAGAATTAGAATATTTGAAAGTGAAGTAAAAGATCTGTCAAAATTTAATAGCTTAATAGCTGGTTGAGCTTGTGTACAAATTGAATATTTAGTTCGTAATGATGTCTGGCTTTAAATTCCTCGTTGTCAATTCCATTTGCAAGTGTCAAGAGTGTCAATGAAACCAGTCTCTTTGTAAAACGCTAATACGCTATTTTATTTAATCATGGCGCTTTCATATATACATTTATATACATGAACCATGACATGTTCATATATATATATATATATATATATATATATATATATATATATATATATATATATACATCTACATATACAGGATGCGATTGATAAATTGTTGCCTAAATTACGCAACAATGAAAATAACACTGTCATCTCATTTTAACAAATATATTTACTAAAATTACACAAACATATCTTTAAATAAAGACTAAAATTATTCAATAAAATTGTTAATGGCTTCAATCAAAGCCTCCTGACAACTTGCAAAATTTTCTGCAAAGTCTCCTTGTTAAAGTTGGTGAATGCTGCCATAATCTTTGCCTTCAGTTCATCTTTGGTGCTACAAAGAGTTTTGTTGGTTTCTCGCTCAACTCCCGCCCACACATCAAGAGGCTTGCACTCTGGGCAGTCTCCCAGCAGCCACCCTCTAGATCCAGGTCATTTGATGTAAGTCCCTGTGTTGAGTCTGAGGCCCTGTGGGCAAATGAATGGAGGCATAACGTCTTCATCAGCAGTGATAACTCTAAACACCTTCGTAATCACCATTAGATTCATCAACTCTTGCCGAATCCTTTGCACTGTCCTCAGAGTGACACCCAAACATTCTGCAATGTCCGTATTTAAGCTTCAGGCGCGAATGCTAAGCAGTACAGCATGCTGTTTCCAAATTTCTGGCGGCGTGAATTGAGTCATAGTGCTCTTTGTCTCACAGCCGGTGTCCAATTAACCCTACTATGCGCACAGTCAGCAAAATTGAAAATATAAAACGGTGACAATTTAGCCATCTCGACCTGCCCGCACACATACAAAGACATATATATATATATATATATATATATATATATATATATATATATATGTATATATATGTGTGTGTGTGTGTGTGTGTGTGTGTGTGTATGTACACTTTCCCATATATATATATATATATATATATATATATATATTTTAACTCGTTTACAAATGGAAAATATTCAAAAATTCTACAATATAATTGGATTGAACACTTTTTAATACAAAAGTGCACTAGTCTAATTTTATTATGACCAGAAACTAAGTAATTAAACAATCAATCAATATATATATATATATACATATGCATGTACCATGTCCTTTCAAAATCTAAGCAATCATGGTTCTTCATGATTCTTGATTTTTATAACTCTTAATAAATTTTGCTATTTTGTTATCTCTTCTTTACCATGTTCAAGTTATGCGTTCCTTTCTACTGGCCCACTTGTCTTCCATTTGACCTGAGAGTAAAAAATTTCCAAGCCCTCTTTTCTCAGTAATGTGTACTACAAATATTAATAGTCACTTTCTGATTTCAATTATAAATGTTCCTTTTTGTTTTGGAAAAATGTGTTTGCTCACATGTTTGGTCCATGGTAATCTCAGCATCATTCAGTAGGACAACGTTTATGTTGCTTTGTGGCTTTCCACAATGTTCTGCCCTTTATAGCTCTTAATGATTTTTGTGTTTTTACCATCTCTTTCAAAACTGCTTTCTTATCCGTTCGGTCAAGCTGAACAGGTAAGTTAAACGTTGTTTTCCGCTATCCCTCTTACTTTCATTCAGTCCTGTGAGTATCAAATTTTCAAGCCCTTTTTCTTCGTTATGTACCCCAGATATTTTTGCTAAGCATCAGTGTTTTTTTTGTTGCCATTGTCTCTAGAACTTTGTTGTTGCTCACTTGTGTGATCCATACTATTCTCAGCACCTTTCTGTACAACCACATTTCTTTTTGTCATGTTTCTTCTTTATCTGTAAAGAGGCCACCCAGCATTCAGAACCACACAAGGAGGACTGAACAGAAATGCAATGAAATAAATCGGGAGGCAACTAGGTTTAAAATTATAAAATTATGTCCCATTTTCAGAAATTCATTTTCATGAGGCTCTCGAGTCTATGAAAAGTGTATAATTTTGAATAAACAGCCAAAAGTTTAAAGGAATAAGAAAAGCAAAGGCTGAACTAATGCGAAAGACATTTCGCCTGCACATCGATCGGTATTTCCATGGCTTCGTTCTTTAATCGTGCTAGTTTCTAATTTTACAGCTTGGACACTCTATGCTATTTTAACGGAGCCGAAACTCCATAATTCTCCCCCCACTTGTTTCAAAGGTAGTAAGAAAGTTCCCCCAAAACTACTACTTCGTGTAGCAAACTCTCACGTGTGTGCTTCCCTGAATACTATAATCTTAACCTTTTAGAGTCAATAGTTAATCATTATTTGTCCTACTTCTTATGATTTTCACTTCCTCTTAACTCCTCTTTCATTCATATGACTCCCCACATTCATCCATACCAATTAAACTACTACCCTCTAACTTGAGTTGCTCTCATGATTTCGTATTTGTTTTAGCCATACAGTGCCACGCAAAAGTTTACAACAAATTACAAAACTACTTCTTAGGTATTTCTAATATAGTTACAATCATTTAACTTTTACTGCTTCTAGAAGGTATTCATTCAAACAACCAGATTTAAAAAAATCTGTATCCTACGAAGAAAAACCGATATTTAGTAACTCAAAAGTTTACAACATATTGTTTTATTTACAATAGATCTTTTATAACAGTGTATATATTTTACTCGAATGTTCCAAATTAGGATAGGATTGATTTTTAGAACGTTCCAGATTAATGTTATGATTACTTTCAGGGAAGAATAATAGTATTGCATTATTTTTTTTGTTAACCGTCTATTGAACATTGACAAAATGGAGAAAAGCAAAATAACTGATCTAGGCCTGCGAAAATGTATTGTTGACCTTTATACAAATGAACTTGGTTATAGGAAAATATCAAGTCAGTTAAATGTACCATTGAGTTCAGTGGGCATGTTAGTTCGTCCCCCAAAAAGCTCTGGTCGTCCTAGAAAGGTGACGGAACGTATGGCAAGATTATTGGTGAGAAAAGTTGGCAACAATCCCCGAGATACACTTAAAGAACTTCAGGGAAGACTAGAAGAAAGTGGAGTAAATGTGAGTACGGATACAATTAGTCGTCCACTTCGTCGATATGACATCTTTTCGAAGATTCCAAGAAAAAAAAATACACTTAAAAGTAGACTGGATTTTTCAAACGAGCATTGTATCAAACCTGCAATATTTTGGTCGAACGAAACGAAAATCGAACTTTTGGCAGAAATGCTGTTGCAAAGGTTTGGAGAAAAAAGAAAGTGGAATATTCGTCGAAGAATACTATCCCAACATTAGAATTTGGAGGCGGATCCATCATAATCTGGGATTGCTTTAGTTTCCAAGGTGTAGGGAACTTTGAAATAATAGAAGGGAAGATGAATAGAACATATAGGGATATTTTGGAGAGAAAATTACGTCAGTGTACACATTCACTGGCCCTGAAACCAAGTTGGGTCTTTCAAAAAGACAACAATCCAAACCTACTGCACATCTTACAAAATCATGTTTAAATTCAAACAGAATAGACGTTTTATAATGACAAGGTCAATCTTTAGATATCAATCCAGTTGAAAGTTTATGGAGAGAGCAGAAACTCAGAATTCAAAGGAGGAGCCCGCAAAATTTTCATGAACTAAAGGAATTTTGTCATGAAAAATAGGAAGATACTAACCAAGAAACATAGAAGAAATTCGTAGAAGAACGCCTACATGCTGTAATTAGCAATAACGATTACGCTACGAAATATTGATAGATAATTTAATAAGTGTATTGTAAACTTTTGCCTTAGTAAATATTAGTTTTCTTCATAGGATAATTTTATTGATAATTTTTTAAAAATCTGATTATTTCACTAAAGGTTTAAACATATGTATTATTGGCAGTAAAAGTTTCATTAACCTAATTGTGCTAGAAATGCACTTGAGTGTAAAATACAACAAGAATTTCTATTTACAACTTGCCTTACACTAGAATTGGGTGCATCATTTTACTCGTAATAAGAATGAATGAATGCTTTAACCCGTTTGTTTGATAATTCCTACCGGTGATATCATTGTTTTCAGGAAAAATCTTTATCGACGAGTGGATGTTGATTATTTTCAATCTCCTTAACATTTCAGAATCTTACATCCTTTATATTTATGAACGACAATTTTTCTTTAAAATAAAATACGATGTCTACTTTTTTGTTAGCTTCAGTGTAAATTTAAATGTCACCAAGTTTTTTTATTTTCACTTATATCAGTTATTTTATCATCGCGAGTACAAAAGATCAAGTTCTAAGAACGAATAATAAAATTGCTTTTTCAGATATCTACAAAAAATTTACATTGTTACACACACACACACACACACACACACACACACACACACACAGAGTAAGTTTTATTTTTCATTGTCTTTTCTTTCTTGTGTCTTTATTTATCAATGTACTTTATATTCCGAAGCGCCTGCAGTTAGAAGAAATCGATATTATTCATATTTTTTCACTTTCATTTTTCTTATTACTGCATCTGCTCGGTAGCTAAAATAGTTGTGTATTTCTTTCTAAAATTTATGTTCAGCAATTCAGTCTATCTATCTATCTATCTATCTATCTAAGTATAGTTAATATTTTCAATTTATAAAACGAGTTATTTCGTTACCCATGTTTCTACCATGAGTGGTATCTCCAGGCGATTTTAATAACTGATTTTATCTTTTACCGTTTATTTAAGAACGCTCTTGTAACGGTGTTTTATTTGAACGTTCACGTGGCAGGGATTTTATGAATGCGCAAGGAACAGATATTATGAATAAATGCATCCACATTAAGAAATACCTCTTAGGTTCATACAACCATGGATGAAAACGTCATAATCCGTTTTAATTTAAACAATGCGCATTCATAAATTCCCTGCCACGTGAACGTTCAAATAAAACACCGTTACAAGAGCGTTCTTAAAAAGAAAAACGGTAAAAGGTAAAATCAGTTATTAAAAATCGCCTGAAGACACCACCCATGGTAAAAACTGGGTAACGAAATAACTCGTTTAAAAATTGAAAATATTAAAAAATTCTACAATATAATTATATCGAACACTTTTTAATACAAATGTGTACTGGTCTAACTCTATTATGCCCAAAAACTAAGTATTAAACAATAAGTATAGTTAATATATATATTTTAGTCATAATTCTCTTTCAGTTACAATCTCTTTGTCTGACTGTGTATCCATTTTTATGCTAATGTTTATTCAATACAAAGCCCAAGAGTCACTCAAAGTTGTGGGCTACTCTGTGGTGTTGTATAAACGTAAAGAAAAACAAGAAGCGAAGTTCATGGGTCTATATGGAGAAAAGATAATGGTTACTTAGACTTAAAGAGGTCATGATTGTAGTGATTTGGAAAACATCCTGCTGGGAATCTGTGCCACAAAGCGGCTATTCTTGGGAATAACTTATTTCTTCTTATAGAAAAAGGTAGGTAATGGGGACGATTCATCTTTGTGTACGTGGCATGGCATGTTATAGTGTCAAGGTTAGTGGTGGCCGCTGGTACTAAAGAATGTAACTCGTCAGGACATATGTTGAGGAAATAGCGATAGAGCAGCGAGAGGCTCGCAACATTTTTATGTGGGAAAATGATTATCAGACGGAAAATGATTTATCACCCACAAGGCCGCGTAGACACTTTTGAACCCTATCAAGAGACGAAAGTGAGAACTGGGAAGCTCCAACAGCAATACCCCATTTTTAGTCAGATCTAACTATTGTAAAGATAGGGTATAGCAAGTCGAGTTAAATAAATGCATACTAGAATGGTATAATAAACCATTTTTTCAGTATCTATCTATCTATCTATCTATCTATCTATCTATCTATCTACTTCTTGATGCTGAAGATTGTTGCATATTTCTTATCATATCCCGTAGACAGTAATTTGATACAATGCTTTTAATCACTTTTTTTCCTTTAAATATTTTGTCAATCAAATTTTCCCACCTCAAATTAAAGATGCATTTTTATATTACGCTTTTTTCCTTCATTGATTCAATACAAATATCATGCCAACAGTGAACTTACTGATCTCTTTATTTCAACCTGCCCTAGATCAACTCGGTTTGAAACCGCAACAACCCTCTTACACCTCCCCATAATGGCTATTATCCATTCTTTTACATTAACCTCACACAAAATCTCTGTATAACAACCTCTTTATCCATCGATGGACTGCTCAGTGATAGGCCAAACATCACAGTAATATTCACAAATGTATTAGCACTCAAGCCGAATTAGGGGCCAATCCTGAAATGATGTAGTTTTTATTTCATATAATTATTAATCTTTTGACATTGATGAAGTTAGAGAAAAAGAAATTATGTGTGTGAGAAAGAGAAGGATATATATATATATATATATATATATATATATATATATATATATATATAGAAAGAGAGAGAGACAAACAAAAAAAGAGAGAGTGTGAGAGCTGTAAAGAGTGGAAAGAGGAAAAGTGTGAAAGAGAAATAATGAGGGCGGTAAAGAGAGAAACTGAAGAACAGTGTGAAAAGGAGAGAGAGAGAGAGAGAGAGAGAGAAAGAGAGGGAAAAAGAGAGATAAGATGTAAATGATGGAACGTAAATGAAAACAATAATAAAAGAAAGAATGATGTCCAAAGGAACGATCTATTAAACGACAGAGAGAGAGAGAGAGAGAGAGAGAGAGAGAGAGAGAGAGACCTAACGGCTTACAGAATGAAGGAAAGAAAGAAAACCAATCAAGAGAACAATCAAACGGACGAATGAACGAAAGAAAAAAGAAGCACCTACCAACCGACGAAAAACCGAGAAAAAAAGAAAGAAATTGACTGAGCAAACGAAACAAAAGAAATAAAGAAAGATGGTAAATAAGAGATGTTACTTATCTCTAGAAGTAGTATAAATAAAATAAAAGAAAAGTGGTAAGGCACCGTGAGCAACAGCAAAAACCAGCCAAGAGTGAAAATAGTGAAATAGAATCAGAGAGAAATGATAAACTGATGCAACAAATGCAATAAAATGACAAAGAAACACGGAGAAAAATTGTGCGGCAAAGAAAAACAAGAAGATAAAAAACAAAAATGAATGAACGTGAAGAGAAAAATATTGCAGTAGTAAAGAAAATCAACGGTATAATACATTGATAAATATAAAAAAAAGGTACAGCGCAACCCTATATCTTGGTGGCTATCAATCTAGTTCTCCGGATCATTACGGCGTGGGGTTAGAAATTCAATAAGTGCTTTACACATATAATTCTGATTTTGCTCATTTATAAATCTACCATTCATTCCTGCATTGAATATTTCTATCTAGTGTAGTATTCAAAGAAGGAGATGTAATGTTTTCGGTCTTGACCTGGCATCTCGACTTCACTCACTTTCACACCGTTGTTACGTGGCTTCTCTATGATTATAAATATTTTTATGGCAGTCATTCTAATGGGATTTCCTTCATGGTATCTTCGTACTAGGTCAGTTCACTTTTTGCATTGACCCGTAACGGAGCGTTTGTCATCGGCAACTGGTTAAATCTTTAATTGAATTGCTGAAAAGATTTGTGAAAGAAATTTTTGTTATTTATTTTATCATTACCTGTTTTCGTTAAGTTTTATTACATTGTTCTGATTTTGTAATTTTCTTCTTTTTTTTCAGTATTTATTTTGATTTTATTTTTTTCTCTCGACTTTTCAGCATTTTTTTTATTTTGCATATCAGTTACTCTAGTGATTTACTTGTATTTATCGTTTCTTGTTTATTTTTGTTTTTGTTATGAGTTTTTTTTTCTCCCAGGTGAAACTTCTTTCGTTAACTTTCTTTAAGCCATTTTCTGCTTAATGTTCTGTAACTTTTCTATCAGCGTATATATTTTTATTTTTGAATTTATTTATTTCACACTTTGTATTCATTTTAATTTAAGATTCTTTTTAAATCAGTTTGTTTTTAATTTGTGTAACTCTTCAGCTGTACTTACCTTTGATTTTTCACGCCGAACATTTTCCTTTTTTTTACGTATTTTTTAATTGGTATGGCCAGCATTATATTTTTGTTTTGTGCATTATATTTGTTGCGTATTTTTTAATTTTTTTAATTAATTTACTTTCAAGAAAATTTAAATACTTTTTGTATTTTATTTGTTATTATTTTTGGCTAAATTTTGTTTTCAATTTCTTCTTTTCTCTTAAAAACAACACAAAATATTTAGTTGGAAAAAAAACAAACTCTTGTATAATTTTTACACAGGCAGAACTTACTGTTTTTTTTTGTTTGACTAAGGTCAAAGTTATTTCTTTGCTTTATATAAAAATCATTTGACTTTTGTTAAATTGTTTCAAGTTTTATTTTAAATAGCTTGTTCTTATTCTTTTGGTCCTATGTTGTTATAAGTTTTGCTTTCCGCTCTCTTTTTTGTTATTAAAAAAAGAAAGAGAAGAAAAACACGGACAATCTTCCATGATTGCCGACAAAGGTCAGTCTGTAAAAAAAATTATTTCGACAGGCCTTGACGTCTGACCCTCCTGATAAAATAGTACAAACAAAATATCAAGCTGCTGGCAAAAGTATTGGTCAAAAGAAGATTCTGAAGACAGTAAAGACAAAAAAAATAAATAATGAAGCTAATGAAGACAACCAGCCAACGAGTGGCTGAAAATGTCCAAGAAAAGAAGAAAGAAACCAGTCAGAACAACGACAGAGATGCGGCTGGAGAATCGTTCTCCTGCTGTAAGTCCCCGCCGAAATGCATAATTTTGGAGAAAAACGATGGTTAGGTACATCTTATCAAAGATGACGGGTTTTTGGTGGATTTTCAAGAATAGAAGAGGATTGAAAAACGAATTGTTTCGGTCTTCGGGGTCGACAAGCGTTCACGTATCGTTATCAAATTAGTCCGTTCCTTAGATTTAAACTCCAAAGAATAATCAAGGACACGGTATATTTCACGCGAGACAAACTGCTAGCCACGGTTGAAGACTGTGTAGAGGCAGCCAGTTGCGACCTTATAACTAAGTATCTCTTTCGAAGAACGGAATTTGAAAGCGGATGAAGGATCTTTGTAATATTTGGGGTTCCCTCTCTAATCTTAGGAAAGCATTTAGCTGTCTACCTAGCTCAGAACAGTCAGATATTGAGTGTTTCCTCCGATGAACAGGGGGTACAATTTTGAAATCATGGTGGATTGCAAAGCCTTCACCTTCATCCCAAATTGTCTGGATGTACAGTACCAGAGAATGTCGGTCATTATACCGAAAACCAACATGCTACAATTGCGGAGAAGCTGGTCACCTTTCTTTTTCTTGCTTAGGGAAGACGGTCACTGAAGTTTTGACCCTGATGAATCAAATCCCCTCTCTGGTCGATTCTGGTAAATCTACCTCGCCTGTTATGTGCATGCCAACGACTGGTCCGGTGCAGTTAAATAATCGGTTGGATCTCCTGTGAGGCCCTCATTTTCCGAAAAGCTTGTACGTTTGTGTAGGAGCAAATGGGAAAAATATGTCATTAACAGGGCCAGAGGGAAGCGTCAGAAAAGTGGACTTCAGTCTCTGGAAGCCCCCAAAGGAAAAGGCACACACAGCCCAACTCCCTCTATCAGTTTTAACTGCGACGCTCCGGTCACAATCCCAGTAAAGGTAATTCAGCTTTATCTGAGAAAAGAAATAAAACAAAACCATACATGGGGAACACATCTGCCGCGTATCCAGAGAACAAGAAGAAAGATTTTTTACAATCCAAAATCCGAAAAATTTAAATGTTTGTGAAATTTTTGGCATGTAAATAGGAAGAACATGGAAATTCCTGAGAATTTCCAGAAGGTTCAGTTATTGCTAATAGTAGTGTGATTGGGTACGCTGTAGATATGGGTTATGACAGAGGAGGCGAAAATTTCTCTTAAAATATTTCCTCCACCCCCGTGGCATACATATATGACGACCAAATAACGAAAATGAAGCAATCAATTTTCGTTCACGCATATTTTTATAGGGTTTTAAAGCAAACGTTCCCCGGAGACATTGGCGGGTTTTCTGTTGATAAAGAGTGAGATAGGTATGGTTTCAATGGGGCAGACCGTCAGTGTTCTAACCACGGCCATGTTTAATGCAAATTCTCAACCCTAATTAGTCTCTCTGGTTGGCTAGTGAATGCCTGGGGTTTGGGGTCGGAGACTCGTATGGTGAGGCACTTTCAGGATCATCAGTGTCTCGGGTAAATTTATGTTGTGTACTGGAGACCTGTTTTTCAACTCGCGACTGTAAAAGACATTCTGTCTCTATTCACCATGATTTGGTGGACATTCGAGAGATGTTTCCTGTTTAATAAGTAAGTCTTTGAATGTGGTACGTGCTGTTTTCTTCGCATCATCCTGGGGGCAGGCTTATCGTGCCGGCTATTAATATAAAGGATAAATTTATGCACCCAATCACCATCCTGAGCAGCCTGATTTGCTTCGGTATATGGAGACATCACATGATTAGAATGCCCATGACTTTGGTATATATTGTATAGGGGAAATATTGGGTACTAACAACCCGGAAATTAACACCCCCGGTAGGTAGGTTGAACTTTGATTAATAGGGGTAGCTTGGCTTCGGTTGTGCTTTCTAGAATTAATTAAGATAGTCAATGTAGAGCTCTTAGGTTGTCTATGTTTTCATTTGATAATTTGTACAGATCATAGGCTAGTCCGGTTTTTGTGTAAATTAGATGAACCTAAGGTTAAGATGACTGGCTACTGGAAATTGCACTCACCATTGTTTGATGAGTGAGAATTCATGGACCAGCTGGTACTAATGCTACAGCGAAAATTGATGAGGTGAGTTAGATTAGCAATGAAGAAAAAGTAGATCAAGTGATTAAATCCCGTGATAGAGGATAAGTAGCCTTAGTTACGGCAGAATTGGACTCTTTGCTCATCAAGAAATATGAAGGTCTGGCAGTTAGGAGTAGATTAAAAAGAATGTCTTTTGAAGCGAAGAATATGGCCGCAGAACTGCGTGATGGAAAAGTTAGGAACGAGTCAAATCGACACATCTCGTGTGCCACCTTGCCGAATAAGCGGACCTTGACTACAAACACTGGCACATGTGAGGCTTTCATGACTAGTTTCAGGATCTTTTCATCAGAGAGCCCGATTTGAACACTGATCAGTTCGATGTATATTTGGCCATTTTTTTCCGTCGTGGTGGTTGAGGCGGCTGGGTGCGAGGGTCCCATCACACAATCGGAAATCTCAGAAGGTAGAAGCTGGTTGGCTCGGATAAAACTCCGGCATGAGATATTCTTCTTTAGGAAATGTACTTGAGGCAGACGTTGAAGATTTTAACCAATGTCTTAGACAGCCGTTTGCAGGCTTTTTTCTCTACTCTGGTTGACTCCGAACAGACTTATACTTGTTCAGGATAACCCCCATTTGTTTGCATGATCATTGTGCAAGTCCACAGTGGAGTCATACTGATCAATTTAGATCTCTTCAAGGCATTCGAGAGGGTTAACCATTGATCTCTGGAGGCTGTCCTTTCGACCACCGGTTTCGCGGCGTATTTTATCACCTGGTTCCGACTTCTGTATATGTTCTCCGGTGTGCTAGTGGAAACGTATAGGGTACGCTCGATGCCTTTCGTATTGTCTCGCTCCATTCGTCAAGACTGGCTGCTTTCGCCTTTGCTGTAAGTTCTTGTTTTGGGACATTTCCTTCGAGGAATTTCCCTATCTGGTGCTATCACCCAGGCTAGGTACTCTGCCAATGCTGATGACATTTCGCTTCTTGTGTCGAGCAAAGCCGAGGTGGACGAAGTCGGTAAAAACATCAAAGGGTACGAAACTGTGACAGGGACCAAGATCAACCGCGATAAATATTTTGACTTGCGGCTAGGCGCGTGGAAGGGAGTTTATCTACTCGTATCTTTTCTTTGGAAAGATGGACGGACGGACGGACCGGTCAAGAAATTCATCATCTGGATTTATCTGTGGTCTCAGAGGAATCTTCCTTTAAAAAAGAAAAGGCGGAAGTATGCGCCTCACACATCTACTCAATGCTCCTAGGACGGAAAGCAGACGACCCACTCAATATTTGGCAAAATGTAGGTGAGTCTCGTGCGTCTCTGTCGAGTGAAGGAAGATGACTTGGAGTTTCATTTTGATGTCGGTTAGGCATCAGGATATTTGGAACTCTGTGTCAAAGGCAGGCAACCTCGCCAAACATAGGGTAATTTACGTTTGTTTTATCCTTTGTTTCTTACATGAAGTGAACTAGGGGATGTATGCCCAGTAGTTTCTTTTATTCGTGTCTTCACTTTCTTTAGTTTAAACCCTCCCCCCAGTTAGGTGATAGAGATATCAGTTCTCTGGTAGATACGGGGGAGCTTGTCATTTATCAAGTGTGTATATCGTATTTGGTTTTGTGTCTAGATGAGCGTGTGCATAAGTGAGTTTTTGGTTGAATGAGTCTTCTTAATTACCTAGTCCCGCATTAATTTCATCCCGTTAACAGATTTTTCTGCCACAATTAAGGATTGTATGGGATGTGTTTTATGATACTATGTTGTTTAGTTTCTTGTATATTTATTTTAAATAATCATTAGCTTTCTTTTTTAAATAATGTCATTTTATTCCCCACCCTGTAGATAAATTGTACATATGTGGACTAGTTAGTACTACATAGAGACATGATGTATCATAGTGGCTGCAGTAAGAATGGTTAGTAAGTATGTGCTGTTTTTGTGTAAAGAATATTATGGTATGTTTGGGTCAGTAATCGTGGCTAGCTAAGTTTAAGATAAGACAGACTAGTCTTCACCTATCTCCCTTTTTGGTTTTGTGCCCCTTTTTTCTATTACAACAAATAAATATTGTTCTCCTACTTGTGACATCGACTGTATAAATTTAAGCCTAATTGACAGCGAGGTCTCAGCGTTTTAACGTTGAAATAACTCGGCGTAATAGTAAGTTTTATTCTAATAGTTTTGTGTCGCATCTCTTTTTGTCTTTTGTTGTTCTTTCTTCTCCATAGTCTTCTCTTACTTTTTCATTTCAAGTAACCGCCTTATTGCATTACTTGGGGTGAAATGATTTAAAAATGAAAGATAGAAAAGATTGGGAAGTGAATAAAAGAAAATCAAAACATAAGTATTCGAGACATTGACAGATAGATAGGCAGAGAGATAGAAATTTAGATAGATAGACAGATTGAGTGAGAGTGAGTGAGTGAGTGAGTGAGTGAGTGAGTGGGTGAGTGAGTGAGTGAGTGAGTGAAAGTATAAAAACTGTAGTGGTTAACAAATTTGTTACCTGAAACATTATTTTGGTGTATTCGAAATTCAGTAGGTTCTCTACATTTGAGTTTGTTTAATGATAAAACTAAACTTCGAAGGAAATGAAAAAGATAAAAAATTAATATAATTTACGATTAGTTGGGAAATAGAGAAATGAAAACCAATATACAAAAGATCAAGACATTGAGAGAGAGATAGATAGATAGAGAGAGAGAGAGAGAGAGAATGATAGAGAGATCGGTAGAGTGTGAGAGGTAGAGTGAAAGAGAAAAGTAGCGAAAGAAAGGTAGAGTGAGAGAGAAGTAGGGAAAGAGAGGTAGAGAAAGAGAGGTAGAGTGAGAGGACGAGGTAAAGTATGAGAGAGGCAAAGTTAGAGAGAGTATTGGAGAGAGATAGAGTGAGAGAGAGGTAAAGAGAGGTACAGTAAGAGAGAGTGTGATAGAGGTAAATTGAAAGAGAGAAGTAGAGAAAGTGATAAAGATATAGTGAGAGAGAGAGGTAGAGTGTGAGAGAAAAGAAGAGTGAGTTATAGAGAAGGAGTGAGAGAGGGAGAGTAAGAAAGAAGTAGAGAGAGGTAGAATGAGATAGGGAGAAGTAGAATGAGATAGGGAGAGGTTGAGTGTGAGTGAGATAAAAAGAGAAGCAAAATGAGAGAGAATTAGAGAGAGTTGTAGAGTGAGAGGGAAAGGTAGGTGTGTGAGAGAAAGAAGTAGAATGAGTGAAAGAGAGGTAAAGTGAGAGAGAGGTAGAGTGTGAGAGAGAAGTAAAGAGAGAGGTAAAGAGTGAGAGAGGTAGAGTGTGAGAGAGGTAGAGTGAGAGTGAGAAGTAGATGGAGAGGTAGAGAGAGAGGTAGAGAGAGAGGTAGAGTGAGAGAGTGAATGAGAGTGGTAGAGAGAGAGAGAGGTAGAGTGAGGGAGATAGGGTGTGAGAGAGGCAAAGTGTAAGAGAGAAGTAAAGAAAGAGAGAGGTGGACAGGGAATGGTAGAGTGTGAGAGAGGTAGAGAGAGAGGTAGAGTGAGCGAGAAATAGAGATAAGCAGAGTGAGAGAGCGATAGAATGTGGGAGTGGTAGAGTGAGAGAGAGAAGTAAAGAGAGAGGTAGAGAGAGAGTTAGATTGAGGGAGAAAAGTAGAGTGAGAGTAAATGTCTCTGTGTGTGTGTGTGTGTGTGTGAGAGAGAGAGAGAGAGAGAGAGAGAGTTAGCCCGGAAGGAAATAAAGAGAATTAGAATTGCGAGCAAAAGAAACGAGAGCGTTTATAACAGAATTGCAGTTGGATAGCTGAAAAGAAACGGTGAAAGATTAACAAAACAAATGGGAAGCAAAACTGAGACAAATGGCGTCAAAAAACGTCGGTAGTGCAAGGATAAAGACAGAAAAAAAAACAAACTAAATAGACTGCCGAATGAAAAGATGGGGACAGGGGAGGGAAATGAGGTCGGAAATAAAAGCGCCAATGAAAAATTATTAATCGTTTCCTCTTAGCTTCCTTTAATTTTTATTTTATCAGCCTTTCTTCCAACAACAAATTAGTTGTTGTTATCTCAGAGACTTCTCGATGGCATGGCCTAACGCCCATCTCCCTGATCGGCTGACCACACAGTTAGTATTCGACACACGCCCTTCTTAGTTTCCCCGTTGTAGGAACTAACATTTTTTTGCCTTCAATCAGTTATTGTCTTTGCTTATGATTTACCTTTTTATTACAGGAATAGCGATTGTTGTACATAACAAGCGCCTATAAATGATGAAATCTCGGATCGGGTGTTAAGTATTGCTTATAAACAAGCAAACGGTCCGCCATATAATATCAACACCAGCAAAACACTCGGCATGAAAAGACAAAGATACAGCGGTTTCGATGGTTCATAAACTAATCCTGAAGATGAATGAAAAAAACATTCATCCGATAGATACAAAAACCATTAAATGAAGACCAAAAAGCGTTTATGCTTGCATTAATGCAATGAAAACAACCCAGACATCATATACATATCATATACAATCATATATATCATCATCATCATCATCATCATCATCATCATCATCATCTTCATCATCATCAGTTCCATGAGTGGTTGCGATCGTAGAATCACTGTGCAACTGAGCATCTGACCAGCTCCCTCCAAATTACTCAGTTGCGTACGAATGCCTGACTCACTCTGAAGAATTTTCCAGTTCATTCAGTGACGATGTCTTCCCTTTTCCCTACCTGGCTGATATTTTTTATTTTTTTGTCTAAGATGATGCCTTGTAAGATGAGTGTATTTTCATATATCCTATCTAAAATTTCATTTTTTTGACGGTGGCTATTAGGTCTTTCACAATGTTTGTTTCTTGTTTGAAGGTGTTTTGCATCTAAAACACAAAGTTTAGAAAAGAAAAAATATAAACAAAGTTTTATACTGTTCATTAAGTAAATATATAATTTCAAACAATATTTATTTTAATAACGAATATATTTACACTTTTCTTTAACTAACTGCTGTCATCTTATAGGGAATATTATAATTCCATTATTACAGAATTTATTTTATCTTTCTAAGTCAAGAACTGCTCACGGTATTTTTTGAAATCATTTCAGCCTGCTCTTTTTTCAAGGTGCTGCCTTGTCGGATGGTAGTGAAATGATTGTAGGGTTCCCATTTCAACTTAATCTTTTTCTTGGTTGATGGTGCTTCGCAGGAAAATTACTAAACAACTAGAATTAATGCAAAAGTATCTCCGAATCTGATCAAATAATGCATTTTTAATCTCTTCTTGGTCTTCTTGAAAGTTTATCAGTACATCGTTGGTGCGAATGGTCATTGGCTCAACTAAGAATGTATTAAAAGAAAGAAATTTTGATGTTTAGTCACTTGTTTATATTTTGAGAAGCACTCTTTCCTAGTCATTTGGTGAATATGGCAGACGATGGAAAAGTTTTTCAGTCAATCCGGCAGAGTTTTTTTCTAGGTCTAAAAAAAAAAAAAAAAAAAAACAATGAAGGAAGTATTCGGACTTGCGTTATTTTATACAATATAACGCCTTAATACCGAATGTTTTACGTTCGTCGCTTGCTGCCTTTATTCATCTTAATTCCGATCAATAATTGTTTGAATCCATCACTTGGAAAATTTTCACAGTAGAGTATGCCATTTCAATACAACTATATATACGCCATTACTTTCTGGGTGTGAAGACATTTCGGACGATCTGCCGTGGTTCATATTTGATTATTAAGATCAATCTTTTCAACTGACGATCCGATGAAAAATTTAAGACAATTTTAATTTTAATTTTATTGAAGTAGGTCAGAATATAAGTTAAGTTGTTGAAAGGTGACCCTTAGCAATGAATACTTTTAGTGTAAAAATTAATTGCGAAAATGATTTAATAGAAATTTTAGTAGATAAAAAAATCACACAAATGATTAGTTATTTGTATTTGGGCAGAAGAAATAAAATGTTTTGAAAGAACTGAAACGCTTGATTTTCTGTTTATTTTTGGTGCTGAAAAGAAATTCAATGCTGATTTCTTCATGAAAAAGTCAATACTAATTTCTTTAAGATATTCAATACTAATTTCTTAAAGAAAACGGAAATAACTTAAAATTAACAGATATTTTTAAAACAATTCTGAAGAAGGATTGATTCTTATGCGGATTTATTTCGGATATTTGCTTCTCGTAGCAAAAGAAAAACGATCGATCCACGCTGCAATAGAATTGCATTACCCCAATTATATTTAAGGTTTCTTCAAAATGTTGGTGTAAAATCACGTGTTCTTAACTGTAATTCTTTAGTTGTAAAAACAATAGAGCACATATCGAATTCAACATTCTCAGACTGTATATTGGAAAAACATCAAAGCTTTTATACTTAAAACATCATGGTTGTTATAGTGTTATCTTTGAATGTTCATCCACTGAAATACTTCATTCGTTTCCTTGTAAAATATATGTTATAAGTATTAGCAATGCTTTTCTAGGTAGCGAGTACAGTTGAGGTTTTTGGAAGAAGCAACCTTCACAAACATGAAGACCACCCAACAAGAAGAAGCGAGTTAATATGTACGAGCATCAATGTGTGTCACAAGATGTCATTTATGTCAGCGGCAGCCATTAATATAATATTAATAAGAATAATAAGAATAATAACACACACATATATACATATATTCATTGTTGGAAAATAAATGTATTTTAAACTGTTTATAATATGGCGTGACTTTGAAAGGTCTACACGTACATCGAGTTGAAATGACAGAGGCAGACAGGCAGTCTGGAAGTTTGGCAGGAGTAGAAAGGTTTACACATTACACATATGCTTATAACTAGACGATGGCGGGCGCATGCAGACAATAAATAAACATGCTTCTACAATTATGTTACTTATTAATATATAAAATGGGAAAAGAAATAAATGTCTCGAGGTGATTTGACGCTTTTTTAAAATTAATATTTTATCTGTAATTATTTGTCTGCTGAAAAGTGTTGTCGGGTGAAGGTTTTCATCTGGAGCACACATAATCCCTCACTGTACACGCGTAAAAATTTTTAATGTGAGGAGAGGGATGTTTTTATTTTATTTTCAAGGAAAGTATATTCTAAGTTCTTTTCTTGGGAAGGTAGAGTGAGAGAGAAAGATTTCACTTTACCATAAACGAAATGAATGCAAAGTAAAGGTGAAATTGTAAATATATCATTAATTTTTTTATTAATCATTTCTGATAGGGAAAAAGTTTATTATTATTTGAATTTTTTTATTAACTTAATGTAGTAAAATAGTCGCTTCTCCAGATACAAATGTATACTTTCCAGTTTTGAGAAAGTTCAAGAGCGTCTCTGAGTCCCTGTTGGGGAAAAATTATTTTCCACCCTTCAGCTTCTCCCTCACAGGCGATATGTTGTGAGTCTCTCACTGCTCTGTCGCTCCTACCATGAAAAGTGCTCGGACGAACTACATTTCTTCGTTCAACCAAGCCTAACATTCATGGCTAGGACCGCCATGCCAGTTACATAGTAGAAAATCACCCATATTCCCTCCGTATTCCATCGGCGAGAAGTAAGTTCAATTCAAACAGCTTCTTCCTCCAAACCACTGCCCTGTGAAACAGACTCCCAATAAGTTCTTTTCCCGATTATTGAAATATTAACATGTTCAAGTTTATTCAACTGTTATATTTCCCTCCTATGTATATGAACGACTCCTTAACGTAACCCACTACCTCGAGTGACCCCCACGTCTTAGACAAGGTTAATCTTAGTTTAAAAAATAAAATAAAATAAATAAATTAATAAAAATAAAAATAAATAAATTCAATAATTTGCGTAAAACTAGTCACGAATATCGACGCGAAATTTGAATTCGGTTAGTTTGCTAAGTTTGACTCCACCCAAATATCTTTGAGAAAAGCATAGATTCATTTCTACCACCTCTCCAGATAATATATATTAGGGTAGACTGGATTTTACAGGCTTAAACGATAACTCACGTAGAAAAAGAACTACACTGGATACAAAACCAAAGAAAGCATCGAGAAACTACTTCACTATGTTTCCTAAAAAGCCATGACACTATACGGAAAATTAACCTATGGAACACCATCACCAGCAGCGTCATAACGGAGTTAATAAAATCAGCACAGGAATCATGCAATATATAAACAAAATGTTTCTTTTTTTATCTTTTTAAGTATGTGAGATTGTGCAATATTTATGATTAGTAAATTGGGCGAGGTGCATTAATCAGGAAAGTAATTGTGTTAAAAATAAATAATTAATATGTGAAGTAATAATTAATTCGTCATGGGGCTGTGAACTTATTGATGTTCAGTTCGTATTGTACATATTTCTGTTTGTTTGGAAACTTATTTGCTTAAAGACATTTAATCCCATGATGAATACGACAACTGTTTCATTTATTCACGCTTTCAATGGCGTTTAGAGACGTCTACATCATTGAAGAAGAGAGCGAAAGTTAATACTTCTAAAAAGCTCGAAACACAGTTATATTATGAAGAAGATGAAGAATCATTCGCACTGGATAAAAGGCGGATTGATGTCTACATTTTGAAAGAGATAGAAAACATGTTAAGAGATCACCTGATCGATTTTTCATTGATAAGACATTTCCTTTCAAATCTGAAAAATGCATAACAGAAAAGAAAGAACACTGACAGGGCAATATCGAGAAGAATACAAATAAATTTGACTTGAGTTAAAGACGAAAGAGAAGCGGAGGAAAAAAAATCGTAAAAATATATATATTTGAAAAAGAAAGAAGTCCGAAAGAACGTTTGGAAAATAAAGAATAAAAGAATATAATTGAAAAGGGTAAGAATAATAAATTCGGGGAAAGAAAAAAGCCATGGAGGAAAAGAAAAAGAAGCAAAACTTAATATCGCAGTCTTAAAAATAACGGAAGCCATAAATGATATCTTTTTATATTTATCCATCAATAGGAGGCAAAAATATTAACCCCGTCGATTCTTTATAGTGATGTGCTCAGCACGTATCCAGCAAGCAAATGATCGCACGTTGAATAATAATCTGTTGCGCTGGTTCGGCTGTTGAAATACATCATGACTGACACATCGAAAGACTGGGTGGGATTATTGGCGATTGGCCCTTCTCTTAGACATTGTTCAGTTAGGAGCGCTGAAATATACAGCATCTGCTGACCTTTGGTGATGATGAATTGGCCATGGTCGATTCGTTGGATAATGAGAAAAAATGATCTTTAGTGTGGGGTGTCAAGCAAAAATAAAGCTATGAACGAACTCAAGGGCGGAAGAAAAATAAAAAGCGGCTATAATCACAATTGTGGACGGCAATTAAACGTAAATTTGTAGCGGAAATAGAAAACATTGAAAGAAGCCAATAGATAAAGGTCAGCAATAGTAATCCATAAATAAACAAAGTTATGGAACTTTGCCTAATTATAATTACAGTTTGAGAAAGGAAAGCTATAGATTAATATATTTGGTACGAAACTATTGGGTTTGAGTATAATTTTTGAAAGAAGTTTATTTCCCAACTCTAATGTATTTATGTGGGATGGTCTTCTGTCTATATTCGCGTTTGTGTGTATCTATACTCACAAATCATAACAATAAATATGTGAGTTGACGTTGTTTTTCGGCAAATAAAGAATTTTTTAAAAGAATTTAATGCAAATATATTTTTAAAACAGATGTAAGGTTAAAACGTTGTCTTCAGGAAAATGTTCGCTAAATTTGAACTCACACACATTTTGCATTGAATGTGACAGACAAAGGAAATCCTACGTCGTTTGTATTAAGTTTTTCTAACGTTCTTACAGTTTTTCTTTTCCGAGGAGCTAATGATTATTATCTCAGTTGCTTACGGATTATTATTATTAATTTGTTATGCTGAAATTGCACTAATTTCGGAGTCTTCCAAGGTAAATCTACGCCCAGAATTATAAAAATAAAGATACAACTTGATCGAACAGTACAAAAGTGGTTCCAGAAATTCCGTACTGGTGATGAGAACCTTGAAGATGAAGAAGGTATGGGACGGTCATGCAGTCATTACAACGAACAATTGCAATCAGTTGTTGAGCAAAACCAACGTCAAACTGTCAAATAAATGTCTCAGACACTTAGTGTCAGCATTGCAACAGCCTCACGCAATTTGCAGAGTATTAGCAAGGTGAAAAAGCTCGATAAATGAGTTTCTCATGAATTCAATAAAAATCAAACCCTTAGACGTTTTGAAATGTGCTCATTTCGTTTTCTAAGTAATACCAATGACCCCTTTCTTGACGAAATAATCATTTGTGATGAAAAGAGGATTCTTCATGATAACCGTAAACGATCAGGTCAATGGTTTGATCGTGATGAATTCCCCAAACATTTCCCAAAGGCAAAGTTGCATCAGCAAAGATTATGATGACTGTCTAGTGGTCTGCAATTGGTGTCATACACTGCAGCTTTCTGGGAGACAATCAGAGCATTAATGCAGAGCCTTACTGCTATCAACTTGCTGAAGTGCATGCCCGCCTGCAAAAAATGAAACCTCCATTGGTGAATCCAATTCGGCTAGGTGATAATGCGCAGTCATATGTTGCAGGAATGACGTTGCAAAAACTCACAGACCTGTGATACGATAGTTTACGACATCCTTCATATTCTCATAATCTTTCACCCAGTGATTATCATTTTAAGCACTTAAGCAGATTTTAAATGGTAAAACTTTTGGTTCCAAACCAGAAGTGGAATCAACTTTTAAAGATTTCGTTGCACATCACAGCCAATAACCTTTCATCAACGAGGAATAAATAATCTCGTCGATCGGTGGCAGAGCTCAAGACTCGTATTTTGACTAATTTCAGCATTTCTACAGTCAATTTTTCAATAATAAAATTGTTTCTTAAATCGGCCATTATTTTTGGAACAACCTAATATAGTAGTTGGTGGACTTGACGATTCAGATTTCCTGATAATAGCTTTAAGACAACATATTTTATAAATTTCAATTGACAGTAACGCTAGATGCTCGGTCGATAAATAATTTCTGCACGGTAACAAGTTCAAATAGAAAATAGGATAGAATTATTTTACTGAGCTAAATGGAAATTTGTTAATTTATGGGATTACAAAATCTGCTCATTGCTGTTTATAGTTGTTTAATGTACTCGTTACTTATGTGCGATAGTTAGAGTGAGTTTTATTAAGAATTTCTATAACTGATATATTCTTAGACTGTTATAAACACGAGATTTTAAACAGACATTTAATAATATAGATCAAAGTGTGTCTGTATGAAATCGCTTGGATGTACTTTAGCTTTCAGAGATCTTTTCCGAATAGTGATCTAGGCTAATAAAAAACAAAAACGACCTGAGATCCTTTAAGTTTAAAAGTAATTTCATTTTCAATGCACGCGTGTAAAACAAAATATCAATTGATAATATTTGGTGAATATTTTTTGATTTTTCCAAAACTCAATCAATCAGCTACGACGAAAATAAAATGCAAAGACACATATACATACATACGTTGTTGGAAAAAATAAATTAGGTGCCTAATACAAAGAGAGGCCTTGATAGGAGTTTTTTTAAAATCCGAATACAATAAAATCGACGTTATTAATATAATGTGGTTTGAGCACTTCGACGTGGTATAATGGATAATCAGGTTGTCTCACTGTAGCTGAGTAGAAAGTTCGAACCTAACTGGGTGTTCCACAGTTTCAGCCTTGTGTCGCATTTAAGCTAGACTTCGAAATCTTCAACGTGGTGTAATCTTTACCAGTAATATTTCGCTAAATCAATTATGACTGAATAGTGAGTTCAAACTTCACTGGGTGTCTCATAATTTCGGCGTTGTGCCATATCTAAGCTACACTTAGAAAATCATGTACAAATGGCTAAATTATTAATAGTCTTAAGCTAGTGCGAGTCAAAAAAATTTCTAAGAACGAAAAAAATTGTCTCTCTTCTAGATGAAACTTAAGGGGAACAAAAACGATGTTATTTTTTGTTTTTTATACAATTTTGTTTTCAAAAGTCTTCCTTCAGAAATCACGTTTCTGTCTCGCTAAAATATCGAAATCTCGCCGCGTCACGATTAATCAAGTCATGCTTAATCTCGTGCTGACACGGTGACATAATTCGCCAACTGTGCCGCTGCCAGGCCAATCGACGCCATTTTAATTATTACTGCTAACCTGGCAGTCAGCGATATCGATCATTATCGATTAATTTGGTGCAGATTGCAAACGCTGTGTCGGAGAGAGTGGGCGGAAATTGCAAATCATACAACATGGAATGTTAAATATCCCGGACGACGTGGTATAATCCGGAACAGAGAGGATCTTTCAAGGATGAAGAGGCACTTACACTGTGTGCAAGGAGACGTCGCTTTTCATTATGTATAAGCATAGGCGTTGTTGTTGGTGATGTTGGTGGAAGCATTCTCAGCAATTTATTTTATTCCAATACAATTATTCTGTTATAATTAAGCGAACAAAATTGACTTGTGTGTAGCAGTTTAACGAGTACAGTCTAAAGGCGAGTGACGGTGCTCATCTGGTAAGAACGCCAATCATTTAACTAATCTTGTTGGCAAAACATGATTGGTTTATATTAGAGTCTGCCATTTTATACCCAAGTTCACCCAGTTCAAGGCTCGAGAGACATTAATAATAGAGCAATGGTTTCCAAACGGTGCTTTGCGCCCCATAGGTACAGCAGAAGAGGATAGCAGATAGGGCGGAATGATTGAAAAACAAAGATTTAAGAAAAGTTTCAAAACATTCATATGATAGAAATAAATATGATTTCAAAATTTAAAATAAATTATGGATTACTTTTAATTGTATGTATGAGTTTTCATTGTAAGTAGTTATAAATAATTGTTGTCCGATTTTAGCATTGTGATATTTTTATATTATATCAAGTATATTGGGTCCTCAAATTGGTCCTCAAATTATCAATGATAACGTTCTGACTGCGAATCCGCGGTTATCTCATTTTAACCCTCTCTCTGATTTTTGTTTATTTATTTATCACATAAAATTTGGTGAGGCACAAGCAAATTTTAATTCCGAAAATGCATCCCAGAGAAAACCATGAGCTGTAGAGTTAGTGTTAACATGTTTATGATGAATGATATTTGTGATAGGAATCACAGAGGAGGGGGAAGAAAGCGAAGATAGGGAGGATATACAATGATTGTCCCTTTCAATGAAGAGACGAAACTAATGTTTAGAGCAGGATTTTGTTCTACAAGAGGCACTCCGTGGAAAAAGCATAGATTGTCCTAGCTGTAAAAGTCTGAACTGGTAGAATGGGGAGCTCAACTGAACATTATGAATAGATATTTAAACTGTTTGTAAGTGTTCTACATATTATATCCGCTTTTTGTAGTTTATTGATGTATTTATAAGTCACAAGATACTAAAAATATTGTTGGTTGCATATGAACTTTTGAGTGGGTATCTAGACAAAAAGCTAATCATTAATCTACCGCATTTTTTTAAATACATCGGCTTCTTTTTACAGCGTTATCAAAAGAAGCCGTGAGTCGATGTTTTGAAAATTACAGCTAAATATTTGTTCCTTCCTTAATTTGAGCGTTTTATTCCTGCCATTTGGCTTCATGCAGAAACACAAACGGCTACGCTCTAGCAGAAATGAGAGAGCAGTCTTGACTCATTTTGCAGAAGTTCTTGTTTATTTTTCTTTTCACCCCAAGCAAGAAAATAAGGCCACTATAAATGCTTATGATAAAAAGAACTACATTTTTTAAGGCGAAACTATAAGAGAACAGAAATTAAGAAGACAGGCTATAACGATTTACAGTGCATCTAAATTTTTAAAGATCAAAGTTGAAAAAGAAAAAGAAGCCAGAATACAGCTCTACAAGCGAGTAGTGCGAGGGAAGAAACTGTTAGCATAAAACATCTCGCCGTTCCAACTGTAAAATTACGAGATTTTGCAGCCAATCTATTACTGTTCTGAATTTCATAAAATCTATATAAGTTTATAAGTATATATCTTTCACTTTTTAGATGAAAATTTATCAGAACAATAACCACGAAAGTATTTATAGAAAAGACACAGCGAACCTATATTACGACAAAGTGGAAAAGTGACTGAAGCCAAGTCAGGACTGATAACATTGCAGATTCTGCTTTGGACTTTATCAAGAATCTCAAAATACATAAAAGCATCTGACCAGATGTAACAGCAACATTCAATGCATTCAATGGTAGACTTATAAATGTGTAAGATAAATTCTGCCGAGAAAAATTGTTTAGCACGACTCAGTGAACCAACTTTCTTAGCAGTCAACCTAGTAACAATTGATTTCATATAATCTTAATAGTTACCATTGAAGCATATTTAATAATAATACTATTAATAATAAGAAGAAGCAATAGCAGAACAGTAATTTGTCTTTTTCATTATTATGCTGACTGATTGATTCTTTTTTCTACGGCTTATAATCCGTTGTATGTTATTTTAAGCCAGAAAATATTTTCAGATTGTAGGAATTTGGGGAGTAGATAATAACAATTTAATGATACAAGTATGACTAATTAAGCCACGGCTAGGGGAGAAGGTAAGTGAATATAACGAACCCAATTGGAATTGGAAGTCGGCTCACCGATTAACAATTCCGAACCATTATTCCTTACACGAACGGATCATCCAAGCTTACAGCGTATGGTATTCCCAAGCGGTCACCCATTAAGGCAATTACAATATTGAATACAAACACATTGAAATGTAATCAGGTAAAATAGTATTTTTAGTTTGGCAAATATTAGATTTTTTTTCAAATATTGTAAACGTTAATATATATACTAGCAGTATAGTCCGGCGTTGCTCGGGTGTAATGAAAGCTTTAAAACTAATCCATGGTCTTGGAGCTCAGACTCAACCTAAAAAATATTTGTGTGAAGTTTGGTTAGAATCGGATAAAAATTGTGGATTTGTATAAAGGACATACAGACAGATAAACAGACACACACACAAACATCTTGCCTTTTATATATATATATATTATCGACTTTCTGCACTATTGTAAGAACTGCAACCTTAAAATTTCCGAATATCGTTTCTTATGTCTTTGTCTATGAATGTATCAAATTTGATTAAAATCGGAGCACTCCTTCTATAACCCGATTTTTTCGATTATCGATTTTCGATATTTATCGGGGGTACCTCGACACAAAACGTAGCTAAGAAAACTCGCAGACGCTTATAGCACAACTGTATAAATTTTCAAGAAAATCGGTTCAGCCGTTTCGGAGTCTATAGGTAACGGACACACACACACACACACACACACACACACACACACACACACACACACAAAGACAATGTTCCATTTATAAATAAGTTTAGATACATAATTATATAATTAAAAACATTATATCTTTGCTTTTATAAATTGTAGTATAGAATAGAATTAAATATTGATTACTTGAAAGTGTTATGTTCATCAATCACTTAAGTGCCATACGTGACACACGCTTGGGCGATCATGTCTATTTCGATCCATAACTGACTAGGCAGAATTTTTTTCCACAGTAGGTTGCCATTTATTTCTTTGATAGACTGGTTACCAACCAAGGTTAAACAACCCATTCTGTCCTGCTATTTAACCCATAGCTAGAGAGAAAAGAATTGGATTAATACATTTCAGAAGAGTATTTGTGCGTAAGTGAATGAAACACATTAGAAAGTACAATTTGAGTTAATACAAATCCGGATGAATGTACGCATAATTTATTTACACCTCCTCTAATACTATTTCATATCTCTTGGCTTACTCCTCCCCTTATTTTAAGCTTCTTGTTGTGCGTTTTAAACTAACTGTTGTGTGTTCAAAACTATGACATTAGAAAATCAGTTAGCCTTTAACGTGTGATGATACCGAAAGCTCATGGTAGACTAATTGGGAGATCTTCTTAATTTTGATATTTAAAAGCGCTGCATGTTAAAGCTTTATTTTTTCTTTAAATGTGTATTGATCACTTTAAATACAGCCGTTTACTCTTCTTATTTGACTCTAACCAATAACTGTTTAGTAATTATATATATATATATATATATATTGCTGGAGGTAGAAGAGATGGATTAATACCTTTCCCAAGGATATTTGTGCGTAAGTGAATGAAAGGAATTCAACTACATTTCGAACTCGGCTTTCCAGTTTCTCATTGTGATCCGATCCTATATCCATTGCACAACATTACATATCAATTCTTATAACTTCATCATCTAACTTAGTTCTCTACACGAAAACTTCACAATATAACTTCAAAATCATAACTGGAGATATATTATTAGTTTCTTTGATAAATGCAATGATTCCTTACACTTAGAATAAGCATCGAAATAATGTGCACCGACCATTCATTGCCAGGAAGTTGCGCGGAGAATAAATATTAACGTCAAAAGTAGAACTGGAGAGTTATATTGAAATTCTGGGCTAATTTGGTGCGTGTGCTTTCGCTATTAATGGCAAAAAGAAGACTCTTTATCTTCTGTCCACCGTTATGGATTAAATATCAGGCCAGATTAAGCTCTCTAGCCTTTTTGGAAACCACTTTAGGAGAAGGAAAATATTCACGAATTTTACACCGTGGAGAAGGTAACTGGAAACAATTCCACTATCATTAACAAGAATGCATGGCAATTTACATATAATAAAACAATATGCCGCGTGCCATGCTAGCCTACGTTCTGAAGGACATTGCATTAAAACAAATGCTTATTGCAAGAAGTAAAACTTGGTGTATATAGAGAAATCAGTGTGTCGCAATAATGGAAGTTATTTCAATGTCTGAGAGCAGAACAGAGATGATAATCTTATATCCAAGTGTTGTTCTGCCTTTCAAATCGTGAGGGAAGCATACACCAGGCAGAAAAACCGACTGCCATAGAAACACATAAGAAGACAAACAATGGTAATAATAATAATAATAATAATAATAATAATAATAATATATATATATATATATATATATATATATATATATATATATAATATTAATATATGAAATAATGCTATCTTCCAAATAAATTCTTCAACGAGAATTTTTCAATTTATTTTTCTAATTAAAAGAACATTTTTATCAAAATTCTTAGAAAAAATCAACATTTATCTACCTAGATTTTGAACCTGAATGAACGTTCACATTTATTTACACCGAATTCATAGTTTTCAGTTTTGTTTTGAAAAAAAAATGCTATAATTCAAACAGTTCCATTAACATGTATTCTAAAAATTTAAATATACAAAGCGGAGAATATTATTTCAAAAATATCAGATATTGTCTTATCAACCATTATTTTATTCTTTTAATTTTAATTTCTTTTCGTCCTAACTACTGTCATTTTACAGCGCAGATCGGAATTCCTTATTCTTTTCTTCTGATTATCCTTGTTGACTAATAACCATCAAATGACGGCTTGAGTAGTCACGATGAAAAGCAATTGAAATTAAGAAAAGTTTTAGATTAAGTCACTGATTTGTTTTTGGACAGTTATTGAAATTATCAATCTGTATGATATATTCTTTATTATCGTCTGTGAGGAGAAAACAAAAACAAAAAAACAATAAGTATTGATATTGTATTAAAAAGGTTGCACTTTCCTCTGTTATGCTCCATTCGTTCTTAGCATCTTGTCATGTAGCTCTGATTGATAAGTCAATCATACAGACTGATGTAGTAATTCCAATCATTATTAGGTGTCATGTGATTAAGTTACGCTTGGTATATGTCTTGCAACATACGCGACACCAGGGAAATATAAGTAACCTTACAAAAAAAAAAAAAAAAGAAAAAAAGTTAATTGATTGTAGAATAAAACATGGAAAATATTTCGTCCCATTTCTATCTCTGTGTGCCATATCCTATCAAGAGTTGGGAGATCATGGTTCTTCATAATTTTCTATAAATATTTTTTTGTAAATAATTCTTGTTTTCTGACGACCTTTTTTGTCATTGTTGTCCTAGTTCCGACATCCATCAACTCATTTTTTAAATACGTTATCGCTGATTACTTATGTGCTTCAGAGTGCCTTTTGATTGCTTTCATACATCATATATATCTCAATTTTCAAATTTTTATATAACTGATTTTTAGCAGAATTTTTGTAGTTCATTTTGAAACATACACCTTCCACACTCTTAAAGATACTCGTTTTCATTCTCGTTTCTCACTTTTAAAATATAATCATTTATCGATCCAAAAATATATTAGTTTCTCACTCTTGAAACATACTACTTTCTTGTTCTTAAAACGTATTATTTTCTCGCTCTTAAAACATGCACATTTCTTAATCTTAAAACATATTTAATTCTCGCTCTTAAAACATATTCGTTTCTTTCTCTTAAAACTTAGTCATTTATCTCTCTTAAAACATACTCTTTTCTCGCTCTTAAAACATGCTCGTTTCTCCCTCTTAAAACTTACTCGTTTCTCGTTCTTTAAAACTTACCCCTTTCTTCTTCTTAAAACATATTCGTTTCTACCTTTTAAAATATACTCGTTTCTCACTCTTAAAACATACTTTTTCCTCGCTCTTATTTCTTTCTCACTCTTAAAACAAACTCGTTTCTTCCTCACAAAAACTTACTTGTTTCTCACATAATTTGCTTATGGCTGCATTTTTGGATCGATAAATGATTATATTTTAAATGGAGAGCCCAAGATGCTTGTTAACGTATTTTGTAACGCAAATTAATTAAGGATGTCTAATAAAATCCAACATTAGAAGATTAGACATCGGTTTGCAAATGTTTTCTTTGTAAGGTCATTTTTAGATCCTTTTATTAGTTTGTGCAGTTCCTGAAATGCATCCATCATTATTTCTCTGAATGTTCAGATTTCCTTATTATTAATCTACCATGATAGATAAATTGCCATTCTATCTTAATTAATTTGCGTTACAAAATACGTTAACAAGCATCTTGGGCTCTCCATTTTGCTAACAAATACTCCTTCTGTCCTGTTAAATCTAATGGTTAGTTATTTCTTGTCGCTTACCTCGACTGCCTTCTTCAACAGTTTTTTGAGTTCTTTGCCGAAATATGTCATCAACATTATCTCGCTGAACAGATGACGCATGATCGGTGAGAGAACACAGTCTGTTTCTTCCCGGTATAGGTTATGGATTATTTGTATATCATTTCCATATAGGGCACGTTTTCCTAAAATTTCAAATAATTGTTTTTATCGTACTATACCGATTGTGTTTGGGTCATCTACGAAATATAAGTATGGATATTTTTTCCACATATGTTGCAGTCTATGATATCATTCTGATCATGAAAATCTCATTTGTTGTTTTACGACGGAAAAATGTAAAAGAAAATTGATAACTCATCAGAGAAAAATGATAACGAAGAGACAATAAGAATAGAATTAGTGAAAAAGTGAGAATGTAATTTTCAAGAAAACAAATATTAAAATAGCGTCATTTTAGCAGTGGCCAACTCTCAAGTGAATATCAATGAGAAAATGCAGATTACTAGGAGTAAAATATTGTTTTGCTTACAAGAAATAAACACAAGGTAAAAAATAAATGAAAATGCGGAGAATGGACATCAAAAGCAACATAAAATTGCAGGACGGAGAATGAGGAGATGATGAGCAGATTAGGGTGTACTGATTTACTTTGAAACATCTGTGTGTGCCAAAGTTTATGGCTGAAATAACTAACATAGGTAAGAAGGGAAAGTTGAAAGGATAGTAATTCTACTTTTAAAAATCATTATCATATATATATATATATATATATATATATATATATATATTACTTGAAACTTCCTGAGATTAATGAAAAGAAATTAACAACAATTAATTTGTTTGAACATTAATTTTAATCGATACTCATATTTGAGTAGATATTCTGTTTTTGATTAAATTCGGCAGGATTCGAACCTGCGACCCTAATTTGTAATCGCAGTAGATCAATTGGTGGTTTCCCCTATGTTGTTAAAGATCGTAGGTTCGATACAGCATAATACGCAGATACGAGTATCGATTAAAAATAATGTTCAAATAAATAAATTAAATATGCCGGATGCTAATGCCATTTCGTTAATCTCCGGAACATTCCGTAGTATTGTTACATTTGTTTACATGACAATACATTTCAGAGTAGAGATTATTATTTACGAAAACATTGAAAATTGTGTATATAAGGCTTGATTTACTTCGTCAAATTTGTGGAATATTTCCTGGTCGATTGGTCAATTAATTGGTGGCTTCTCATATACTGTTATGGGCCGCATGTTCGAATCCTGTCGAATGACACATATTTTCGTAAGAAAAATTTATTGTAAATAATCAGGCCGATAGAGAATATATATATATTATTTAATTAAAAGCATAATATCTACTCAGGTGCGAGTTTCGGTTAAAAATAATTGTTAGTCGTCCGATTACACATGCGGAAGAGGGATTTTGGGAATTAAAAAAATTTATCGACATCGTCAAACATTTTTAACCAATATTGTCCATGATATAAAAAATATATATAACGTTTTCTTGTATACAGAGTGAATAAAATGTAATTCCTCATTTTAAAATACTTATAATTTTTTTATTAACTATAATTTTGCAAGAAATGGATATAAGAGGAAAGCATTTAGCATGAGTTTTTTCTAAAATTCGATATGGGCACCAGATTCTGCTACCAACTTCTCGTACCGCTCAGAAATCGTGTCAACTGATTTCAACAGGAACTCTTGTGGTATGAAAGACATAACTTCTTGCATACAGTCGGTTACATAAAGAGAACCACAAAGTGGCTTGATACTAGAATCAAACAGCATGTTTCACTGAAAAACAGGAATCATACCTGGCAAGAAAATGAACTTATTCGTAACACTTATTGTTCCTCAAATTATAATAAATTGAAAATGTGTCATGAATTCAATGTGGATTGCTTTTCTAATTCAAATTCACTATTTGAAAATGCTAGATTTGGTATACATCGGATCTTTACACAGCGAGAGTGTTTGCTGGGTTTTGCTCTAGTAGTTCATTCCACTTTCTCATCATTGACCAATTCATTTCTCAAACCTATTATATTTTACAGTAAGTTGACCTAATTAAAAATTTGGATGAGTGGGAGGGAAATCGGTTGTGTTTTTCACTTTAGATTTTATCCTCATTATGCGCTGTAATATTAAAATTATTACTTTTAAAGCAATACTCAAGTTCTATACCACCAAAATCTGTTTATATATATATATATATATATATATATATATAAAACACATATATATTTTCTTTTTTTAGTAGGACTTCACCAATAATAAGAAATACGCACACACACGCATATATATATATATTATGTGTAACATGACACGTTATATATATATATATATATATATATATATATATATATATATGTATGTATACACACACACACACACACACACACACCACACATATATATATGTAACATATATATATATATGTAACATGACACATTATATATATATATATATAATGTGTCATGTTACAAACACACACAGACAGCTCGAAATTAATTCCCTTCACTATATATAGATATAAACCTGAAAAATATACATTAGGCATAAAGAAAAATATACATTATATTTATTAAAAGTTTGTAGCCTAATGATAAAAAGATTTTTACGCAACAAAAAATTATTTTTAACTTAATTTCTTTTTTCATCAATGAGCTTAATTAAATGACGAATATTATTCACTTAAATTGTAATTTATACTGTGAGTTTTTAGATCAAAATTCATCTAATAACTTTCTCTGGCGACTCTTGTCTAATTGTTTTCAGACAACGTCTAACAACTTTATTTTTTCAAACATTTTCCCTAAACCGCACATGAGTGAGTGCATGTATATTCATACACACATTAGATGTGAGTGTTTGTGTGCGTATGTGTATGTGGAGAGTTTCGAGGCTAGCATATATCATCCACCATGAATGACTTGGATCATTTGTACCTGTGTTCTAATAAAGAAAATTTAGCAGATGCATAATAAATAAATAATCAATAAAATTTCGTTACACTTTTTGTCTAGGTTATGTATCTTTTAGGAGATTACTGAAAATTATGAAAAATCTGTTAGAATTATTAAAAATCCCAGTCTATTTTGAAACTCAAATATATATATATATATATATATATATATATATATATATATATACACTGTAATTTTTAATAATATATATATATATATATATATATATATATATATATAGATAGATAGATAGATAGATAGAAAGAATTAATGTGGAGAAGTTTGTCATTTAGCTGAAGTTTCGTGAGGGCATTATAATATTTTCCGTGGAAAAAGCAAATGACCCTAAAGAGTAAAGACATTATAATAATGTCATCACGAAAGTTTGAAGTCTAATAAGGCTCCATTCTTATATTGAGCGCTTTATGACAAAAAGTCTGCTTGCTTAAAATTCCTTTTTACTAGTCTACTACTAAAAAGATTTTGACACTAAAAATCATTACAATTTAACACTATATATATATATATATATATATATATAGATAGATAGATAGATAGATAGATAGAAAATCTGAGCGAGAGCCAACAATTTTCTGTCTTTGCTCTACTTTCGTATTGAACGCTTTAGTGTTAGGGTTTTCATCTTGGTTTTTTTTCTTTCTTACGAGTGCTTGACTTTTGTTCATGTACTTCGTTTGTTTCTTTTTTTACTTCCCCTTCTTTTCTCTCCGAGTTCGGTCTCGGTGGGTTGTACAAGGCGATTTAAATTATAGCTTAATTAATACTAGTTTCGGCAGAGTTAGTTCGGTTACTATTAGTATTGTTGTTGCTATAGTTAATATAATTATTATTAGATAGATAGATAGATAGATAAATAGATAGATAGATAGATAGGGTTTGATGAATAAATTATCACCATTTTAGATTTTTAATTTCGAGAATACGCTTTGTTTTCTATTTTGTCGATTACATAGTATAATTAGAAATGGCATGCTGCACTTGGCGTTCGTACTGAAAGCTTCAATACGGACATTGCATAATCTTTGGGTGTCAATCTGAGGAGAGTTGAGAGGATTCGGAAGAAGTTAGATGAGTCTAATGCGGATTACGAAGGTCTTTGGAGTGATCACTAGTAATAACTACGTTATGTCTCCATTCATCTTCCTACAGGGTCCCAGTCTTAAGGAGTTAGTGATGCTTTGGCTCAAGAGGGGGGCTGCTGGAAGACCCTAAGTCTGGTAACAGGACTCTGCAACATGCCACACAAATAGGCGAACCTAGCTTTGGCTGCCAGATAATTTCTGCGACCATATCACTCCTTACATCTGACCACGTAACTTCCATGACTGCTAACCTCTTGATGATTATGTGTGCGGCGCTGTTGATCAAGATTCCAACAAAACTCCTTTTAACACCAAAGATGATAGCATCATTCACTAAATTAAACAAGGAGACCACCCAGGCGAGTTGCAGGAGGTCGTGTTTGAAATCAATGGCGACTTTATTGAATAAATTTATTTTTAGCATTTCAAGATATTTTTGTGTAATTTTGGTAAATATGTATAATTTAAATGAGATGTCACTGTTATTTTCGTTTGTGCAAAAATATGTAGACGGCAATTTATCTATCGACCCTATATACTTATTCAAAAAGGCTACTAATATAAAATTAGTTTCATCAGACTTATTGATATTTTATCATTTTGTTGTCTTTTTATTTCTCGAATTTCTTTAACCGGGTTACTAAATCCACACATACACTCACATGTGTGTGTGCGTGTATTTGTGTGCGTGGTGTATGTCTTATTTCTCGCCGTCTTTTTCACCATTTAATTAATAGAAATATCTAACCTACCACATACACTTACGAACAAAGACGTAAATACTGACAGAAGTATATATTCCAGTGGACATTCGAAAACAATCGCCTAAACACAAAAAGTCAGTTGTCCATACATACAAATATTTACAGAGATTTCTTTTTGTCCTGATTTGATCTTCCTCCCACGCACACGAATATAAAACTTACTGTCACTTTATCACGCACATGCGCAGTAGATCACATATGAATGCAAACTTATTTATATTGAAAAATACGCTGAATGTCAGATTTTGTTCCATATATACAATAACGAACTCTGTCAAGATATCATAAAAGCGTATAGATGTCTACATATGCTGCTTTATAAATTCATATACGTCTAACATATGTGTCCAGGGAAATATAGAATATTTCTCATACGCATATACATCTACAAACTAACTTCTGCTTTTTTTCTTTCTCTTCTACAGAACCACACTGATTGAAATATGAAGACACGTCCACATACTCCAACAAATTCACACAGGCAGTGCTTTCTGAAAAAAAGAAAAGAAAAGAAAAGCACAACCCTTTTATAGTTTATAGAAACAGCAGCAAAATTATAAGAAATAATTTTGAAAATACCACAAAACAACAATAAAAATAACGAAATATTGAATTAAAAAAAACAACAAACAAACATTTAAATTGGGTAAACTACGGCATGAATGCATTTGTGCTGCTGTCATTGTTTGTGATCGCCGTAAGTTTTATGACATAAGACATCATTTCTTTGGCCTTTTCCGTTTTCATTACAGAACAAAAGTAGAAAAATATCGGGAAGAAATAAAAGAAAGAAAGAGAAAGAGCGGAGGTGAAAGAATGGGAAATTGAGAGAGAGAGAGAGAGAGAGAGAGAGAGAGAGAGAGAGAGAGGGGAAGGGTGTGTGAGGAAGAAGAGGACAATGGTTTTTGAATCACATTTAACTTTGCATCACAAGAAATAAAAAACGATAAGTGGAAAGCAGAAAAAATATGTCTGGGGCAAATTTCTCTGACTTTAAAAGGCTCATTTAACTTTAAAACATTAATAGACTTACAATATTTGCTTCATTTCGTCTATTCAGAATATTGACGATAACGCTCTTCATAAGATATTTTCTCTTAAAAAATCTTAAATATGAAAAAGTTAACAATTTTGACATTTCTATATTGTTTTATCGTATTTTTCTAAAAAGACTAAAAAAACAAAAAAAAACAAAAAAAAAACGAAAAAGACATCTCTTATGCAAAAACAATTTTCTTAAATAAATATCTAATGCCAATTTCTATAGAAATGGAAAAACCTATCAAAACCTATTTCACTGATAATGTACTTAAGTAGTTTTCTCAATCTATGATGTACTTCTCATTCAGTCAAAATGTTCTCTTTTCATTATCTTTTTTTCATTGATTCAGACAATTGGGCCCGTTTTAAGTAAAGCACTTGGATGAATTGACAACTTTATTAATGTGTACATAAATGGCACTGAATTTAATTTTAAGCCGTAAAATGCTATCAATGTGACGCAATCCTCTTTTTTCTATTAATAATGATTATTATTCGTTTGTGAAACAAAAGAAAAGCAGCCGAAGAGCCGAGAGGGGGGAGTTGAGCATTTCTTTAATGATTATTTTTTAAAATAAAAAAAAATGTATGCGGAGGTTAAATTTTATAAATAATATTTCCTCTCTGTGGCTACGATTTTCGTAAAGGCAATAAAGATCAGGTGCATTGCCATATTTTTGTAGTAAGGGAGAATTAACCCCGTCATCTAAGAAACTGCAGGAGGTAATAAAAAAAAAACTTTTATAAGTTTCCGTACAAAGACAGGGTTGCTTCCTAACCGACATAGTAGCATAACCTAAAGAAAATAATAATAATAATAAAAATATATTTGAAGTTATATATATATATATATATATATATATATATATATATATATATATATATATATATGTATGTATGTATATATATATATGTATGCATGTATGTATGTATGTATGTATGTATGTATGTGTGTGTAAAACTTCAAACCTTGATATAGTGGACACTTCGTACTTGAAATAGACGTCACTTTTTATGTATTGACCAGTATGTAATACATCTATTGGCTGGCGTATTACGAAAATCTTCTTTGTTTACCGACAAATACGAAGTGTCTGCTATAATAACTTTTGAAGTAATATAAATGACGCTTTAAAAATTAAATAGATTAATTCATTATATATATATTGTTAAATTGTGATGATGTTTAGAGTGAAAATTTCAGCATTTTACTAGTGGAAAGATATTTTAGGCAAGCAGATATCAAGATAAGGATTGTTGCAATGTCTTCTTTTTTCAGAGACATTTGCTTTTTGACTTTGAAGAGTGAAGACAACAATGACCTCGCGAAACACCAAAGATGAACTGAAGGCAAAGATTATAGTATCCTTATAACAGAAAATCAACTTAATATGAGTATCTATCAAAAATAATGTTCTAACAAATAATTTCTAATTGTCTGTTGCTTATAATCATTTCGCTAATCTTCGTTATATATATATATATATATATATATATATATATATATATATATATAGGGTGCGATGGATGAATTGTCGTCTATTTTATGCAAATATTAAAATATCACAGGTATCGAAATTTTACAGATATATTTACCAGAATTATACAGAAATATCTTGAAATACTAAAGATTAAAATCTTCAATAAAATCGCACTTTGGTTTCAATCACAGCTTCCGCATGAATTCAGAAACTTCTGCAACTTCTCTGGACGGTCTCCTTGTTTAAGTTGGTGAATGCTGCCGTAATTCTTGTCTTCATTTCTTCTTTGGTGTCAAGGAATTTTGTTGGTCACTCGAATGAGGTGGTTGCAGTTTGTGGAATTAGGTGGTCAGATGTAAGGGGTGATGTGGTCGCAAAACTTGTCTGAAGTTTCTCCTACTTCTGTGGCATGACGTAGCAGCCACCTCCTTGACCCAGGGCTGCACTATCTCCTCAAACACTCCGTGTTAAGAGTAAGCCCCTGCGGAATGATGAGTGGAGGCATAAACGTTACCATCACTTGTGATCACTTCAAACACCTACTATCCCTATTAGATTCATACCTTCCGAACCCTCTTTTGGAACTGTCCTCAGGTTGGTACCCAAAAACTCTGAAATGTACCAAATGTAGCTTCCGGTGTGGATGATAAGCAATACAGCATGCTGCTTCCAAATTTATGGAGGAATGCATTGCGTCATACTATTCTTTTTATCACAGAGGATGCCCAACTGATCCTACTATACTGAGCAGTAGACCCAAATCAAAACCAAACAATGCACAAGCGCGAAATTAAAAAAATTAAAAATCTAGATAGATAGATAGATATGCTGGGTACTACAACATTAGACAGGGTGGAAACAGGGTAAGTAATAACCGAGACAACATATCCCATGTTATAATCTACCCTCGTAGATTATATAAAAATTTCAATGAATGTATCCTGGATCGACATATTTATGTAGAAATCCAGTAAGAATCATGGCTGAAACGTATTGATAATAACAACAAAGATGGTAATAGCCCAAATGAAAATGATGCAATAAATTAACCGATGTTTAATAGATTATTAAGAAAATATGTAGTTTAAATTATGTATTTGCCTGACTTGAAAAAAAATTGATAATCTGTCTCTCATTCACCGAATAAAGTCGCAAACAGTAGATAATTAAAAGCAATTAATCATCTAATTCATTGCTATCTTTGTTTTCTCAATTCCTGCCCTTTTATTGTGATCTCTCCTTAATATTTTCTTTTTCACATATTCTCCTCTAATACCCAGTAACCACTCAGTAACTGATAGAGAGTCTTTCCTACCTACTTTCACAATGAGTGGCGATACTCTCCTCGAGAGTAACATACTACGTTTTCTTGGCCTCATTTTTTCAACTTACCTGAAGTGGAACAATTACATAGAATCTATAGCTGCATCTAGTATTAAGAAGGTTAGGTCACTGTCAGGTCAAAAAGTTTTTCTCGTCAAAATCTATCTTGTAGATTTATAAATCTCTATTTATCTGTTCATTGAATACTGTTGCCATAACTTGTCGGGTGCTCTTGCTATTTACCTTGAGGTGCTCGACAAAAACCAATGGAAAATCTGCCAGCAATCCTGAACTGGCAGTCCGCTTTCCGCCTACGTCACGACACTTCCCTCTGTTTTTTTCTACAAATATTTTAATGGAAAATGCTCTGAGGAATTTTGTTCCCTGGTGTCCCAACTATATGAATTCATGCATACTACTATATTGGCATCAAGGTCCAACCCTTTTACCAATGAAATAGCTAAATATAACTGCTTCTTCTACTTTAAAGGCTTCTTTTCTCGCACATCTATTCTGTGAAACACCCTTCTGTTTGCTTGCTTCCATGATAGCTACAACCTCCAAAAGTTTAAATGCAACGTCAATTTCTATCTTTTATTTCATTTAATTCCATTTATTGGGTGAAATGATTTAAAAATAAGGTGGAATTTTGATTTAATATCAATCAAAGTTGTTTCTTAAATACGAAAAATATACAAGGGAAACAATTTTACTTTAGCTAGAAAATTGTTTTTAAGGTGATAAATTTTAGGCAAACAATTTTGGTAAATTCGTTATTACCTATTTTTGGACAATTCTCTCTTGCCAAACAGAGAGGCTAGTATAGTTACTCGTTACCACAACAAAGTTCACATAAATGCTAATAAATTTAAAAAAAATTCTTTCTTCTCTTTAAATATTCTTTAATGATTAAAACCATTTTATGTATTAACTTAGTCTTTGGTTGACACCATTAAACAAATTTATGAGATCAGCTTGCTTTCAGACGTTGCACAAGGATTCCTATTTACTCAAACCAATTCTAAGACATTGCTATAAAATACTCACAAACTAAGTATGATTGTCATATTATTTATAATACTTATATTTTAATAATAATCTGAAAATGCTTTAGTAATAAATGTCAAGGAAAGTTATATATGAGGTTTTATCGAAATAAGATAAAACTTAATTAACATTAATTCGTTTTCAAAAACTGTGAATAATCCTTTTATAAAAAAAACCCAACAGAGATATGTATTAAGAATATGAATACAAGAAATATAAACATTTGCCCGAATTTGATCTTCATTGGAATTACTTATTTTTTTATTTACTCGTAAAATTGAAGAAAGTAATGTAGTCTTTGAATTAAAAGCATTTTAAATACATTTTCTCATAAATTTATTGACGTCAATGTACACTTTAATTCATTTGAGATATCTCTCTTACGCTGGCATTAAAGGCGGCTTCTCGTATTTGTCTTGTCACTAAGTTTTCTAAATCCCGTAGTTGTTAATGCCATCCTTTTTATTTGTTATTTCCATTAAACCTATCCATTTTCTTTCTCTATTTTTTATTCATAGGAGAGAGAACAAAAATATTCCTACATTTTTAATATCAGCAAGTACACGTATATATGTAAAGAGATATTTTACGTTGAGTAAGCATTATTTCAAATTTGGTATACTTGTTGCCGGAAGAGAGATCACTACAGAATAAAGAGTTAAAGATAAAATGGAAATAGAATATGGATCGAAATTCGACAGGATGATAAAGAACAAATAGGAAACGTTTAACAATCTAATATGTTTGTTTTTTTATTAAAACTTCGTTTCGTCAGAGGTTGAAATAATAGTATTTTCAGTTTTCTTTACATCGATTCTTATTGGACAGTACTGTATCACGTGTATTAAAAGCGTAAATATCTCTGACGAAGATTTAATAAAAGTGTTTTGTAATTCTACATTATCTTTTGCTACTTCAATCGCTTTGAATATAATTTTTATTGTGATAAGAAATAACGTTAGATAAGAAAATAATAATTTAGCCTTGCTTTAACATGTAGCTTTTCTGAGTGCAAAATAATATATGCTCCTGTTAGTAGGATTTCTCAGCTTGTAAATGTGTTTAGTACGTTAGCATTTCGACCAGAAAATTCTAGATCGAATCTCACCAGGGTGGAATAGCTAAAGAGGTGAATTCTTGATAATATCGACTCTGGGAGTGACCATCCCATCTTTCAGAAACACCATACCGTATTTGAAAATTCGTACCACGGTTTGACCCAAGCCACGTGAGTAAAACAATGTAAGGGGATCCTGTTCAGACAAAATTACTGGTTGTGCTAGTACGTGACCAAGAATTTTAAGAAAACATTTGGAATTTATTGACCGAGTAAGCAGTAATTTTGAAACTCATTAAATCTTTCTATTAAAGTATTTTTTAAAAGAAATCAGGTTTCCCAAGTTTAATGACTGTTGTTGCCCTTTCTAGTATTGCTGGAGACTTCTTTTCTAACCCTTTGCTTGTGGTAGTGTGAAATAATATCAACATCTTGATCATATCGTTATTCTCTCTTCGAGTTACATATGCTATGCGTTTTAGTTGTTGCTGTTGTTGAATGTCCTCAAGTGTTGTGATGTCTGTAATTTTTTACAGTTCTTTTTTTTTATTCTGTTGTGACAGTCCAATAGTTATGGAGAAGAATGGTTCTTGCTAAGAGCTCCAAGATTCCTTCTCTCAAAGCCCTTTTTAACCATTGATCATAGAAAGCGGTTGTACACGGGGTAGCATTTAGATATTTCTAAACGAGTTTGGCACCATATCAAAATCTGGATATGAAAATAAACTACATCCGTCAGTAAGGCCTCTGATCGGGAGATTGAAAATTTAAAAAGCGTGGAACTGCGTTTGTTCCCAGGTCTGCTCTGACTCTTGGTGATAGCTCTTTTTAGCGTCCCAGCTATGTTCAAGATGGATACTCCAAACAAATAAACAAAAAATAAACGCTATGAAATTATAAAAGATATCTTTTCAAGAGTAAAAACACCAGAAATATCTTTTTATATAAAAAATTACCACCATTTCATATCTATAGTAAAATCAAAAACAATATATTTTATAGCAAAATAAACCAGTAAAGCATTCTATCTTTGGTTGAAGGCATACAATTGCGTTCAAAAGATATTTAGTTGAAGGCTAAATATTGTGTTTAAAATACTTAGATTTCGGCATTTGAAAACGCATAGAGGTTGATATATCGCTAAATAAAATCAGCCAACAAAACAAACTATATAAAAGAACTCTTCTAAGATATTAATCTATATATTATTCTCCATTTTCTTAAAGAAAATGTCCTGTGTTTTGCGAAAGTTCATAATAGTCGCAATATCATATTCTTTTCTTTGTCCGATTCCCTTATGTCTTATATTAAATTCGTTATAACCGATCCATATACCAAGTTATTTTAAGTGTTTCGTATTTACTTATTTCACATATTTAATATTTTTATGATGGATTCAGTGTAGGTGCCATCACAGCTTTCATTACAATTCTAGATCATAGTTTCTGTTTTGGAATAGTTTATCTTGAGTCCTACTCATATCTGGAAGAATGGTAAACTTTGAAAACAGTAGCTACTCTGGCATGTACGCATCGCTCATTCCGTAATAAATTAGAGCACTCTGGCTATTGGGCGTGTATAATGATAATGTTACGCTAATAGGTCTGCTTTCTTCTACCGAGCGCTCTTAGTCCAGAGGTAGAATCGCCGACTGACGCCACTTTGGTCGGGTTTCAATCCTGGTAAAAGCAATCGGAGTCTAACCGTACTGATGAGCTGTGATACAGCGAAACAGATCTGTCTGCGGATGACTATATATATATATATATATATATATATATATATATGTGTGTGTGTGTGTGTGTGTGTGTGTGTGTGTGTGTATGTGTGTGGCTAGACAGTCGTACCTGAGGATGCCTGCCTACATTGCAGACGCTTGCTCAGGTATGCCACAGAGCCCATCTGTGGTTTATACTGCAGCTATACTGAGCTAACCATAGTTATAGTTTCTTGGCAAGAGCGCGTTATCTGGCGTAAACAAAATGAAATCTGAACAAGTCTAGGACGCTCAAATCCTCGGTCACGATGACTTGCCACTTCGAGCTAACACAGTCATTGACGGCTCTTCAAAGGAATTTCACTCACAAGGCTTGGGTCAACCCGTGATATGGTTTTCAGGCACTTTCCAATGGTGTCGCACGCTGGGATCGCATTCTTGATACCAATAACATCAAAAAGTCACCTTACACCATAGTAAGATCCAAACTCGGGCTTCATGGTTAGAAAGAGAAAGTTGTAACCACTCGGCCACCATATATATAACTATTAAACAGTTAATAGTCAGAGTCAAATTAGACCAGAAAACAGTTGTATTAAAAGTGCTCAATACACATTTAAGGAAAATGTTAAAAGAAACAGTTTTAACACGCAGAGCTTTAAAATATTTAGATTAAGAAGATCAGCCGATTACTCTACCATGGTGTCAATGTTTTGGTAGCGCCAGGTGTTACAGATTAGCTGATTACCTAACGCACTGACCTGTCTTTTGGTGAGTCAGTGGGATCGGTTAAGACACGCTTAGCCATGCTAAGATAAGTTTAGACATGCTAAGACAAGCTTAGTACCCAGTAACAGCATAAGCAGTGGCCCGAGCGTCCGCGCTCGGATTCCTCACCCAAAAAGAAAAAAAAATGACCGTGTGTCATAACTTGCTCAAGTGGGGGAGCAGAGTCAATAAAAACTGATTTCCTAACTCTTAATTTTTGAACGCACAACAGGAATTTTAAAACAGACATGAGAAAGTTTAAATCAAGAGGATGAGTAAGTTAAGTGAAGCGAAATAGTAATAGGAAAGGCTTAAATAGATTATACATACTTTCGTCCGGCTTTGTACGAAACCAAAATGCTCTTTCTTATGTGTAGACACTTGGACAAAATTCGACCTTTCATTTAGCAAATTTTTGTTCTGGAAATGTTATAAAAATGACTATATGAAAGATCCGAAATCATGTCCGGATGTATGCACATTAGAAAGTATATTTTGGGTTCGTAAACACTCAAATGAAAGTATGTATTATCTATTTACTTTTCTGTAATAATATTTTGCTACTCTTGACTTGACTTATATGCTCTTGACACAGTTTTGTGGTTATATATATATATATATATATATATATATATATATATATATATATATAATTACTGCGTTAGAACATACCAACATTGTTAACTAACTGATGAGGCATTGTTCTTTCCATGTCGATACAAAATGTACAATTTTGTAGTGGTTTGTAGTTTGCACGTTTTAACGTAAAAATTATTAATAAATATTGATTGGTCTATTTTTATATTGAGCACAGTTTTAAAATAATGTTTTGAACGTTACAATTATTTTCTTTGTTCTTATTCATTTGGATATATATATATATATATATATATATATATATCCAAATGATTCATTTGGATATGTATATATATATATATATATATATATCCAAATGAATAAGAACGAAGACTTGAAAAACAGTATAGACTTTGAAAAACAGTAGCTACTCTAGTATATATGCATCGTTCATTCAGCAATGAATTAGAACACTCTCAGCTATTGGGCGTGTATAATGATAATATACACGCTAAAAAGTTTGCTTTCTTCTACCGAGCCCCCATAGCTCAGAGGTAGAATCGCCGACTGACGTCAATTCGGTCGGGTTTCAATCCTGGGTTAAAAGCAATCGGCTCTCTAACCGTACTGATGAGCTGTGATACAGCGAAAAAGATCTGTCTGCGGATGGCTCTCTCTCTCTCTCTCTCTCTCTCTCTATATATATATATATATATATATATATATATATATATCCTAAATATACACATGAATAAGAAATGATGTCAGCTGAAAAAAAAATAACTGTTTCAAAATCACTTTGTTTACATTTCGAGTACGAAATTAAATTTAGCAGATAGAGACTATGAAAATATCAACGAAGAGGTGTACACTATTTTAAAAGACCGACTGAAATTCGTTTCGCTGCGAGCTCTCTCTTGGCACATTGGTTAAAGTACGTCTAGTAAAAAAGTATTAACCCTTGGGTTAAGAAAACATAGGTTCGATTTCTACCAAAGGTCATATTTTCTTTAAATTGATTTTCGATTTCAGTGTTTAAAATAGAGATGTCTACTCAAACACGTGTAACAAATAAATATAACATTTAAATTGACGAGAAAAATGCCGGATTAAGAAAATCATTAATTACTTCAAGATTGCTGTATACATAACCGACAGTTTCTTATTATATATTTATCTGTTAATATAATGAATATAATTAATCAATGTTGAATCATTTCAAGGAGAAAATAAACTCGTATTAACTCCTGCGTTAAGCAATCGATAGTTACATCCAACAAAGGGCTTGGATTTGAAATATTTTCAAATGTGATAATCTTCTTTGTGTATGCGTCACACAACGATTTTCATAATTCATTAGGGTTGTAGGATTACCGTAGGTACTGCAACCATGGCAGCAATGGTGCGTCTTGGGTGATATAACCTGACGGAGCCCATCTCACTTCAGACTGGTTTGGAAGAGTTTCTTTCCTCTTTTCTGTTTCTCTTGCATTTGTAATAGAGCCCACTCAGTCTTGTTATTTAACCCATACACGGGGAGAAATGATAGATTAATACATTTCCCAATGGTATTTGTGCGAAAGTAAACGTAAAGAACTTAGTCAGAATTTAAACTTATCTTGCCAGTTTCCCTTTCTGAGTCGCTAACCGTTATTCTTTTTTACATAAGGGACTTAATTAAAACAAGTATCACTCACATGCACACACAAACATGTATATATATTTATATAACGGTAATTATACAACTATATCTGTTAGCAGAGATACATGCATTTTTGTATGTGCGTATATTTAAAAGTTGTGTGAGTGTTGTAGGTGTATTCTTCCTAAGTTGTGCAATAAGCTAATCAGTTATAAACGGAACAAAAACAACCAAAAAGACAATGTGTGTCAATCAGGTATTGTAATACTCTTCCGCCGGTTTCACATTAATTTGCAGTTGGCACCGCTTAAGCGATGTTCCCGAAATTGACAAAATATTACAATAAATCAACGAAAACGCTTCCTAGTAGTGGTTGATATCGGATTTCTGCCCAATGAGAGATGAGTCTCAATTTATCCTCTGACTTGACCAAATTGTCTTTCTTCCACGCATCATTAGGTAGCGCACTAAATCTCTAGAACGCAATTACCCGATGTCTTCACTTTTGACCGGGGCAAGATCACGTGGTCACACCAATTAATCCTAGAGCTGAAGGCCTTGTGTATTATCACCTGACTTAGGATTTAAACTGCTTTATTTAGAACAAAGCCCCATTTTTTATTCGATATAAACTAAACTTTTTCTCTTATGTGGACAACGTCAAAAAGAGTTTTTTTTAAAAAGTAAAAACATAGTTTTAAATATCTTTCTAGTTCTGTTTGGTACTAGTGTAGTATGTGACTCATTTCAGATTTTTCACTCAGTGTTACACCAGACTATAAAAGGAGCCATGTGCATCAGCAGATAGACATAAGAAATAAATTTTACCCGTGAGTAAAGATCTGTACTTCACCCAATGTTGGTTGTTGTCCTCGACATGTAAATGTGTCTGACGCATCTGCATCTGGCATATACACAAAAAGTCGGATGACAAATGGATATATAAACATTCGCTCAGAAATGGAAAAGGAGTCTCTCACCCCCTGTTAAGATGTAAAATCCAATTTCAAGGTGGGTCCAGGGGCCACACGCCCATTAACTGACAGTAATTAACGAGATCTGGAATTGAATAAGAATAAATGTTACGTGCACAAGATCTCGTGTTCTCATTAGCAATGTACGAGAATAACAATATTACAGAAAAAGTAGCGAATTTGATTTACAATGAAATAAATCAATGTTGAAATAAAAGCCAATATTCCGTATCCGTCGTCACTATTAGGTATTTAGTGTTACCAGCCATTAGTAAAAACTTAAATTTTAGTCCCCACTAGTCACAGTCAATCATTTGCTAAGTAAAGTAGATCTATAGGTTCAGCATTAAGAAAATTCAAATGATGATTGTTGAACTATAGATATAGCACTGTGCTATGCTCATCATATAAAGCTCTACTAGTATTTCTTAATATTGGATATCATCTTATTGATGACACAGTGTTGATAGCAGACACAGAACACAAACTACGGGTACTCGGAGACGAGGTAGTAAAATAAAGAAAGAAGGATTAAGCATCAATTGCAAGAAGATAGAATTTATGGATAATAGAAAGAGGAATGGTCCAGGATGCGAATAAAGCAATCTGGAAAGTGTTATAATAAATGACAGAATAAGTAGTAGATAAAAAGTAGAGAAATATGCCTTTCAAAAGTTAATCAACGAATTATTTATTATCAATCCTCCAATGTGGCAATGAATACTGGGCAATTTCCGCATAGATAAAGAGAAGATTTAAGACAACAAAAACGAGGTTCTGCAAACCAATGATGAGAGCACCATGGACAGAATACGTAAGCAACGAGGAAGTTTTAAGGGAAACAAAAAGAAAATTTATACGTAATATCGGAAACAGAGATTTTTTAAAATAATCATATCGCCCCAAGACAGGCATTTTACTGCCACTGTTGTGCAGGGGGTTACAGAGGAGGGAAGTTATGAGAATGAGTGGCGGGTTATAGGGGTTTCAGGAAGTGGGTAAGAGAAGGATGAGAATACTGATGAGAGTGGAGTGGACGGAGAAAGGAGCATAAGAAAGGATGCAAGTTAGTGAGATAGGAGATGACTATTGACTATACATTTAAATTTTTGGAGATTATAGCTGTCGGGGAAGCAAGTGAACGGGAGGGAATTCTACAGGCGGAAGAAAAGAAGCTGATGGAGTAAAATTTGCGTTTACATTTTATTGGTTTCACAGTATCGCATTTGATATTTCTTGAGCACATAATGACGAAAGAAGCCTTCGTGAATTTGATACGCACAGAATGTAACAGCGAGTCACCTTTCTAACAAGCTTTTATAAATGGATGACAGAATAAGGACTGAGAGGCATAGTAAAGAGACAATCATTGCTTATCGCTATAAAATAAATCAATATACTGCGCCTCGAAAGTATTTGTAGAAGAAACACAGGGAAGTCACTCTGCGTCGGTGAGAAAGCGACTGTATCCTAGCTGCCAGGTCGGGATCGATCACATTACAGATTCTCCGTTGGATTCGGTCGAGGACATCTAAGTGGATAGCAGGAGCACCCGACCAGATATGGCAGCAATACTCAATGCACGGGCGGATGGTAGACTTGTATATGTGCAGGATTGTTTCAGACGGGAAAAAATTCCTGAAATCGACTTTCTTAGCAGCGGATTTAGCTATGGATTCTATTTAGTTATTCCACTTGAGGTCTGATGTGAGAGTTAATCCGAGGAGACGCAATGTTTTACTTTCAGAGAGAGAAGCCAGATCCATGTTAATGGGCGGGAGGAACGATTGTTTCTGATGGTTATTAGCAGCTTCATTTTAGAAGCATTACACTTTACGAGTCATTTCTTACCCCAGTCCACCAAGGATTGGAGGTCCTTTTCAAGCTTGGCAGAAAGGTTTGCTTTTTCAGCCTCGGTAGATTTTTGATCGAGACGAGAGTAAACCGTAGTGTCGTCAGCTTATATGTCTACTTGGGATCTTATTACATCAGGGAGATCATTAATATAGATAAGGAAAAGCGTAAAACCTAGAATAGAACCTTGGGGGACACCCGCATTCATGTGATATTATTGGGAGGCTTGTCCGTTCAATACTACCTTCATTGTACGGTTTGAAAGGAAGGACTGGATTAGGTTAAACAATTGTCTACTTATACCGTAGCCCTGCAGCTTGCATAGAAGGCCAACATACCAGACTCTGTCAAACGCTTTGCAAATGTCAAGGGCAACAGTTCGGGCTTCGCCGTTTTTGTCGAGGTCCTGGTGTATATACTCAGTGATGGTCGTAAGCATATCAGCAGTAGACAGGATGAAGCGGAAGCTATACTGTATGGGTTCGGAGAGGGAAGTCGGGTACAGATACTCCAGACGAATCCAGTATCGCGTTAGTGGAGAATCTGCGAGCAAAGCACTCAACCTTGTCTGTTGAAGAGATGAGGACCTCAAATTCGTTGATTAGAGGGGGTTGAGGGCTTACTGTTCAGCACACTTTTACATAGCCTCCAGTAGTCTTTGGAGTCGAACCTACGGGATGCTATGCGCTGCTTCATTTTGGCTGCACACATCAGCTTAGCTCCTTTAAGTACCTTCTTGCATTCATTGCGAGCCGTGGCAAAAAGGCGCCTGTTATGGTCTGACGCGTGACTCCGGTAAAGCCGAAAGAAGTGATTTTGGTGGGCGATGGCAGCTGAGCAGACAGGAGAGAACCAGGGGGATGAGTGGGATTTAAATCTCAACTTTCTGGCAGGGATGAAAGCATCGATGCCAGCCTTAACCCAAGAGGAGACCTCAACCGCACAGTTTTCAACAGGAAGACTAAATATTTTATTCCAAGGGACGTCACTCAGGAAATCGTGGAACGAGGCCCAATCGGCTTTTTGGTAGTAGTAAGATATTCTTCTGGTCTGAGGTTCTTGGGTGGGATGGAGGTGCAGTAAGATATTCTGCTGGTAGGTTCTTGGATAGAAGGGAAGTAGAAAGCGGAGTTGCCAAGAGTTGCTGTATAACAGCAAGAATCTGGGTAGAAGTAAGAAAGAGATCTCGAAGAGAAGCGTGTCCATTGCGATTACTGAGGAAACGTGTGAAGAAATCAACAACTTACATGAGAGACTGAGTGATTGAGAAGTTTGGCGTTTGAACTCCAGTAAGATCAGTGACAGACTTTTCCAGCCAATTAGAATGATGGACATTGAAATTACTGAACACATATACATTAGCAAATGGGTGAAGAAAAATATCCTTGTCTATAATGTCTGAAATACTATCTAGAATGCAGCAGTCATAAAAGGAAGGATAGCGGTAGAGAAAAAAGGGAAAACTTACTGAGTTTAGCAGAGAGAGAGAGAGAGAGAGAGAGAGCAGAGACACATGTAGGAGTGGACAAGAGATACAAGAGCAATTTCTCTAGTCAGAGGAAGATGTTCGCTGACATAAACAACCAGGTCATGCATATGTGAACATTGGAATCCTTCATAAGGCAAATCGAGAAATCAGAGAATGGAATTGTAGGCTCGCAGAGAGCTAGGATGTCAGGGAACTTTTCGTATAGGAACGAATCTACACTGCAAAATGTGGTACAGATACCACGGACGTTAAGGAAATAGATATTGAAGTGCTTAGGTGTTTTTGTTTAGCAGGTTTAGTTTCGTATCTTTGATTATGTGATATCTTCTTGGTCAGCCTATGAACTTTTCAGTCTAGCCTCGTATAAGTGTCAATTTTGTTTTTATTTTTCTCAGAACTTTGTTGTTTGTCGTCAACTTGTTGAGTCCACGACATCTTCTGCTGAACCATATTTTTGCCTTAATTCTCTTCTTCATCTTTGAGGAGATTCTTCGGCATTTCCTGTCATATAGGAATAATGATATTGCATAACAGTTAGGTACTCACATTTTTGTTCCTAACTAGATTTTCTTGTTTCTTAATACTGTGTTCAAGTTTTGGAAAGCATCTTTCATTATTTCAATGTGCGTTCGCATTTCGGTGGTGACACATTTTTCATCTCTCGATAAAACTCTTCCACGGTATTATGTTATTTTTGAACGTGCTTGATTTTGGTATTTCCAATTTGTAATTTGCATGTTGGAGTATAATAACAGTTTTATAATAAATAGACTGACTCATGCTTGATGGATAAGTGTCTTCTAAAAAGAAAATTATCTTGATTTTTGAGTCAGATTTAAGTAGATCAACTTAATAAATATTTATTACTATTAAATTGTTACTAGCACTAGCGGACAATATTCAACTGTATTAGTCACTTGACTTTTTTGAATTTATTAAATACCAGTAGGTATAAAAATTAAATTATTTAATTAAGTTCTATTTATGTTGGTATTTAATCATATAAAATAATACTCGTTTAAAGACTGAGTTAGAAAACAACATACCTGTTTTGATGTATCTGTAATAATTAGTCGATACTTTCAATAAACATTTAAGGTATACAATTTGGTGTTCCTCATCAATAATATTTAACAGCATGTTACCTGTGGAATGTATTGATAACGCCAGAAAAACAACATGACTAACAACATGACTAACAAGATGAGAATATTGAAGCAAACCAGACGCCTTATGATTTTTGTTTACCTGTTTCAACCATAGGGCTATCACTAAGTAGAGAAAAGATGTGACATTTCTAAAGTGGTTAAAAAAAAGAATCATTTAGGAAAATGAGGCAAATGGAAGAATTTGGATGAGAACAAAGACATTGCTTTAATCTGTTAATCCTTTCAGATAACAGACGCTTTCGGATCGCATTTGGTAAAGACCAGACACTTGGCAACGTATGACAGGCAGAAAAGAAATACCGATCTATGATGACGTGATTTCATTTCAAGAAACAAATAAAAAGATTAAAACTCTTCGACTCTTTTACATGAATTTTCTTTTTCCTATTGTTCTTTATTCATTTACTCACTGATAATAATTTCACTCGGGAGAATATTGCCATTCTTAAAAATCAGGAGATTTTTCATGCACGTAACCTAGTATAAAACAAATAAAAAAACAGACTTTATTTAAAATAGAGTGAAAACACGCTCGTTTACAGAATGAGATTAGCAATAGAAAGCTCGTATCATTGATAAAATATGCAGATTTATGAATATAAATTCATTTTATGGGAATATCAATGTAGCGTTTATATTTAAAGCTGTTTTAAACGTTAAATCAATTCCTTCTATATTAGAAATTAAAATTTCATTTAAGGTTCAAAATCAACATTTATACAAAGTAGAATTGGTTTCATGATGATTGAATATCTATAAATTAGTCTTGCTAATTTTTATTTTAAAAAATCGTTCGGCGTTTCTTTAATGCTTTTTTTTTCAAAATCCTTTCTTTCGTCGCTAGTCATTGGTGAACGAATACGCGTCAAACGTGGGTTTTTTAATGTTAATAAATGCAACATGTAGAAATTATCCTCTGATATTAACGCGAAATATTCTTCAACACACACACACACACGCACGCACACACACACACACACACACACACACACACAGTGTTTCTACCTTTCAGCGCTTTTTTCTTCATCAGTCTTCTTCTCGCTCTCTCTTTATATATATATAAATTAGAAGGTAATTACAAAGTAATATGTGATATATATATATATATATATATATATATATATGTATATATATATATATGTATATATATATATATATATATTTATATATATATATAGAGAGAGAGAGAGAGAGAGAAAGAGAAGAGAGAGAAATAATATAAAAGTATTTCCTCAGCAAATTAAGTTTCACCCTCTGAATAGGGATCATCAAGCCAGTATGTATAATTTTAGATAACGCCCACAATTTTGGCATTTAAATATTATGGAAACCAATTTTTTCTTAATCGAGTCCGGGTGTAAACTTCATCCTGGTTCTATATTCACTACTAGGTATTACTTGGGATGCACACAATACTTTTATTCAAAATAATTTGTAATGATTTGGACCTGGAGGACAAGATTCTCAACTTTTAAACTTGGCATAATCTATATATTGTTGCTTCCAATTAATAACTTTTACTTTTTCTTAGATTATTTTCCTCTTAGATCTGAATTCGATTTTTTCTTCATACCTTTGCAAACTTATTTAGATATGGCGGCGATCTTGCAGTACCCATTCAGATTTACAGCTTTCATATGGTTATTGCATTGTTTGAATTTATATTCTGCTTAACCAGTAGAAAGTCCAGTGAATTGAACATCTGTTCCAGATATAATATGAAGTTAAGCATTGTTCATTGAGGGGGCAATTTTCTAGTCTTCTGCCGTTACAATTCAATATGTTATGAACTTGTTTACTATTTAATAATTTATCATTATTACTTTTAACAATACGTTACACGTTCAGGGTAAAGTATTATAATCTTTGATGTGTTCCGCTCAAAAGCTTTATGGAATAGATTGTTAATAGGAAAAGATTTAATTCCTACTGAAAGAAAACTATTTTGCCAATTTTAACCTTTTATTTAAAGGCAAAAGCTGGTCATAATATAGTTGTAGATAGCGTAAGAGAAATTTGTTTTTGTGTAAATTTTAGTTTAAGAGTTAAACAATCTCTAGGTACCGTTTTCTTTTTATTTTCCAGGTTATTTTTTTATGGGATTTGTTTTTTGTTTTTGAGTTACCATATATACTTTGAAAGAGTTGTGCTGTTTGATTACACGTATAGTCATTAGGTGGTGGTATTAGTTGCGTATATTCCATCAGCACCAATATTTGGAGTAAGGAATAAAGCAGGATTTGTAATACTGATTTTCGATGCAGACAAAACCTCATCAGTACTTTAAATCTTTGCTTCTTTTTTCCCACTCGATTAAATTATAGTTTATAAATATAAAGAGTCATGTTTAGAAATCTTTTCCCTCTGATAAATGACGCTTTTGGATTATTAAAAAATTGAAGATTTTAAAAAAGAATGAAAGAAGAGTAAAATAAGAATGCATCTTGCCACCAGATTTATTTAATCTTTACAGCGAGGTAATCATAAGATGAGTAGATAATCAGGCACGTACGGAAATTTAAGTAGATGGTTTTAGCAAATGACGGAATAAATGTCACCGAAATCCGGAGGCGCATTGGAAGGGAGAAAGCTAAACGAATATTAAGAAACAAAAAAATTCGTTAAAACAAAATAAAAAATGAGTGAATCTCTGTGTAATATCAGTCCTCTTAAAAAGGCTAGACTATTTCCTCACTCATATAGAAGGGATTACAGATCTGTGGCTTTAAAACATCTGTGGTTCTACAGAAGGATGCTGGGGATAACATAGACGGAAGAGGTAGGTGACTAGAAAGTTTTAATGAAAATGGAAAGAAAAAGGACACAGTTGAAATTAATGGATGACATAATAAGGAAAGAGGACTTAGAGAATTTGACACGCACAGGACATATTAAAGGCAAGATAGACATCGAATGCTTGTATAATGGATAACAGAACAGAGTGTAAGGAGTAATAAGGGGATAAATATTGCTAAAAGCTAAAAATGATTAGAAATTTTGAGGAGCTATGATCGTTCATGTACTGAAGCGGCAAGGCACATAGAAGAAGAATACTGATCATTCATTAATGACCAAAAAATGTTGGTATTTTGGCCAATTTTCAGGATTGTTTGAAATCCATGATAATGATTCGGAAAAATTATCATTTAAAATGAAAGAAGGCTATAATTCCCACACTTCACTCTTCATATGAATATTATAAAATACATTTCTATAGAAATAATCATAATTAAGATTTGGTCACAATTGTGAATGAGAAAAAACTGTATATTTTCATTCTATCGATAATTCTTAAAACATGATAAGTTTTTAAATACTATTCTTGTAAGGAGTTCGATGTTGATATATTCGCAGATTTCTCACTTAACATGTTGATTTAATTAAGTGCCTATTTCTGTCCAGAGACACAATTATTTTATATATTTGCGATCCATTAAACAATTTGGAAAATTATGAAAAGGTTATTTGAAATATGTCAGGTTGTGGTGTAGTGGATATCGGCTCCGAACGAGAAATCAGAGATCCGAGTTCAAATTTGTTGCATTCAATTACGTACAAATACCTTTGTGAAAGATATTAATCCGTCTCTTCTCCTTCCAGCTATGGGAGAAATAGGAGGACAGATTGGATTCTATAGCCTTTATTCGAGGTATTATATTCGAGTGTCATTTGAGTAATATTAATTCGGCGTCTATGGCGATGTAAACCCCTCCTCTCGGTGTTGTAAGTTCTGTCTTGTCTGTCATTGTAACTATTTTACTGTTCTGTGTATATCCGTTTAGCATCGGATATTGAGCTGAATAATATCACAGCACACTTTTCTGTGTATCGTATCAATCCCAGTGATACAAAATAAAGCGGGAATCAGTTGTAAGAAGACAGACTGTATTGTCGTTATCAAGTGGAATGAACTTGATAACGAGCTATGAAATCGAGATGTCAGTATCAAGTAAATACAGAAGTATCTGGGAAATGTTTTAACAGAGGGAAAATGTGTGACAGAAATTCAAACGGGCACGGAAATAACGAAATATACCTTCCGAAAAGTAGGTAAAGTAATAAGAAACGGGAAAAGTAGTGAAGAATGCCTATGTAATATCAAACCACCTATATGTCAGTGAAAGATGAATAATTTTCTCAGAGATGAAGTCGAGGTTTAGAGCAACAGAGATGAGAGTCTGCATAAAGATGAAGAGAATACCAGGGAGAGAACAAATTAGCAACAAAAAGTTTTAAGGAAAATAGAAAAAAAGACAAAACGTTTGTACTTAGATTCTGAAAGGGAGTTGAATTTTCTATGCCACATAACGAGGTAAGAGGGCTTGAAGAATATGACACACCTAGAGCATATTAAATCAAGAGAGGAAGAGGGAAATTTCGAGTAAAGTTTCTAAGAAGCAGGTGTAAGTGGATGACAGGGTCTGGGCGAGATAATAAAGTGACAAACATTACTCAGAGCGATAACGGATAAGAAGTAACAAAGAGCCACAAGTGTCTACGCTCTAAAGAGACACGGCACATATAAGAAGAAAGATAATGACACTAGTATTGCGAAACATATATGTTCACACGGAAAACTATGCAAACAATACTTTTGAATGATGAAGGAATTAATCACAAAACAGATAAAAATTTATGTACAGGAATCAGAACCATCGCAGTGCCTTTGAGATCTATTGCCTACTTTTTATCGGTGTCAATATTTGAATACTGATTTTCAGATCAGGATATATATCTTCCTTTTGAAAGATTGGAATAACACAATATTCCACATTTTTTTTCTAAATAAGGCTTGTCTCCTACAAAACTCAGTTCATGAATAACAATGACAGCTTATGATAATAATGACGATAAAAGCATTACTAACTCATTAGAATGAAACATAGTAATAAAAATAATGTCATTAATTCCTTCACGCATTGAAAATTTTATTATTATTGATAATACTAATAGTAATATTAGCCATATAAAGTACACAAGTAAACGTAATATCCACGAACTTGGACTTCCTGAAGCTATTGGCATAGAAAAGAAAGAGTAACACATGATGCAAGAGCAATATTAGCAGAAATATGAGAGAGAAAATATGAATGATATTAATATTAAACTATAACGAAGGCGACGAAGAAGTAAAGAGAAGACAGTGGATGCGAGAATAACTGTTATATGAAAACAGATAACAAGGAAAAGATTTGAAAAGGAGAAAATCCGTAGTAGAGCGCTTGAGAGTAAGGGAAAAGAAGACGCTCGGCGTATGCTTGATAACTATTATCGATCATTAAGTTATGCAGTCTGGCATACGCCATCTTCGCAGTTGCTTCCATGTTTCCTTCTCACAATTATAATGACATTGACGGACGAAAATGATGTTAGAATTTTTTTTTTTTTTTTTTGCCAAAAATATCTGCCTCATTCTTTTATCTTTCGGATTCTATCCTGTGTACGGTTATTTATTTATTTATTTTCATTCTTCAATTTTTGTTGACTTCTTTCTTTTTTTTCCCCTCGGATATTTTTTATGTTTCATATCGAAGTCAGAAACTGTACACTTTTCACGTCTGCAAAAACTCGTTCGCATCACAGGATTCACATGACTTGAAAAAAAAAAAAAGAAAAAAAAGACGCTGGAAAGGTGTCACAAGTTCATTGAAGAATGAAAGACAATACCAAATGAGAATGACACGGACAGGCTAAAAATCGTACCACCCTAAACTGTGCTTCCTTTCTCTCCCCACTTTTCTTTATCGGTTAGTTAAAAAAAAAAAAAGGAATTTGTATAAACTTTGTCCCTTCATTCTCTCCAGTCAGGCAGTCCAGGCATCTGCCTTCTTTTTTTTCGTTTTGACAGCACTACACGGATGGTTGGTTAGATGGATGCATGGATGGATGGACGGCTGGATGGATAGTCATGTCGTTTTATATTTTACTGGTATTAAAATTATAGCAGATCAAAATTACTAAGATTATTAAAGATTATCTCAGTCCAATGCGGTTTACTATTCTGAGGCGATATCAAAACTTAGCTGAAAAAAATGAGGAAGCTAACTGCTATTAGAAAACACATTAAAAAGATGCAAACAAATAAGTTTAGCATGAGAAAACAAAAAAGATTAAAATGAATAAAAATATCACGAAAGAAAAAACAGAACAATAAAATAATATTTTTTTCAATGTAAGATCAAATTTACAATTAAACAAACATTTAAAATGTATTGCTCCTCGTCTGACTACAATTCACAAAACGTAAGTGACGGCTATTAATGTAACACACTGAATTTTAAAGAGACCACATTTTTTGTGTTACTTGAGGACTTATCTTTCAGTTTTAAATAGACGGGGCGATATGATTCTTCTTTATTAGAAAAAAAAAAAAAAAAGACTCAGCTGCGTCATATTTATTCCAACCAACCCCTTTATTAAATATTCTGAAAATTTCCTCCCACCATTTAATTTAGGTCGTGGACATTCTAGGATACTACTTTTCATTATTGAAAATAATTAAAAATTATTTTAAAAAAATATAAACTCTACCATCCACCTTTTTTTACTAACTACCTCGTCTACTTCAAACTCTAGCGGATTTCAACAATTTTTTAACCCTTAAGTTGATTTACTAAGCACCGCTTAGATGTGGCACAAGGCCGAATGTATGGAGCACCCAGTGAAGATCGAAATCATTACTAAGTTTTAATAGGTGCTAGCGAGCCAACTATTACACCACGTGGGGGGGGGGCACAATTTTTAACCATTAAGACCTAAACTAAAATATGAATTTATTTTATTCCTCTTTGCTAGAGACAAAATAAGAACAGAAAATAAATCAAACACTGGGTTTATTTAAACTAGTCTCATCATCTTGGCTGTTTACAACGTTTCGGCCGTTGTACAATCTGGTTTTCTTCAGTTGGCTTCGTATTCATTACTAGAAATTTCGAATCTAGCCCTGTTTCTACAAACCTCAATTATTATCATTCCTTGGTCCATGAAACGAATTTCTACCTATTATTTCATTTCTCTTAGATAATTCATCCTTGTGATTCTGTCTCTGATCGTTTCGCTGAAGCAAAGTATATAACTTTTACTCTCGAGCCTAATTATTGAAATTGCAACCATCAGACAAACTGTATGTTCTTCACCAATTCACTAAAATTACTGTTCCGTAGAATAAGTATCTGAAAAAGGTTAGTGTATATAACAGCCAAAACGTTATGACTATAATAACCAAGATAAGAGACGTCAATTTGAATAATCAAGTGTAGATGTTGTACTGATTTTTTTAAGTGGTTATGGCAAATTCTTTTGGCAATATATATAACATTATGTTGTATAAGACAATCAATTGCATATCTCAAAAGCCGCTAAGCGAGTTTATAAAATATCTTGATTTAGATAACTTTTAATATCAAAATTTCTTTTAAGTAGTAAGAAATTTTACCCTTTTTTGACTCGATAAAATTTGACCGTGAGGAAATAACATCGAAAAATACAAAATACTTTACCGCTTTAATTTTTATGGGGATCAGATCAAAATTATAGAATCCAGAATCAAACTATATTTTCTAAATGCTTTAAAATATGCATTGAATCAATTTTTAGAAAACATTAACACTGAATTTCTTAAGAAGGATATCTGCGAGGATTCGAACATTGAACAGGGGTAAATAAAACAAAGGTGTCTAAACCACCAAGCGACAAGCGACCTTTAACAACTTGATAAAATTCAGAGAACTAACAGAACAAAAGACATGCTCATCAACAGAATGCATAAAATCTAACGACGGAATGCTGATATTAAAGTAATATAAATACTTTAGAGATGGAACGAATATATCGAAGAACACTTTCGTGACAAAAGAGAACAACCGACAATACACAGAAATATCAACGGACTGAAAATATTAAAATCTGAAGTCGAATCTTCACTGGTCAAATTGAAGAGAAGCAAAGCGGCAGGGCCAGACGCACTTATGATAGAAATGCCGAGAGTCTTGGATGATTTCACGATAGACAAAATTACAGAAATAGTAAAGGAAATTACAATATTAGTGATATACTGGACGATCCAGATATATATTTTCATAGCGCTGCCTAAAAAAAACAGGTGCAAACAAATGGAAACTCCATCGGATAATCAGCCTAATAAATCACATAAAATTCATCAACTAAATTCTGATCAACAGAGTGCGGAGCAGAATCAGACCGGAAATAGAACACGAACGGTGCGGGTTCGTGAAAGACACTGAAACAAGGAATGCAATATTTATGGGCAGAATGTTATCAGAAGGAGGAATAATAAAGACGTGTATATGTTTTATAGATTATGCGATGAAGTTCGATAAAGTACACCATAAAAATCTGTTTGATCTGATCAGTAAGCTTGACATATTTGGGAAGGATATTAAAATAATAGAAACATAGCAATCGGTATACGACAAGGATGTGTCTTCTCATCGGACTTATTCAGCCTATACAGCTAGATGATTCTGAGAGAATTAGAAGTCCTACCAGGATTCATTATTGACGGACACAACTTTAACAACATAAGATATGCAGTTCACACTTTGTTGATAACAGACACAGAAAGAAAACTACTAACGCTCTTACAGAAAGTAGAGAAGGAAAGCGAGAAGAAAGAGTTAAAAATCAATTGCAAAAAGAAGGTTGTTATGCATGGTTGTTAGCAAAAGAATGAGCTCAAAATGCAAATTACAAAGTGGCGAAATTAAAATCGAACAAGTATGAAAGTTCAAATATCTAGGAAGTGCTTTAACACTGTACGAGAAGTGTGACACTGAAATCCGAAGGAGCATTAGGATAATCAAAGAAGCATTTCAGAAACTAATCAGAGTGTTAACAGATTGAAAAAATTCGTTAGAAACAAAGAAGAAAGTACTAAACTGTTATACTATATCAGTCCTTTTATAAAGCAGTTAGTGCTGGACAATCTCTTCAAAGATTAAAAAGAAACTTAAAGACATAGAAATACGCTTCGATAGAAGGATGTTGAGGATGATATGGAACGAATATGCGAGCAAAGGCGAAGTTTTAAAGAAAATGGAACCAAAAACAAAGCTTATACTTAAGGAAGAGATAGTTGAAATTTTTGGAAAACATGAGGAAAGAAGTATTGGGAAATCTGTCCCAAGACAGATTGAAGGTATGAGGGCAGAGAAAACAATGCATAACATTAGAGAAATTGAGTACATGGATGGCTGAAAAGGGTTTAGGGAAAAATAATTATTAAGAATTACAAGGACGGGAAATTGAGACGCATGATCACCTATGTCTGAGTGGACACGGCATATAAAGAATACGAAGATGAATTATTAGTTTTTATATCTCAGTAAAAGCGGTAATGCGGATGTACGGGTAATGTAAGCGGTAATACGGATGTACGGGTAATTTAAGCAGTAATACGGATGTACGGGTAGTGTAAGCGGTAATACGGATGTACGGGTAGTGTAAGCAGTAATACGGATGTACGGGTAGTGTAAACAGTAATACGGATGTACGGGTAGTGTAAGCAGTAATACGGATGTACGGGTAGTGTAAACAGTAATACGGATGTACGGGTAGTGTAAGCTGTAATACGGATGTACGGGTATTATCTAAGTGGTAAGTACGGGTAGCGTAAGTGGTAATACGGATGTACGAGTAATGTAAGTGGTATTAACGCAGAAGGCGAAATCGGTGATATTCGTTTTCTATGCTAATTTGTTGTGATTACTTTCACACAAATACGTTTTTTCTTTCTTTTTTGTTAATCATATCACCCCGAGCAAGGCGGTAACGCCACTGATGTGCAGGGGGATACATAGGAGTGAAAAGATTGGAAAAGAGAAAACCGGAAACCGCATCCTAAACAGGAAACATGGGATGAGCCTCTTCACCTGTTCAATAGACGAGGGTGGAGTGTGAACCGGGCGATAGTTTAGTCTTTTACTCCAATTGAAAAAAAGTGAGAAGATTGGAAAAGAGAAAACCCGGAAACCGCATCCTAAACAGAAAACAAGCGATGAGCCTCTTCACCTGTTCAATAGACGTGGGTGGAGTGTGAACCGGGCGATATTTTTTTTTATTAATATTCACTCAATACAAGACCCAGCATCCGCTCAAGGTAGTGGGTTACTGTGTGGTTAGTGTAGGAAAAGACAAGCGTTAGGAGTACAGAACTGAATCAGACTCTAGAAGGAACCGGTAACGTAATCCTAAACAGAAAACATGGTATAAAATTCTATTCCTGTTTAAAAGACCAGGAAGGAATGTAAACCAATCAGCTCCCATTGATAGAAGAGAGAAAAAAATGAAATAAATAGTGAATAAAATTTTAGATTTCAAGCGCAGGAGTTAGGAGTACCGGGCTGTAGTAGACCCTACAAAGAATCAGAAACTCAATCCTAAACATGAAACAAGGGACAAATCTCCACTTCTTTTCAGAAATCCATCTCTTCTCCCACTCTCTACCAGCTAATGGTTAAATGGAAAAGTAGAGTGGGTTCTCTTGGACGGCATCCAGTCTAATAGAAGGAAAACTCTTTCAAAACAACAGAATCCAGCAAGGCGATAAAAGAAAACCACTCCATTATCTTTACCAAGAATGCATGGCAATTCACTATTAATGAAAAGAAAATAAATCTGTGGAGAGTCATTATCACTGACCAACTGAAGTAGTTATTGTATTAGCTATATTATTTGCAATGTGAACATAATATGTCGGGGGATTGTACAAGCTTGAAACTAGAGTGTTTATAATGGAAGTGTTTGTACTTTAATCTTTGAACGAGTCTAAGCATTATTATTTGATCTTTATTCCAATTTTGAGAAAAAAGTCTTTAAAGCGAAAATAAAATTTCAATTGACAGTGCACGTATAATAAAAACCTTCACATTTTTAAAGGTTTACAAAATTCAGGAAATCCCTTTTTTCTCTAGCCTGTTACTTTTATAGGGTTCTATTATATATGCGTGCAAAGTACTGTTTCATTAGGTTGCATGGATAATGTTTAAACAGACCGCGATATGATACATAAAAATCAACCCTTTGAACAATACCCAAGCTTTGGTCGCTTCATTCGCGTTTATCAATCATCAGTATTTTTTGGATAACTTTTTTAAAAGTTAAACAATGTTTACATCTGGGTCCAGTAAACTCATCCTAAATAACTAAAAATATTTTATTTGTTGTCAGTGATTAAATGTGTTTGACTGTCTCAAGAAGAGTTCGAGTCAATCTTTTTCTTATTCATAGGCTTGAATCGAGAATAAACTTGCGTCAAAGAATGCTGTAGAATTACTTTAAATCGGACTTTTATTTTAATTGTTCTCATTATTTGTTATTAACTACGAATCTCTTTACTTAAGTCCGTCTTTGCTTCTCGTCCATTGGTCCGGAGCTTTTTCACTTTTTTTACCCTTTTCTTTCCGATGTTTTTCAGCGACAAATTCTTCCTCGACTTGTCTTAAAATTTTCTTCATCTATTTCTTCTCTTCTTAAGTGACTCGCCATAGTGTAATGATTAGAAACCTGGTTGTAACGATCATTACTAATGAATAAGGAGTTAATTTCTCACTGAGTGTATCAAACTTGCGGTGAACTGAATGAATTTCTTACTTTTTCGTTATGCTTATCCTTACTCTCTTTCTCCATTCATTGATAATCTCGTTTTTTCTTAGTTCTTTGCTGACCATATTAACCGCACTTACATATTTTTGTACGCTATTCGCTTTTTTCCTTTTTTTTTATTCTTGTTCCTTCCGGTCTAATGATCTGTACACGTTTCTTAACTTTCAAGTCTTAAAACAGTTCTCCCTCTTTTTCTTACTCAGATTTCTATTGTCACATTTTATCACATCTCCTTAAATATTATCTCTTTCTTTCTTTCTTTCTTTCTTTCTTTCTTTCTTTCTTTCTTTCTTTCTCTACAGTTTCCCGTAATAATCTGATTCGAACAACCATTGTAGACATCAAGTATATGCTTGTTCCTTTCTTTTTCTCTTGGTCCGAGAAGACTAATTCTAACTTATCACATTCAAATTACATTAGGCAAATTACAGCAAAACTTCGTAGATTAAGACTGCATTATGCTGGCGTCTGCAAAAGACAAAAGTTGTGGTAGGAAAAAGAATAAATGAACTAAAATAAAATAAAATAAAAACAACAAATTAACAATATCGGCAATTCAATCAGAAAAGCCAGATTGTACGTGAAGAAAAAATGTCCACATCCTTAATTGTAAATAAAGAATGACAAGAAAAAAGAAAATAGAAAAGAAAAGTAAAAAGATTTCTGGAAGTTCAAAGAAGACAGATAATTTGAAAACAAAACTGAAAATAGAGCACAGACACACGCATATACTCACAGATATATATATACGTAGAGAGAGAAAGAGAGAAAGCGAATATATATAGAGAGAAAATGGGTGTGCCTAAAACGTGTATATAAAGGTGAAGTGACAAATATGTAAGACATATAATTGTAAGATTATAATGTAATTCATATTAAGTATGAAAATGCAATAATTAATTACATCAATACGGTCCTGAACAATATTATGAAAACGTAGAATACAAATGATAATTTAAAAAATGGCAATAATAATAAAGGCAGAAAACTGGAAAGAAACAAAACACCCAAATCAAGTGGTCAATAAATGATTGTCATCATTGTTGCAAATAGATATTCCGATCAATACAGTAACAATGATAATAAAATCAATAATGATTATTATAATACTTTTTATAAGATAAAGATAATAAAGATTACAGTTGAAGAATCCGATAAAGTCAGGAAAGAAAATTAAAAATATGTAAATTAATGACATACAAATTGCGGGGGAAATAGAAACACTATCTATTCACGAATGACAAAAACTGTGCTACAAAGAGAACCATTCTTTATTCATTCTCAACTCCTCCCCACCTCCTCCTTATGTTGTTTGTTTTGTTTTTATGGCATATCAACCTCGGCGGGTCATTTATTGCCAACTAAATTTTATTTATTTATTGCTGGTAATACCTTTTTCTTTCAAGAATTTATTGTTGTTTTTATATAAGTTTTGTGCATAGTAATACTTTTTACTTTTCGAGTACCAAGATTCATTGGGATTTGTTTTTAAGGTGGAGGGTCCCCAAGCCCTACCCTGTTATTTAACCCATAACTGGAGGGGAGGGACGGATTAATACTTTTCCTAAGGGTACCAGTACTTAAGTGAATGCAGGGTATTCAACTGGAATTCGAACACGGCTCACTGATTTCTTTTTCCGAGCCGATATCTACTGCACAACAGCGCACATCCGTCACTAAACGCTTGCAGTACCTGGCATTCCCAAGCGGTCACCCATCTAAGTACTGACCAGGCTCAACGTTGCTTAACTTCGGCGATCGAGCGAGAACCGGTGTATTCAACGTGATATGAGCGTAAGTTCCTCCTTATGTACTTTTGCTGCTACTTCTGCTGCTAATGATGATGACAATAATGACAATGATAGAAAGAATTAAAAATAAAGTGGTTTGAAGAAAACGGTAGAGACGAATCACGATAAAATATATTGAAAAACAAGTGTTTTATTGAATTATTTTTATATGTCAATTTACTCAAATAAAAATAAATTTCTTTACGATTTACTTTAAAAATAACTAAAAACAAAACCTGGTTCATATTTTAGATAATGCTTGTTTTAATTCCTTATTTAAAGAAAAATATTCACTTAAGGTGTTGATCCTTAATAATTACATTATTCGGCAATAAAAAAAAGTTGTTTTCTCTGGTGCGGAGATGGATCGGTTCTGAGTTGTCCTGGCGTTTGTGTATTAAGTTACTGAATCAATTATTATTATTGCCTTTAATTCTTATCAGTATTTAATTTCCGTAGTTCTATTTTTTCAAGTACTTTTAATTGTCTCAGTTATTAAGAACTGAGTGGTTTCAGTGAGTTAGACAAGATTTTCTTGGCATATTTTGAAGCGTTGATATTTAAATTAGTCTTAAATGCAATCACGTGTATAACAGTTACACGAAGCTAAAGTACACAAAAGATTATATATATATATATATATATATATATATATATATATATATATATATAATGCTTTTTTATTATGTATTTAAAAATACAAAGTTTGAAAAAGTTAATTATAAAATAAGTTATGAAGTTATGAATTAAACAATTTCTACAGACAGTCGTGCATGTGTAATTTAGATTCTTTCCTAAATAACAACAATAAAGTGAAAATATCCTGTCATAGAAATAATAATAATAATGATGATAATAATAATAATAATAATAATAGCACTAACCAGTCAACTTAATAAGACAGAATGTGGTTATAAAATAGGCCAAAAGAAAATAAGCCATCTATTTTACATGGATGACTTAAAGTTATATGCTAAGAATGATAATGAGCTGGAAGGTCTTCTGCAAACTGTAAAATGCTTCAGCGAAGACATTGGAATGAAATTTAATTTGAATAAATGTGCTAAAGCTACAGTTTTACGTGGATCAATACAAGAAACATCCTCAATTAGCCTAGACCCTGCTGTAACAATAAAAGAATTGAAACCAGAAGAAGCTTATAAATACCTAGGTGTAAATGAGAGCGAAAACATTCACCATAAAAAAATGAAAGAAATAGTGCGTAAAGAGTACTATAGAAGGCTATGAATGATATTAAAAACTGAATTAAATTCACAGAACAGAGTTATGGCTATTAATAGCCTTGCAATCCCAGTTGTCCAATATAGCTTCAACATCTTAAACTGGACTCTAAACGACATCAGACGAATGGATGCTAAAACAAGAAAGCTTCTTTCTAAGCATAAGATGCATCATCCAAAGGCTGATGTAGACCGTCTATACATACCCCGTAAAGAAGGTGGAAGGGGTCTTATTCAGCTGGAATTGTCATACAAGACAACAACTATTGGCTTACTAACATACATAGAAACAACAAAGGATTGGATGATACAATTAGTAAGGCAACATGAAGAAAGAAAGAAAAAATATTCAATAATAAAAGAAGGCAGTAAATACAAACAAAATTTACAGTTAGTAGATTCTGTAGAAAAGCAAAACAGAATCCAAGAACCAACTATTGCGGCAAAAAATATGAAAATGAAAGCCAAAGATAAAGCTCTTGAAAAGATGAAACAGCGCTGGCAAGACAAACCTCTGCATGGCCAATATCCAGTACGTGCCAATAAATCCAATGTTGACAAAGTTAATACTCATCGATGGTTACGTGCATCTGGATTAAAGTCTGAAACTGAAGGATTTATATTTGCAGCACAAGACCAAAGTCTTTTCATGAGAAACTTTCAGGCAAATATTATGCATAATAATATGGATCCAAAATGCAGGTTTTGTGATAAACACCAAGAAACAATAGACCACCTAATCTCAGGCTGTTCTGTGCTTGCCCCAAACGAATATAAAAATTGCCACGATAGAGTTGGGCAATATTTACATTGGACAATGTGCAAACATTATGGAAAAGCTGTAAACAAACACTGATATGAGAATCATCCAGCACCGGTTACAGAAATAGAAGATGTAACCATTCTATGGGATTACACCATCTACACAGACAGAAAAATTGAAGCAAACAGGCCAGACATTATTGTTAAAAACCAGAAGGAGAAAACTTGTCTATTAATTGATATGGCTTGTCCAGCGGATTGTAACATAGCAATCAAGGAATTTGAAAAACTGTCAAAATATAAAGATCTGGAAATTGAAATAGAAAAAATGTGGAAATTGAAAACAAGAGTTGTGCCAGTGATAGTAGGTGCACTTGGAATGATAAAAAATGGAACAAAACAACACATTGAAAGAATCCCTGGAAACCCCAGCTTAAGAGACATACAAAAAATTGTCTTATTAAGTACAGCCCACACACTAAGGAAAACTTTATCTATGTAATGCTGAGGATGATAGGGAAGATAGAAAAACATGAAATGGAGCCATAACAACACGCCACTACCTGCCTTACGTCTCCCCGCAGACTTGGTTGGTAGTGAGACCAAAGCAGAAATCGAAATATGATGAAAAATGACATAATAATAATAATACTTATTATTATTATCATTATGTTGTACGCATGTTACATATTCGATACACACTTCACTTTTATGCTGAAAGATGAGGGTTGTTTCTTTTGTACAATAATAGCTTCTATTTATAGATTTGGTTGGCAATCAGTTTAAAGATAGCGACACAAGAGCAACAATCAGTTGTTCCTGGGGATGTGTCAACCTGTAAAAAATTAAACGACAAATATTATATTGGTACTAGAGATAGAGCCTGAGCACGTCACATTGATACTCCCCAAAACGAGTAGAGACATTGTTTATAAGCAGAACTGCGATTCATACGTAAATACTTTTGTTAGTTTTAACTTGTGTGTGTGTGTGTATATATATATATATATATATATATATATATATATATATATTATCAGAGTAGAGATTATGTTTCATGTTTCGGTTGTTTTTGATCCTCTATAATAGCAGGATAGCATGTTTTGTACTGAATATTTGCTTTCCTGCAGCCACATGTAATTTTCAGAGCTGAATTCTATTAATCATAAATATAATTATCATTTTGATGTCCTTCTATTCAACGGATGAAGCCATTTATCAATATCGGTTCCTAATAGATGAATCACTAAAATTGAGTATTTATCAAACCGTGGTTATCATGAATTGGGCAAGGACAGACAAAATGATATTCAAGAAGATAACGAAGATTTTCTTGAAATTCTTTAACTTGAATATGAAATTAAAGATGATGACAATAGTCTGAACAGTGTAATTATGTGAAGAAATACTTATTTCTTTACTATCCTTCTCTATTCATCTTCAACCACCAATTTACAAATACTTATCACTCACTAATTCCCACTGTCTCCCTTGCCTTCAATATGCCATGTGAGTGTTAAATTCATCTAGCCAACTTTTCTTATTATATGTCCCAGACGTCTCAACTGTCTTTTTCTGATTGTATGTAAGTATAGAAATTTTTTGGTTCCATTTTCCTTAAAACTTCCTGATTGTTCACATGCTCTTATAATATTTTCAACACAAATCTATAGAACCACGTGTTTCTTCGTCAGCACTTCACCCGTGAAAAAAATGCCTAGAATTCACTGCTATATGGAAGGATTGATATTACAGAGCAGATCAAATTAGGCGTTATTTCTCTTTACTTAGATAATGTCTGTTGTAATTGAAAGCAACACTTTTTAATACAAATATTTAACTAATTTCCAAGTCATAAGGGAATGACAAAATAGCCATTAAATAAGCATCATCATTTTTGCTAACCTACCGTTGAGTTTTCGAAAACGCCTAAATGAAAAGCAATAAAGCTTCATCATCGTTCACAGTCGAAATAAGAGAATCCTCGCTTTGCAGTTGTAATTTTCAAAGTCTTTTCCATAGCTGTATAGTATGCGCTTCACGAGTCTACATACGATTTTGAATTCACAGTCGACTTTCACCTAGACTGGTTGCCAATCACGGCTAACCCAGATAGACTTAAATCTTTTGCGAAAGTGATGTATATAACGGAATGTGCGTTGTGATGCAGTGGATATCGGTTCGGAACGAGAAAGCGGAAATCTGAGTCGGAATTCCAGTTGAATTCGTTGCATTCACTTACGCACAAATACCCTTGGCAAAGATATTAATCCGTCTGTTTCCCTTCGGCTATGGGTTAAATAACAGGACAGATTTGGTTATATAGCCTTGATGGCAACCAGTCTATTGCAGAAAATAATAACAACCTACTACGGAAAATTTTCTGCCCAGTCAGTTATGTCACTTTTGAGACATGATCGCCTAAGCGGGCATCGCATGTGGCATCTAACTTACTTAACTGATGTATCAAACTCGACTGGAATTCAAACTGAGGTGCTAACAATTATACTACATTCATATCCTTGAAATAATATTTAAATGTTAATTACGAGCGATACAGTATTTAATGTAAGTTCCTAACGCAGTCATTAATTCTGTCCTGATATAATAATGGGGAGGTGCTGCCAGTGTGACAAACATCGGAATAGTCTCCATAGTTAGCAATAATTTTCTCTTTCACCTTAATTTCAGTTGCATTTTTATGATCAGAAATCTTAGTTCGTAACTCAACGATCATTAGTAAACAGTACAGACTCTAAATAAATAATTTTCCAGCGAGGCGTGAACTCACGTCTATCATCTTCACACGACAGCCCCGTTACTGTTTCGGATCAATGACATCGTAGTTAATTGATACGAGAGATGCAGAGATTTACATCTGTCCGATCCATTTATAATTCTTGTATTTGATGCTGATACGAACTTATACTTTTCGGCTTACGATTACACCGGTCGCCGTACGATCACTGAAGTTAAGCAATATTGAGTTTGGTCGGTAGTTAGATGGGTGACCGCTTGGGAATTTCAGGGTCTGTAATCTTTGATGTGTGAGTGACGTAATAAATAACGGCTTGGAATTGTTAATCGGAAAGTTGAGTTCCAAGTCCAGTTGCGTTCGTTTTATTCACTTATGCGCAAATACCCTGGACAAGATATGAATCCACCTCTTCTCCCTTAGCTATTGGTTAATTAATAATGTTTGTATCCCTAATACCATAAGTATCTCCCCTTAAAAATAAATTAATAAAACTGAGTACAAAATATTTAAAATTCAGCATTAAATAGGCCATAGAGAAAAACGAAACCAGCCAATTCATTGTCATACATTCAGTCATTGAACACCTTTATATCCCGTTTTCATTTTGAATTTCGCAATTTTTGCGTAGAGACAAGAACACGAGAATGAAGGGAGGCTAGTTTGAAGCTTGCCAGACATGTATTTTAATATATCCAGCTCACGCTGCTTGCTAGCGATCGTAGAATAACTGTCTACTAGTTGAGATAAAAAGCAACAGAAATTAATATGAAAGACATACTTGTAAAAAATTATTAATAATTAATGTAGTATGATCCATTCCTCCCATTAATAAAGTACCTACTACGACATAAGTTCTAATAAGCTGCACTACCTCACGAAATATACATCAGCTAAAGTTTTTCGAGTATTTTGCAAACGCACCTTCCTACGAAGAGGCTTTAACAACGCTGGACTGCATCTACATAAAAAGAGAAATGGTCTTTAGACACTTACTGGCTACGAGACGTCAAATGTCCTCAGATTCAATTGACGGATATGAAGCCTTAGTAAACTAAGTAAGAACAGTACATTTTCTTGGGTATCAGCGGAACGATAACGAACCGAAGTGATACGAGATGCCTTCATAAACAGGCTATGGTCTACGAATATCCGAAAAAGAATGCTTGAAAATAGCACTTTATCGTTACAGAAGGCCTATGACCAAGCAAGTGTACTAAATTTTGCAAATAAATATATAAGTGCTAAAAAGTACGATACTAATGCAGTAACATCAGAGACCTCTTTACCTATTTTGCACCCCCTATATAGTATGAGAAATTAAAATCTCCCCCCCCCCCCCCCAAAAAAAAAATCATTCATTAAACGCACGTTTTTTTTTTCTGCAGAGGCAAGAGATGTGCAAGATCCTTATCTCTAGCTAGAAGGGACAGGCGAAAAGAAGGAACATTGGGCCAAAGTTTGTAGAAGCATAAAGTTAGGCGAAACTGTATCTTGTACGGCGTCACTAGATACACATGGCTGTCTATCAGCTACAAAGACAGAATAACGGCTAACAAACAGCCACTAAAAGCACTGATTGACATGGTGTTAACGCAAACATTGCGAAAAAATTAATGTAGGACCTACCCATGCCTAAACAAACTGAAGTTGACTAGTTCATCTCTTCCCGTACAAGTACTGGCATACTGTTTGGTTGACCTAAAAATAAAAAGTTATTCATACCAAGGAGAAAGATGTCAACTAATAAATGATTTATATTGTGATTTAATATTAGGACACAACTGTTTGCATCAACGTCGCATCAATTGGTAGAAATTTTCTTCTGAGGCTCTAAGCCACCCTTCAGTCTGCGGTCTAGCAGGCAGCACTTTTCATCAATCTAATAACTGACTGTAAACAGGTAGCTAGGCGACACACGAAGGAAGTTGAATTCTCGAAAACGAAGTTACTCGTATGTTGAAGGATGGTATGACCGACCAAGTCGTTTGCCATGGAGAGCTCAAACCTTCGTATTCTTTTCTGGGAAAAAGCAAATGATGATCGACTATTCTCAAATGATAAGCCCGCTGATTTTGCTGAATGCCTACTCTCTGTTAAGAATAGACAGGATGATACAAGAAATAACCAATAACAGTCTATTTAATGCTCGAACCTCAAAAGTGCCTATCATCAGGTACCTATAAAGCCCATCGATAAAACGTACACGGACATCGAATTTAGCTGCAAACTTCATCACTTTCACAGAGTACTCCTTGGCGTAACTAACGCGATGGCTAGCTTTAAACCAGATATCGAAAGAGAATCTACAAGGCACATATGGTTACATCAATAATGTAAGCATTTGCGGGAAAAATCGAGCGGAACATGAAATTATTCATGGCGGCTGTTAAAAGGTACAAGCTGATACTTAATCGAGATAAATGTTATTTTAACGTAAAAATATAAAACTACTCGGGTGCATAGTAAAAATAATATAAACCCCAATCCAGAACATCTGAATCCATTACTCAGCCTACCAGTTCCAAAAGGGTAGGAACTTTCCCACACGATGCTCATCGGATACCTTCGTTTTCAGAAAAACTGCATCTTCTAACAATTGTATCAAAATTCCCGTTATCTTTTGGTAGTAGAAGACGCCTCAGAATGCGCCTTAACCACTTCTTTAAAACAGCCGAAGGCCAATAGCTTTTTTTCTCTAGAACCCTGTCTAAAGCAGAACGTAGGCATTCTACAATACAGAAAAAAGACATGCTATTGTCGAATCACTGCAAAATGGAGGCATTATTTGATTGGGGGACACTTTAATCTAATTACTGATAAAAATCAGTTGTATTCATGTTTAACGCAAAGATGACAAGCATGATAAAAAAGATAGCCAGGTGAAGGATGAAACTCTCGTGTTACTCGTTCGACTTAAAGAAGCTGTGAATGACGTCTTTCGTGTGTGTTGCTCGCTTTCTAGTAAAGAAGAATTAGAGATTACATAGAACAGTGCAATCCAAGTGTTACACGCATGGTTAACATGACGAAAATCAAAATCCTTCCCTGCTCAGCGAATGTGAAAGAGATTACCTACTCATGCAAGACTTGTACTGAAAAGAAACCTAGGTCATAAAAGGTACGCAACCCTAGGAAAATCGCAATTAATTTTAAAGGTCTGTATTCGCAACAAATACATGTTGACAATAACTGACGAATATTTGGCTTCCTTTCGCGATACCCTGTCCATATGTTTTCTCTACAACGATTATACAAGCACTTGACTTAGCTTGTGCCGTTTTCGAGCTGCTTGCTTATATTCACTCGGACAAAGGGGTTTCCTTGATGTCTGGATGCGTACAGCGATTCCTACAAGAGCAAGTAAAGGACATAAACAGATCAACACTATCTAACCCTCAGGTAATGACCATTGCGGGAAGTATAATGAAATAATCTGGAAAAATACTGAATTAGCAGCTGCTGATAATGGTGTAGCTGCAGATAATTGGGAACAATTACTCCCAGAGGCCCAGCATGCTATGAGAACGCTTTTATGCACGGCCATTAATGCTACACCCCCACGAACGATTTCTTCCGTTTCTAAGAAGTTCAATTGAAGCGTCTCTACCTTCTTGGCTCTCGAAACCGGGAATCATATTACTAACAAGACACATGTGACTGAATGAAAACGAACCATTGGTTGATCAGGTAGAGCTACTAGTTGCCAACATCATGCATGCGCGTATCCGTTACCTGGGCGAGCGTGAAGACACAGTCTCACTAACAGACAGCAGGGGACGAATCGTGACCCACAGTCGTAAGTGAGGCCTATCCTCAGGAATCTTAAACGAATTTGACAGCCAGAGACGTGGTCTCCTTCTGAAGATTATGAAGAAACCTTGAGCGACGAACAGATTTCTCAGAAAAGAGCACACCCACCTACTTATACATCAGAGAACGAGCAAGTCACTCATAGATTACGAAAATTTAGTAGAATTTAATCCAGTTCGAGAAAAACGAGGAAGAACCTCATCATGCTTCTGGCAATCTGCCACAACTTCGCAAGCAGCAAAGTATTCCTGCTAGATTCAAGGACTTCTTTTCTTTGTAGGGGAAAATGTGCTATGTTCCATTTTCACCATTAATGAACCAATCCTGAATAGATGTATTCAGGAGAACTCTACTTATACTCAGAGTTCATTAAAGCTTACATTTTAGCCAATACAATTTGTCTCCAACAGTTCTACTAAAATTACCAATGCTTCTAAGAAATCTAAAGTAATAACGTCTTTATTTTTTAATTTTTATCTAGTTTTTCTAGTTTTGATTCTGTTGCAATGACTATATAAAAAGTAAAGAATCGCGACGAGAAGACCATATCTCTGTTTTTCGAAAAATAACTGCAGACATCAAAATAACATTTGATTTCAATTAGCCTAAAGATGGCAAACTGCAGTTCTAAAAATTGACGATGTACAAATGATATGGACTGATTGAAAATTGTCCTGCTTCTTGATGGTAATATCCAATAAAAATGATAAATACATTAGACGAGTTCATTTATTTTTGCACTTAATGTTGTTTTTGGATTGGAGTTGAGATACACGTGTTTGATTATGTGAATAGTGAACTGATGTTATTTGTTCTGGTAAAATTATTTCAGGTTTCTGATATTCTGCTTTCAATTTGATTTAATCCATTCAAGTTAATTGAAAATAAATTTGAAGGATGAATTACATCACTGAAACAGATAATTAGTGATATTTAATTTAATTTAATTAGCGCTGAAGAATATCAATAACGACAAAACAAGTTAATTATCACTGAACATAAGAGAAAATAAATAAGGAAATCGATACCAATTGAAAAAGATGAAAAATTAATGAGATTTAAAAATGCAGACGTATAGAGCCAATTTACACGCGTTTCTATTTTGTGCTGGTAGTGTGACGGTTATTGGCGCTGATAGTAGGTTCAGCAAGGCGATTTCAAATTTCGACTTTGTGCTGTGGTGCATTGATTTTGCACAAATACCGATATGAGAGGCATAGATCCACATATGGCTTAAAATAGCAGGGTAGCCTCTCGAGTAAAGGGTAGCAATCTAGGAGAAGGACAACTCTGAAATCAAGATTGTGAGGAGGTCAACGAGAAACCACTTCAAGATCTCTCTCCTCAAAATCCTTGCAACTCTAAAAATTATAAAGGAAAAGAATTCGTGGTAAGCCATGATCACTTACGTCCTGAATGCGGGTTAACAGGAGGAAGGGCAAGAGCTCGACTCGGCGCGCCCTACAACAACTGGGATGGATCAAATACTATATTTTTTTAGGGATTAAAATACCAATACTTCTCGTGATCATTGACTCAATATAATTGGAAATACAAATATAAATACTAGTAGTTTTATTCAAGATTAAAAATTAGAAATACAAATACTTCTGAAACTAGCAAAAATATAAATATAAATGCATTTTTAGGCAGATACAAATGCCCTGATAAAGTTGATAAAGTACTTAAATACAATTCAAATATATTTTTATTTGATCCGCCACTACCAACAAGCTATGTGCATTAATAAAACCTGAATTAAAAGAATTCAAGACTAGATCAATTCATTTCATTTATTTGAAATTCATATATCTATTTAAAATCTACCAGGCTTGGTGGAAAAAAAATTGTCTATAACACTATCCACATTTATATATCCATATTCTTCATTTTCGATGCTTAATAAAGCCAAATTACTTAGCCGTTTCTGATCCATTGTGATTCGGAGATATGTATTTTTATTAATTTTAGTTTGCTGAAAAAGCGCACACAAGACGCCCCAGAGACAGCGACATCCAACATTATGCACAATCCTATTTGCGAATTAGGGAACACATCACCGTAAGATGTGAAGTTAAAAAGCTCGATTATGATTTTTGGGTTAACGAAGGCACTGTCTTTTCTTTTTTTTTTTTTTTGTATTAACATTCGGCAGTCTGTAACTTCGCGACCGAGTTTTATTTCATCAAATTCACTCTCGTATGATGCAGAAGCTACTTTGTGTTTTTCTACCGTCTCTTCGTCAATGAGGCTTTCAATATCCAAGAAGGACTTAAAATACTCATGTAAGTGACTTAATTTTGTAAATCGATCTTTCAGTTTCGTTTTTATCTAGGGACAAAATAATAGCCAATTTTTCTTCTGGCATAATCTGCATATTAAAATATGCACCGTTGTAAGATTTGGCTGTTTTTACTATGCTCCAAGTTATATATTTCATATTTTAATTTAAATGTCCACGCGTGGCTAGCCAGATTTGTACCAATTTTTTAGGTTTTTCAGTTTAAATGTAGACTTATAATTATTCCATCTAATTTGAAAACTGTCTTTGGTAGATTCTAAATATGTTTTGCTTTAACCATTTATGTCATGTATTTTTGCTTTGTAAATAATTCCTTTTGTATTACAAAGTCCGTTAAGTGGGCATTTAGTTTGTCCATACAGTTACGTTCCTTTTTAATGATGTTGTTTTGTAAGTTGTTATTTAGGTTCTGGACGTTTTGTAATTTATGTAATTTTTAAATTACTTGCAAAATTATAGCTCCGTTTGATTGATTGAATTCCTGTTAAAAATTATGTTTAATTCGGAGCTTTTTGGAAAGTATTTATCGATTAGTTTGAAAAAAATATTTGTACCTGGTTTGGTTTTTACTTATCAGTTAAAAGGTGGATTGAACTAGACAATGTTTTGATTTCTATTATTGTTTTTTATTTGTCTGCTTGGTTTGGGGTTTGTATTAAAAGAAAAAAAAGACAAAAAAACAAACAGACAAAAAACGCCACAAACCTAAATAGCAGCACCAGGAAGAAAAATTAGCTATTGTGTTATTCACAGATAAAAATGAATTACTAATGAAAGAACAAAAATTATGCCCAAGTGTAACCATACCAATAAGTACCTACTAGCATCATACAGTCATGGATGGAAGTGTTCTAAAATCTTTAAGGAACTTCTCTTAATTGTGAAAATCCCACGTTCATATAAAATCCCTGTTACGAGAGCGTTTGAAAAACGGTAAAATCAGTTATTATAAATCGCCTGAAGACACCAAAAGGTAGAAACCGAGGTCGCGAAATAACTCGTCTCTAAATGGGAAATATTCAAAAGTTTTACAATATAATTGCATTGAACACTTTAATACAAATGTGTACTAGTATAATTTAATTGTAACCAAAAACTAATTATATAAAGTTTAAAAAATAATAAAAAGATCCGCGCGCAGTCCTTGAATGAACGCTTTTAGTCAAAACGATACAAAAATAAATTACAACGTAACAGTCAAAGCATGAGGAATGAATAACACTAGAGACAAAACAGACTTGAAAATGACTATAGAAGAAACTGTAAATACTTAGGACAATGAAAATTATGAAAGATTTTGTTCTCCCCTACTCTTAAAAAACTGAAAAATATAAGGACGCGTGAGAGTCTGTCTATTAAAATAAAAATTACAAAACTCCATTTCTACTGTTTAATTATGTAAGGTTGATACTAGAAGATAATTGTTTGATATATAGTGCCTCTCTTATAGCGAAATGCTTTTGATATTCTAATTTAATTAGTATTTTTGTATTTTCAACCAAAATTTTTCTCAAGGGTTCTTGTAATTTATGGCTTAATAAATGTCCAGTTGCGCGCGTCACGTGATAGCTTTTAATGACCGTTCCTTTTCAGAATCACAAAATAAATTACATTACAGTAAAAAAAAAAAATGAGGATAAAATAGCAACAACGGAAAATTAACATCCGTGAAAATGGCCAATGAAGTGGCTGAAATTAAGTGAAAAGTCAATAATTATGAAACGTTTTTACATTCCTTATCTCCAACAAATAGGAAACATGTAAGAATATTGGAAAACTTAAAAAAATAACAAAATCTTCCTTGTTAGTCGTTTTTAACGAAACATGTTTGAAAGAAAGGTAGGTGTCATATATATATATATATATATATATATATATATATATATATATGCACTGAGAACCAGACGAGTGATTTTTACGTGTATTGCAATTATGTATAAGTGTCTAATTGAAATACGTCAATCAGAAAAAAACATTACGGATGTTTTGATAGAAGAAAGCAAAGAAATAAATGTCTCGAGAAAATAAATGATATATCATGCAAAATAAGCTCAAAAGAATTTACACCCATCCTTACTGCCAAACCACTCAGTTCTAACTCATTCAAAGGAAGAAATAAAGAAAGAGTACTTATTATACAGACGTCAGTTGCTATTGATAATTCAAGTAAAATCTTGGACTGGAAACTGCTTAAAATTTAATTTGCTTGAACTTAGTGTCATTTATTTTACTTATTTAACAATGATATTTTTTTCTTCGATTTTTTGTGTTAGTTGATTGGATCGTGTCAGGCCAAGCTGGGCCGAGAGTGGCCCGTGTAACAAGGAAATAGAATAGCGTGCATTTTATCAGTAATTGAGTGTTCTTTTGTGAGTGGCGGGAAATGGTCATTGTGTGTTAATGTGCTGTAAGCGGTGAGAATCGATAACGTTGTTGAGTGGGAACAATTTGGAGCAAAGAAATGATGCGTTGAATAGGAGAAAGAAAGTAAACCATGAGAGTGTATAGAAAGAAAAGAATGAAAAATATCATGATAGCCAAGTGGGAATGTGAAAAAGAATAAAGAAAAGAACGTAAAGACTGATAGGAACAAAAAGCGTCGATGATTTGAAAAGAATGAAGAAAAAATGAATGAAGAAAGAATTGTGTTAGAATTAAAATGGAAAAACCAAGATGTAATAAACGTCAGAAACAAAACCTCCTGCCAGAAGTGAAGGAAATAAAGAACTGGATAAATGAAGACATTATTAGAAGGAACAAACAAGAGTCGGCAATGATTGTTGTAGAAAGAAAGGGTAAAGGAACAAATGGGAGGAAATCTATAAGAATATTAAAAAAAGGAAGGAAAGAAGAAAGTAAGAAAGAAAGAAACGATAAAGAAAAGAAAACTAGATAAAGTAACAAAAAAGCAAAGAAAATAGGAAAAATGATTTAAGAAATGAGAAAATAAATTACTCCTAAGCGGAAAAAAATGAAATCTGTAAGTATATTAATCTAAATCAAATCTGGTTCAACACCGAAATTATTGAGCAATCGTTGCATAAATATGAACTTTCTGTTTTGATTTAAGCTGTTTAAATACTAGCTAATAAGATTCGTCAGCCGCTACATATACACTGACACAAAAATGCAAACATACACACGTATACATATATGCAAGTAAACAGTTTTACACGCACACACACACACACACACATATATATATATATATATTTATGCAAATATAAAGACACACACAAAGAGAGAGAGAGAGAGAGAGAGAGAGAGAGTGTGAAGAGACTGTGGGCATAGAAATCAACGCTGCATGGAGACTGTCAGTTTCTTATTTTTAGTGATCTTCAGTTCAAGCGCCATTATTCGATGGCTCTCTATATATAGGCCACTGGTAAATTTACAATAAATAAGCGAACTAAAGTCAGAATTCTAAATAACTTAATCATTCTTTTCTTTACACATTTCTCGTAGTTGTATGGCGAAGCCCGTTTAGTTTGAAAGCAGTTTTTCAGGTTATAAAGATAATACAAGTTCTATTAACTTTTATTAAGCCTTTATAATATATGCCGCAGAAAATTAATTTAATTATTTAAAACAAAACAGTGATGTCTACTTAAACACGTGTATCTACTAAATGGAACTTTCACTCATATTTATATATATATATATATATATATATATATATATATATATATAAAATTTATTGTTTAAAAATTTATTAGTTAATTCAAATTTCGTTAGTCTTCGGAACATTCAGTAATATATATATATATATATATATATATATATATATATATATATATATATACATATATAAAAATCTCGCAATGAAACGTGTCCCTTCAAATATAGAAAAAAGAAAATCTGATTCCTTTTACAACCCAAAAGTATGCCATTGAAGATTCATAAGTTACTTAGAATGACCTACAATGACATTATTGAACTCTTGGCTTTTATCATCCCGGTCAGTGTAATCATTCGGTTAATTAACGCTTCCAGAGTGGAGCCAAAATGTCTCTGTCACCCTGAGTAAAACACGATCATAGATTTTAAGAAACTCATTTGGAAAAATATTATCCTATATTTCCTCCCCTCTTACGAATAGTAAAAACGAACATTTGAAAGAAAGAAAAAAATACGCATACTTCTTTTAACCATGCACCGAAAAACAAATTATACAAATAAGTAATTTTTTTATAGAAGATCGTTAAGAAAATTAGATTTGTTATTTATTATCATCTATGAGACGAAGGTTGTAGTCAAACAGAAGAAAGAAACTACGAAATTAGATACCTCCACTCAATTGCCAAAAAAAAACAAACTTTTATCATCAAAATATTTATGCTATTATTCAAAAGGAAAAATCAAATTTTGTTGTGATTATTTTAAAAAAATTTTTAAATCCTGTCTAACACGTTCGAAATTTTAATTAAAATTTCATTTTTTGTTTTCTGTCAGCGATTGACGCTATGTTTACGTAAGGCAACTATTAAGAAAATGGAGTCAGTCGAGTAAAATGATTTTGGGACGAGTAAATTTTCCCTCGATCTCGACCGCCGGTCTAGTGATTTATTTTTAAAATCTCAAGGGATATATATATATATATATATATATATATATATATATATATATATATATATATATATATATCAGATTAAATAATTTGCAAACATGATGTTTGCTTATTTTTACTAAGGTCTGTTCATACTCACGGATAATCTTTCTTGTGTTGCAATCGAAGGATGTCAGAAGTGGGCTGTAACGTTGACGGATGTTGTTTTCATTCGTTTTTCAGGGTACCCAAGTACTTTCGACATCGTTTACCAAAGTCATCTTCAGGGGTATGAGTTATGGTAACAAATACAACCGGAAAACTGTGTTGCTAAAAATTACTGCACATTTTTTTAAAAAATATAACGGTTGACAAATTGCTAGTGTTCATTAGAACTTGAAAATTATCCAAAATGGAATTTTTTTATATGTTGTAATGTCATGGTCATGCACATGTTAAAGCATGAAAAAACTGTTCTTTTTCCAAACATTTTAGAATATTACTACTGTATTCATAGCTGATTCTATTAATTGACGGCTTAAGTGTTTTAATGAATATTGTCTAGGTTAAGAGGCTCATACCTTGTTCCCTGTTTAAGATGTGGTTTCCGGCTTTCTCTTTTCCAATCTTCTCACTTTGTTCTTTTTTTCAATTGGAGTAGATAGATCTATCTCTTGCCCGGTTCACACTCCACCCACGTCTATTGAACAGGTGAAGAGTCTCATCCCTTGTTCCCTGTTTAGGATGTGGTTTCCGGCTTTCTCTTTTCCAATATTTTCACTATTAAGTAGCCCCCCTGCACATCAGTGGCTTTACCGCCTTGCTCGGGGTGATACGATTAAAAAAAAATATATATATATATATATTGACTGTTTAATACTTAGTTTTTGGTCCTAATACGGTTAGACCAGTACACATTTGTATTAAAAAGTGTTCTATAAAATTATATTGTAGAAATTCATTTATAAACGAGTTATTTCGCTACCTTGGTTTCCACCATAAGTGGTTTCTTCAGGCGACTTTTAATAACTTATTAAATAAGTTATTAAAAATCGCCTGAAGAAACCACTCATGGTGGAAACCAAGGTATCGAAATAACTCGTTTATAAATGAATATATGTGTATATATATATATATATATATATATATATATATATTAATCTTTCTTTATTTTCGCTTCAACTTAAAGATTCCGTCTTACCAGAATTTCGGTGGTTTCTTGGCAAAGAACATATTGAGCTGTTTTTTTTGTTTTTGTTTTTTTACATGTCATTAAAAGAATTGAACTTTTTACCACTGAGATTTATTAAATAAATGAAAATCCGAAGTAACAATGTCTGGTGAATATGACGGTTGGGGTAACACATCCAAGCCAAGCGGCAAGAATTTTTTCCTAGTCGCTAAAGACACGTGAAATCTGGCATTATCTTAATAAAAAACAACCTCTCTGCCAATTTCTGGCGTTTTTCTTAAATTGCTACCTTTAATTCGTCTAGTTGCGAACAGTATTTTTCAGAATCCATTGACTGGTTACTTGGCAGAAGCTCATAGTACAGCATTCCATTTTAATGCCACCAGATACCCATCATGACTGTCTTAGGATGAAGATCTTCTTGGGTGGCTACAATTGGCTCATGTCATTTACCCCAAGATCTTTTTTGCTGAATAATATTGTAAACGATCCATTTCTTATTACCCATCAAATTTTGCTTCAAAAGAGTGAATTTTCATTGTGTTTATACAGCAAATCAAATATAGAAATGCTATCCAGAAGATTCTTTTCACTCAGATCAGGTGGTATCCAAACATCGTAGCGATTTGAGTACCCAACTTAGCGAACAACTTCCGTACAGTTCTATCAGCTAAAGCACCCTCACCGTACGCAGCACATATCTTGCGAGACTTTTTTGACTTTGTAAAAACTATCAAATGTCTCAAATGCTTTTTATAATCTTCCATTTTATAGGGACGCAAAATTTACACGAATTAAGTTATTTTAAACTTTCTATCTCGAGAGATAGTTTGAAGTGTGGACTAATCAGAAATGTAAACATAATTTATCTGCCGGTAAAACTGACGTGTTCTAACGTTTTGGAACATGAACGACTAAAAATAGGCGTGAACTTTCCGGACAACCCAATATATTTTCTACTTACCCCACTTCTGTTCCTGTGATACGCTTAATTTTGACTTCTTAAGTATATGTAATCTTAAATGTTCTCTTCAATGATCGAGTTTGAATCCATTTCACTATCTCTCTATTTTCCTCCCGCTTCCTTCCTCCCCTCCGCTAGAACGTCTAGACGTCAACCTTCTAACATAATCTACTCTCTCTTTTAACACACTCTCCCACTGTTCTTTCTTATTTCTTGGTCTATGAATTTGTTCTAGAGCTTTTCATAATAAATTTGGTCGAAGCGAGTATTCTTCGTAGAAATGATCATATGACACATGTGGTTTTCGAAGTTTTATTTGAATATAATTTAACTAATAACAAAATTTGAATTTGAATATAATTACCTAATAACAAAACAAAATGTCCTTAACGCTATTTTCATACTGTTAACGGAAAATTACGTCAAATACTGTCACGTGTGGAGATATTGTTTTTATTGCTATGCTGACAGATTCAATCATTTTCGTTTGGTTCCTGGATGCTGTTGTGTACGTTTGTTTGGGAGACTAGAAACTCTGTTAATTTTTTTTAAATTTTGTTTTGTTATTATTAGTTACTTGGTTCAATAAATTCATTTCGTTTTTGCCTTGAAAAAGTCCACATTGGATGAAACGCGTTGGCAACTATTACAGTTTTTCTATTGTCTTTTACATTTATAAATATTGTCTTTTCTACAGGTTAACTCTGAGAGATTTTTCAAATATATATATATATATATATATATATATACGTGGTAATGTTAGAATTAAATGTAAATAAATAAAGTAACGTGAAAGGTTTTGTTGGCAATTATTGGAAGCAGATGGTCAAGGTTGACAAGCATAGGTCGGTTGAAAATGTATACAAGATAGGAGAGAAATTAACTGCCGAAACAAAGCCATTGTTACCGATGCAGATTCAAAAGGCATCTTCAAGACTGTGTCGTATGTGAAATATTATGTCTGCTTTAAAATATTATGATATATATATATATATATAGACTCTCTTGTTTCGATGTATGAGGGTCAAACAGCTCAGTTACTAGGATCAACAACCAGACTACCTGCATACATCATTTGACTATTGTTGTCAAGAACCAGCTACACTTTTTGGAAGAGCATAATAAAGAGAACTGGTGCACATTATATCACAGGTTTTGAATTCAGAGTTGTCTTTCTTCCAGACCATTCGTCACCTAAAGCTATAGGACCCAGTCTATTCGGCTATTTGCCCATAAATGGGGACAGAAAATATGCATTCATACCATTCCTAATAATGTTAACACGTAAGTAGATGTAATGAAATCGACTAGAATTCTTCGATTCTTCAATCCGAATCACTATCCACTACTCCATCGTGCATATATATATATATATATATATATATATATATATATATGATAATAATAATATTGTCAGTCTGTTTCATGTTAACGATTGCGACTAAGTATGAAACAGATTGTCACGGCATACAAACACACACATACACGCGCATATATACAGGGTTCAATGGTTATACTACCTTTAAGTTAAGTAAACATGAAAATAACACTGGCATCTCATTTTAACAGGTATATTTACTAAAATTACACAAAAATATTTTAAAATACTACAGAATAAATTCATCCAATAAAATCGCCATTGGCTTAACCCGCAGCCTCCAGACTATTTCGGAACCTCTTGCAACTCTTCTGGACGGTATGAATTTTAAGGTGGTGAATGCTGCCAGAATCCTTGTCTTCATCTATGATATTACAAGGAATTTTGTTTGTCTTTTGCTCAACTGTGCCACACACAGAACAGTTAAAGGAGTTGCATTCTGGAGGGTTAGGTAACCAGATGTAAGTAGTGATGTGGTCACAAAAATTGTCTGACGGTCATGACTGGATTTTCCGGCTTGTGTGTCATGGTACAAAGTCCTGTTGCCAGACATATGGTCTTTCAGCAGCCATCCTCATAATCCATTACAGCACTACATCCTAGTGGCATTTGATGTAGGGGTCCGTTTTGAGTCTGAGGCCCTCACCAACAAATTCGGAAGTTCTTTTCTTATCAGAACGATCAGAGTCATGTTTTCCGAGCTGCCGTACCTTCGTAATCACTATGATACTCATCTAACTCTTTCCGAATTCTCTGCCCTATCCTCAGATTGACACCCAAAATATTCGTATTATAGTTCCGGCGTTAATGCCACGCAGTACAGCATACCGTTACCAAATTTCTGGCGGAGAAACTACTACTGTTTTGTCGAAAAAAGCGAAAACAACGCGTATGCGCTAAATTAAAAATGTAAAATGTCGAAAATTTACCCCTCTTATATATATATATATATATATATATATATATATATATATATATAAACCGTTTGATTCCTTTTATTATGAGACCTATTATTGAGCTGGTTCTCGAAGCGGTTAATGAAATGACAACGTTTGTTAAAATTGTGTGCTTTCATACTTGTAACAAAACCTATTTTATTGTATTATTTTTTAATAATTTCTCTTCAAATAGAACAATAAAGTAACTACCGTACAGGGAGTTACTGGGTGTAATTATCATTGAAAGAGGAGACAATAAAAGAACAGGAATTACGATAACAGAAGACAAATTATTGACATAGCATTTAAATTTTAGAATATAAAAGTTAACAGGTAAACCAGAAAAAATTCCCACAAGCAAGAAATACGAAAAAAGAAATTGTAGTTCAGCTTCTAATCCAAAGGAAATCTCTCCGGAACAATTTGCATGAAAATAGTTAGAGAAAAGATACAGGGAAATTACATTATGGGAATAATTTACTGTAATAAAAATGTAATAAAAAATGTAATAAAAAAAAAACGAAAACAACTGGTTCATATTTTACATAATACTTTTCAAGTGACTTATTTAAAGAAAAATATTCATCAAATATGGTTTTAATCCTTAATAAATTGCTTTTATTCGGTTATAAAAATGTCATGTATTTGTTTTTTGAGGGGGTACTGAGTGAAGGTGGTCTCTTTCTGAGGTCGTACGACTTGATAGAGAACAAATATAATGCAAGATATCTGGTTGAAAATAAAAACCGAGCGTGGAAGAAGATAAGAATAACTGCCCTGATGCTACACCAAGCATAGCTCTTGTAGCTCCTGATCTTAAATGAGTGAAGGAGTTAACATGTACATGTTTTGCCTTGGTGTAACAAGATGGGCTACATTAAATATTCCGTTCAGTAGCCCATAGTTGCTTGCTAGTTACCTGACATTAAATAGTAGGGTATTTCCACTTTAGTTTATGAGTAAGTATAATGCAGAAGCATCATAGCCGGTTGTGAAGTGGGTTATTTTTTTTAATTTGAAAGATTAAGGCAGCCAAGGTGACTTGGGATTTACATCTAGATATTTTGGAATAATCTTAATACCCGTCTGCCTGGGCAGGGCTACTCGACGTGGAGGTGTTTGTAAACAGGGCCTTACTTGTAAATTTAACCGCTGCTTTTAGTAAAATCTGCCACTATATTATGTACGCTTGGATGTGATGCATGTGCATGGCATACACTTAATAAACTGAGTGTCGTGCTGGTTATATTGGGGACCGTATATTTGTCCCCCAGCGTTACTGTTGGTGCACTGCTCTCTCAATATTTCTTCTAATGCTACTACTACTAACAATAATAACAATAATAATAATAAGAGGAGGAGTGTAGGATGAGTAAAAGAAGAATTTATAACGGAATAAAGAGAAGGAAAAAGAAGATAAAGAAGATTATATAATGAAATAAAGAGAACAAGAAGGTATAATGAGACAGAGAGAGAGAGAGAGAGAGAGAGAGAGAAAGAGAGAGAGAGAGAAACAAGAAGCGAGCAATGATGAAGATTACGGTGAAGACTTCGCACTGGTGTCGTAGCTCAATCTTCCTTGAGTCCTTCAATAGGATTTAAATCAAAATTCTGAGGGCATTGCTTAACAAAGCGAAAATTTCAGAATAAATTCCTGAAAAATGTGCTTGGTTCTCTGTCTTTTTTCCATTTCACACTGCCGATATCTTTAGCCAAAGACATGCCATTTACGACAATGGAATATTTTTATATTTCTTTTATGAAAAGAGTGAAGTCACGTGTGTCAATAAAAAAACAAGCCTGAGAAGAAAGGGAGGAAGGGGTTGTTTTAAACTTGACACGTAAAATTGTAAAAATTCTAATCTCTAGATTTTCTTTTACCAAATACTGAATGAATGTGAGAAAAAATTTACGAAAATTTCAAAATTGTCTGAATTGTTTAAGGCATCAGAATCAATTAGGGATCAAGATATCACGACTTTAAAGCCTCTCAGCCCACTTACATATTTGGATTATAAAACAAACCTGCATCAATACACACATTGATGCGCCGTCACACGATGCTACACACAGACATGGAAATGTATGTAAACACGTTATGATCCTTACTTTTTAAACTTCCTTCTCTCTCTCTCTCTCTCTCTCTCTCTCTATATATATATATATATATATATAAGGAATTAATATATTTTATTTATAATCTGACATTATTTTCTTTTTTTACAAAAGTTATCTTTACACCAAAATAAATATGAGTAATCACCAAATATGTTTTATACAGGGTGTGACAGAAATGAGTCCCACATATACCTCCCACATAATAGTAAGACTTTGCGAGATGAAGACACCGTTGCTACTATGTTTTACCCTTATGAAGGAAGTATATCTCGGAGGTATATGTGGAACGCATTTCAGCTGCACCTGTATATATGTGTGTGGGTAATATGTTCAACGTAATTGCGCACGCACGTGATGGATAGATAGATAGATAGATAGATAGATAGATAGATAGAGAAACAGAGACTGACTGACAGACAGACATGTATCTTCAGAGTTAAATGGAAAGAAAATGATTACATATAGTCAATTATTGAAATGGGGAGAAATAGCCAACCTTGAAAACCACCGTTGGTAATCCTAGCTTTTACGTAGACTGGAATATTCAACACGCTCAAACACACTCTCAAATAGCTTAACTCAACTCTGATAAACTGAGAATATATATATATATATATATGTTACACACACAATGGGAACCTGTAGTTATAAAGCACTGAAAGTACCCCAAGATAATTAAAAACTGCTCAATACCATAAAAAGTGGTAGAGCTAAATATGATAATTTAATGTAAATTATATACATTACATATATTTTCTAAACATATATCAGGCAGATTTTAGTCAACAACACAAATATCCTCGCTCATACCCACAGCAAAAAGAACCTTCAGATATTAGAGGCCATCTACATTAAATCCAAACAACCAACACTTAATAAAATCATGTTTAAATCTGGTCATAACACATTACATTGCATTTAAATATATGGTTCTGTTATCATTTCGAGCTCTCATGCCGTATGACGTCATAGAACCGCATTACAAATTTACGAACTACGTTTGCTATTTTTGTTAACTGTTATCGTTGCTTAGCAAAGTTTAATGTCAACACAAGATAAAATCGTCGCTGATGGTGGATGTTTTTATGTTAACGTCCTTGTAACCTCTCTGGAGATGGCTCATGTGAGCCGAAAGCTTAGAGCCAACTTCATAAAAAATTATCCAAATGTTAAAGAATGTTTGTCTTTATTTTCACCTGAAATTAAATACGATGTTTAGAACGGCTCATGATTAAATATAACATACATTCATTGTCTCTTATATTTAACAGTATATGTTTAGAAAATTATCTGCTGCCTTGATACACTAAAGTTATATATATACAAAGTGGTAGAGCTAAATATAATAATTTAATGTAAATTATACAACACCTTAAAATTTCCCTTCTTTGATTCCATGCGCCGATGGCTTAGGGAGTAGCGACTCCGACTGACACCAAATCGGTCGAATTTCGAGCAAGTGGATGAGTCAAGCCACACTGATGAGCTGTGATACAGCGAAACAGGCTTGTATGTGGATGACTAATATATATATATATGTGTGTGTGTGTGTGTGTGCAGATGTATGATTGTGTAAAAATGTATGTATGTGCTTATATATATATATATATATATATATATATATATATATATATATATATATATAATATATGTATATGTAAGTATATTTACCCATGTACATACAGTATCGGCAATAAAATAAGGAAAGGAAACAACAAAGACATAAATATGTGTATTACTTAAAAAGTAATGCGTGATTAACAATGAAATTTTTACCGAATAATGATTATGGTGTAATGCATAAATATTATAGAAACTTACAAAAATTTACATAATAGTTTGTTTTTTTTAAAATAAAAATTAAATAGAACAAAAAAAAGCTACCGGACAAAAGTTAAGGAACGATCTTGTTAATATATGATTGTGAACAAAATTTAATATTTGGAAAACATCCCCTTATTTTTAAATGATCATCTGGGCTGATCATTTCATTAGGGCGATTAATTCTTTTTCAAATAAAACCTTAGCCTTCAGAGCCTTGTGGCAAGGTGCATTGTTCTGCATGAAAATGAGAAATTCTAGTACCACATGCTGCTAAAGAAGCCTTTTGTAAATCTCAGCATTGATATTGCCATGTACGCGGATGATAGGGCCAACTCCTGCAGATGAAATCATTCCCCACGCCATCACACTGCCGGCACCAAACTTAACGGTTTTCTTGACACATTGAGAAGACAGTCTTTCACCTGTTCTACGGTGTACGTAAGTTTTGCCCTCAGAACCAAATATATTAAACTTGGACTCGTCACTGAAATAAACTGTATCCAATTGTGCGTCAGTCCAAACAACATGTTCTCACGCATACTCCAGGCGTGCCCTTTGGTTTCACTTTGCAATAAGAAGCTTCAAAGCTGGAATGCTGCATATTTTAACCTGCGAGCAACCGTTTTCCTTGAGATCATATTATCTTCATTAAATATACGGGCAGTTGATGTAGCAGTTTCAAAACGTTTTTTGTAGATATTCTAACAATTCTTTGATATTCATTTTGCGATGCTTTTAGAGGTTTGCCGGTTTTTGGTTTTGCATCTAACGTTTCTTTTTTGTTTTATACCTGCTAATTACACAATGAACGCCACTTTTAGATCTATGAACAATATCAGAAATTTTTGAAATGTACTTTTTTCTTGATAGTTATCGATAATGAGTTTTTTCTTCAAAAGAGAACGCAGTGCATGTAGAATTTGCTATATTGCTTAAAAATAAAGTCCTAATGATAAATGAACTTTTACTTAGAAAAGCTTTACTTTTTACTTAGAAAATCTCCATCGAGTTTTTTAACAATGTAAATTAAAAGATTATTAACATCGTTCCTTAACTTTTGTCCAGTAGCTTATTTTTTGTTTCATTTAATGTTTATTTTAAAAAAATATTATGTAATTTTTTGTAACTTTGGTACATTTTGTAACATGCAATACACCCTAATCTTTATTTGGTAAAAATTTCATTGCTAATCATGCATTACTTTTTAAGCAATACACATATTTATGTCTTTGTTGTTTCCGTTCCTTATATTATGGCCACTACTGTATATGTATGTATATGTGTATATATATGTGTACACATACATGCATGTATATCTATGTATGTGAATATATGCATTTATATTTATATATGCATATCTATCTATCTATCTATCTATCTATCTATCTATCTATCTATCTATCTGAATTAACGTATATTTGGGCAGCAACCTTTTTTTAGTATTCGAACATGTTTCCTTTTTGATGGTGACAAGAAATGTAAAAATGTTCTGTAATAATTTTTTCAAGCGCTTCCAGCCACTTCTCTGGCCATTTTCAATGGTGTTATGCTTCCACCATTTTTATTCTTTCCTCAGGTTTTGACTGTAACGTAATTTATTTTGTGTTGTTTTGAAATAGAACATATTTTGAATCTATTGAACCAATTCAATACAAAACAATTAAGCGCACACTCACTCATGCGTACATTAAAAGAAATAAATAAAGCAGTAAAAAGAGATCAAACAAATGCACAATAAGAATAAAAATAAAGAAAATCAAGCAATCAAATGACTTCTTCCGGAATATATCGAAAGCAAGAAGAGCGGGACACAACAGCAGTAAAAAGATTCCGCCCCGAGGAGTGAAGACATCATAACGGTGTCCTCATGAAACTTGAAGTCAACATGAACCTGTTCAGTTAAAGTGACAAATCCTTTGTATTAAAACTATCAACGCTCTATCTCAACCCCAATATTGAGCAATTTGAGATAAAACACCTGCTTGCCAACGTGTCTTTTATCAGTAAAACGAAAAAAGTAATGATCTTGGTGCCAAATGCTGTCACAAATCAAAACTATATATACTAGCTGTCTCCATGAAATCGCTAAAAGCTCAGCATACACTAACGAAAACATGCTCTAAACGTGATGAAAACATAGTTTTATCCTCATATATTTGTTATTATTAAGAGGAAGAATCAGAGTATCTTTTGAATATTCAATTAATTATTTTACCTATTTGAAAATTCAAATTTTGATTAAAATCCGGTTTTTCTTATGTTAACGTATGTACTAATTTTTAGCATACCAAATTTTTTGCGTTGACACATTAAATTAGAAATTTTTGCAAAATAATTCACGTATTTTAATAAAATTTTCAAGACTTATGGACAAATGAATAAAGTTATTTTAAATTATTTTTTGTAAGAAAATCTTAGTAAAATATTGTTTTTAAGTGTTTTTCCCCCTTTATTAAATTTTATGAATTTTGAGAAAGTCAACACGATAATTGTTAGTGACTGTCTTAGTTAAAAGGAGAATTCTTTGAAAGATTTATGTCATCATTTTTTAATCGGACTCCCCTCATCGAAAATCTGTGAACTACAAGATTAGTTTTCATTTATTTACAATTTTAAATTGAAAAATTTACAAAATTTTAAATCTTTGAAAATTCAATTTCTATGGTTTAACTCTTAGGCGATATTGTTATGGAGTAAAACTATATCTACTGATCATATATTGTAAAGATTATTACAATCTGATACCCCTGAATATTTTGCAAAAGAATTTCAATTTTTGTGTATGAATATTTGAATTTTGTAAGTGTGCTCGTTCATACATGATATATTCAATAAAAGGTTTCTAGGTCTCGTGTTTTAAGCGTTTACTACTTACATAAAAAAGCACATCATATAGACTTTATCGGCTTCTAGCAGTTCTGATCCACCATACTTAACTGCAAACATGTTAAGCTGTCAATAAATTGATCAAAACGTCAGAAAAACAAAGCCCTATGGCTAAGAAATGCTCGTATACAGCATTTTATGCTATAAGTAATACTCGTTTCAATTCAGATTAATTTAAGTTTAAATTTGTTATTTTTCTTCAAATAACGTTTCAGAAATAAATTTTATTTTTGCAAGATTTTTAAAAACGAGAATTAATTTTTGTTTATTAATTTGTAAAAATGTGTGATTTTCTCGATTTTATACGTTTAGGTAAAATTAGACTCACTTTTACTTATTGTGCTGATTAAATGGTATCTGTAATAAATGTTTGAATTAAAGATATTTGACTTGCAACTTGCAGTTCAAACATAGCTAGGACATTAATAATATGATTTACTTTATTTAAAGTAGGACAGTAATAACAAGATTCATCGTATTTCCTTCAATAGCCATTTTATCTCTTTATTATTAAACTATACAATTAAGTACGCTAGCCGTTTTAAAAATTAAGTTCTACTTTTCCTAGAACTTTTTGATTTATTAGGGAATCGATATTTTTGTAGATTTTTATTGGTATAATTTTTCTACCCGGCCGTACGTTTAACTGATTTAAAAGGAACCTTCTTCATCTTTACATTTTACAAATGTACAATGTGTAAAGAGTGCTTCTTCTATTGCATTAGATTTAACTGAGTGAAGGAGACAGAGCTATCTTTTGTTTGTATAATAGATGTGTTTAGAATTCTTATTTCAGCACTAAAAAAAAGAATAAGAAAAAAGCTATTTGTATTGGGGCGCTATTTCATATATCATAATGTAAATAATCATACTGCCAACATGGTTTCAGAGAGTTGGAATTTCGTTATCCAAAATGATAAAATATTCGATTTGAACTTTTTGTACTTTTGCTATATTTGACTTCAAAGTTTGGCCAACTATAAATTATTCATAAACTGGCAGAAACATGTCTTTATATATTCCCAGGATTAAATGAAGATTTTTGTATAAAGCTTAAGAGGCCTCTTTGCTGAGAAAACATGCCATGAGCCATAACTAAAAAAAATTCAGAAATTTACATATTTTAATCTCAAGTGACGATTTTTTGACACTTTTGACACAATTATTATTTTTTTTTTTACTTTAATTGTTTTGTTTTCTATTAACAACTGACTGGTTATTGATGTTTTCCTATTATCATGGAATCAGGTTTTTATTTTATTAATTTTTGGCATTCTTCCAACAGCTTCTGTAGATTGATCGTAGGATCTTGTTCAGTCTTTGATTCTTAAACGAATATTTGTATCTTTGGTTGATTTAAGTCCTAATACGACGATTGGACATTGGAAATGATTTTCTGTCAGTTCCTTGAGTTTAAATCTTCTTCATTCTCTATTGACCATACTTGTGTAACTGACGAAATCGTCTTTCACCTTTAAGTCGCAAGCATTGATATCTTGTAAGGAAGAAAGATGAGTTTGCGCCAGATTTTAATAAATGCTGTACAGTGGCTTTCATATTTAAGAAAGAATGACATTTGAGAAATTTTTATGTTCTATTACGCTTAATTTTCTGAGCAGGATTCTTACTGTGTTCTTAAAATTCTTTCTTGAAATGCTTTCAATATGTTTGTACCATGCTCACGAACTTTTTAGATATGCGTGATGTGCTTCATTCTTTTACCATTTCATTGCTCATCAATTTTAATAACTTTATTTGTTATAAACTTTTTGTAAATTTTAACATATAATAATACTATAATTAGAACACCCTAGTTAAGAGGAAGTTCTATATGAAATGGGAACTAGAAGGACACTTATATTTCTGTGAGAGGATACAATTAAAATGTCTGGGAAAATAGTTGGAAAATTTAACACATTTAAGGAAGGTGGTTAAGAAAGAAACAGTGACGAATCAATTTAATAATTTTGCGCGAATGGATTGCAGAGTGTGGATAAAATAATGATGTTAAAAAGCAAAAAGTTGCTTGAAATTTACAGCTAGAAAGAGATGAATTATTTTAGTTTCATAACGAGGAAGTAATTTTAGTATTTGTCTATATTTCTGAGATGAAGTAGTATTTACAGCATTTATATTATTCGGACTATTGTCCTCATCTTTGTTACCATTTGTACGACGTTTTGGCCGTTGTAAAAGTGTTACTGGACGTTAGGTTTATAACTCCAAAAATTTCAGTTGTTCTTGTCCTGAAGGACACATGGCCCAGTGGATATAGATGTTGGTCAGTTCATGACTTGACTTTTAGAATTGTGAATTCAATACCAGACTACAGTAGTAGTGAACAAGTAACTTGAAGGTTTAGAGGGAGATAACTCGTGACTTCCAATCGAGGTTTTACGCAAGAAAGTTATTGTAATAAAGGGTTCGATTTGAAATTCCTGAAGAAGGTCGAAGCGTACAACGGCCAAAACCTCGTAAATACTTGTAAGAAAAAATATTAAGGCACATAAAAGATAACACATTTCTGATTTCCACGTGTTACTTTTGTTGCTCATTAATTTTAATAACTTTATTTGTTATAAACTTTACTATGAGGCGCTCGGAACCGTTTGAGAACCACTGGCATAAGCGATCGTATCTTCCCAGAGTTTTCTATTTTTTCTCTCTATGACTTGTTTAGAAAAACAGTTGATTGCTTTCTCGTTGCATTCTTAATGGTTTTGAATTTAAAGTTGTCCTTCTGGACTAATTAAAATATACCTGAAGTGGTTTGGGAGAGTAAAAATTAATTCATGCTTTTCCCAGGGGAATGATTGTAAAATAAACTTAACTGACTTAAACAGGACCTAAACCTACCTTACTGATTACATTTTCTGATAACAATTGTGCTCCTCACGCATTTATGGACTTTAATACCCAACAGTATTATACACACGAGAACAGATAAATAGATCAATAGCTTAATAGATATTTTGGCTGTATTTTGATCTTTGTATAATGTTAGGAACTGCTTAAAACGACTGGTCCACTTGTAGAAGATATGGAAATGTTTTTCGTAAAATATTTTTTGTATAATGGCATTAATTAAATTTTCCTGTAGCCGCGCCATTTGTCAGAGTCAAATAAGTTTTTATCAATTTAGAAAAACATCCTGTTCAAGGCAGAGTAAAATCTATCCCTGATTTTTACAGAATTATTGTACTTTATATTATTTACAAATGTCAAGTTTGAAACCGTGACAATATAATTGTTATCTGCATATTTTTATTTTCTGGACTTTTATAAAATTTGTTAACTTTTTTCGTAAAGATTTTTTCGGAAAAAGATGCACATATATAGCAAGATAAAATTACTTATCTTAATGAATATATATATATATATATATATATATATATATATATATATATATATATATCAGGATGTCTAGCGACACTGATGAGCTGTGATACAGTGAAACAGGTTTACATATATATATATGTATATATCCATCACACCATATATTAGCCATTGAATGAAATACATTGACAAGGAAGATTATATTTTAAAATATGTGTATGCGGAGTACTTTGACATGGTGCATGATTAGTAAGCTTGTCTCTCTAGATCAATTATAACTGAGTAGTGAGTTCGATTCTCACGAGGTGCTCTATACTTCCGTCCTTGTACCATATTTAAGCTATGCTTAGTAAATGACTACACATACACACATATTACAAACATCGATATATATATATATATCAGAAGATAATATGATTATAAACAAATACTTGTTCAGCCTACAAAATAAAAGTAACTCTAATAAAAATAAATGCAAGTGCAGAAAATCAAATCCTGCCCACTAAACGGCCAGTGCATGACCGAAGGTATAATTTCCGGAGATATCATCATTTCTAATGGTTATGTTAAATTTTATTTTGGTTACACTGAAAACTACTAGAAATCACGTTTCCATCAGTGATGTTAGGCAATATTAAATATTAATAGGCAGTAGCAAATGACGTTAGACAATATTAAATAGAGTAACAACACAGGTCCCTGAAAATGTTTCTGGCAATCAAAATATAAATAAATAAATAAATAAATAAAACCAAACCCTCTCCCACCCAAAAAAAAACAACAAAAAACGAAACAAAATCCAAGCTATTATCTGAAATATCACCGCGAAAACTAATTCTTATAACAGAAAAGAAAATATATGTAATTTGTGCCTTTTGGGAAAACTAGTTATCTTAAAAGACTTAAATAACCTTACTTTATTAAACAAAAGATTGAAGTGATACTTACATGCAAACATAGAAATAAATATTGGCTCAAATACGTTTACCTGGATTAATATAGATTTTTCTATAAAAAACATTTTTTCTTTTATTGTTATTAGTTTTTTTCTCCTAAGCTAAAAACAGCAAGTATCCCCTTGATAGATATGCATAAACCGTATACAAAGAATATATAAAACTATTCTCCCTATAAGATCAACATTTAAAATTTTGTTTTTTAAGCTTATGTTTTAGGTTAAGTTTAAATTATGAAATTAAAAAATAAAAATAACATTCCAGTAATGTAAGCTATTTCCTCGCAGGTTATCCCCCCTGTTTATACTAACATGGAGGATTTACGTTTTAAATTTGGCCATACATTTCTGAAGTTATTTCAAATATAAATTCAGAATTTGGGCGTAAATTCTGTATTTTGATTTAAAAATATTAATATTTATTCATCCGGCATTGTGCTAACCGTGGATTAATTTCAAAACTATGACACCAAATATTTGAGAGGATTATTAGCTGTTTCCTCACAGGTTATTCCTCCTGAGCGTGACAGAAGATATATATATATATATATATATATATATATATATGTGTGTGTGTGTGTGTGTGTGTGTGTGTGTGTATTTGCGCGCTATGTATATTGTTTGTTTTTCCTTTATTTAAACGTGAAAGTGCCTATCAACGTTTGTGTCGCTCTGTCTTGTATGCATCAACCGGATCACTTACAATTGTTTCTTTTTCTTTTTTTTCAGACTTTACGTTAATAAATATCTACACAAGAATACGTAAAAATGGGTTCAATTAAAATATTTGTAAATTTTATGAGGTACACTTCAACATCCATTTTTCCTCTAGCTTTACTAGCTCACAACATTTATTGTGCATATCAATATATATTTGTAAGCATATAGATTAGTCTACTGAAAGATACGGGAATGACTTCAGCCGCCAACACATGCATAAGTACTAAAAACACAGAACATTGCAAATATAACAATATATTCTTGCGTGCGTACAGAACATGGCCGCAAACAAAGACACTCGCGTACAAGTACATCTATCAAAGTACAGGCAAATACATCGAGAAGTAACCACACGCACATTGATATATATATATATATATACATACAAGTGATCTTGCTCGATTTTACCTAGTGGATTTAGCAAAACACAAGTATAAGAAAATAAGAAGCAAAAAGAAAACCAAACTTAAAACAACTAAAAATATAAAAATCAAACAGAATCATCTGAAAAAGATAAAGTAACAAAAGAAAAAATATTAAATATAAAAAATAAATACAAATAAAAGTAAAATAAAATCATAAAAATGTGGGTACGAAAAATAAGATTAAAATAAATAAGCAAAAAAAAAAAAAAAGGACAAATAAAGAGCAAGACAAAAGGACAGAGGAAACATTGAATATTGTAGGCCAATTCAAACTTATTCACACGCATCATGTATTTCACGTCTTTGGCAATCATGTAATAGAGATAACCTTGACGAAGAAACAGAGAGCGGATATAACACGGTCAGAAGTTGATGTACATGTGTTATTTATTTGGCGACTGTATTAAATCCCCCGGATACTTGATCAACGATTTTCATTTGAGAGCCGGCCGACGAGCTTGTCGGTTAGCTAGTCACACTGAATTCGCCGGCTCAAACACAACAAAGCAGGAGATGAAGCGCGGTTTGGAAATCATGGCGGAAGGATCACCGATCACAAACGACTGGGGAAAAGTTCTAAGCTGGCTGATCCGTCAAATACCCGTGCCTCAGACAGTCGTGTCATTACGGGATGTCATGTGACTTTTTCAAGCAATTCTGGGCGTTCTGCTTCTTTTTGTATTTGTTTTTATTCATTTATTATTATTTAATCCCGTTACGGCCGAGAGAAAAGAAAAAAATCTCGAAGATGAAGGAAGATGTTCAAAAATATGACTTACAACGACAAAGAAGACAACTAAAATTAAGAAGAAGATGAAAATGATGAAGAAGAAGCTAGAAAAGAGAAAAATGAAAGATCACCCTAAAAAGAAAATGAATGAACGTGTAGAAAGAAAATAAAAAATGCTTAGTAGAAAGAAAAATGGAATAGTCACGGAAGTTAAAAGAAATAAATACAGGAAGAGAAACATTTAGCTGCAAGAAAAAAGAGAAGTAAAAAGTAAAGAGTGCAAAATGTGATAAAATAAAAATAAAAAAACCTTGAGAGCATTTAGAGAAGAATAGAAAAGAGAAAACTCGAAATAAAAGACAAAGGAGGCTAAAAAGAGACTTTCTAAGTATTGTACTGATACGCAACGCTCAATGAACAAAATGAGAGAAAAAATATTTCCTCCTTCATTTGTCTAAAAAAAACAGGACGTGTAAGCACTTTCATATATACACACACACACACACACACATATATATATATATATATATATATATATGGACATAAGCTTCTTTCACAACCAGTGTTTATTGTTGTTGCTACTTTATATTATCTTTATATTATCTTTTTATATGCAGTCGCCACTAACAAAGGAAATCATTTTTTTGTAAGAAATTTTCCCAGTAATATTGAAAATGAACCAAGTGTCTTTTTATTACAATAGTGTAAAACACATATTTCAAATGAATGCAAAAATAAGCATTGCTATTATATGTTAATGAATTAGAATAACTTTTTATAAGTGGGTTATGGTTGCAGAATTTGTATTTTATTTTGCATATATAAATAGACAAGAATGATTGCTAAGTTCATAAACTGATGGGAAGTTTAATGTTTTTTCTTATTTTCCAAACTAATTTAAAAGAAGTGCATTTTCATTTTCATACTAATGAAACCTTTTCTGTAATTGCAACACCAAAACCATTAACAGCCTCACTCGCAAGAAGAGAAAAGAATTAGAGAAGAAATAAAAAATGACGATGCTGAAGGGAAGAAAAGACGATCAGACAATAGAAAAAAATCGATATAAAAAGAAAAAGCGTAAAAGATCGAATGCAAAGGAAGAGAAGAAATAGTTATTATTATGTCATTTTTCATCATATTTCGATTTCTGCATTGGTCTCACTACCAACCAAGTCTGCGGGGAGACCTAAGGCAGGTAGTGGCGTGTTGTTATGACTCCATTTCATGTTTTTCTATCTTCCCTATCATCCCCAGCATTACATAGATAAAGTTTTCCTTAGTGTGTGGGCTGTACTTAATAAGACAATTTTTTGTATATCTCTTAAGCTGGGGTTTCCAGGGATTCTTTCAATGTGTTGTTTTGTTCCATTTTTTATCATTCCAAGTGCACCTACTATCACTGGCACAACTCTTGTTTTCAATTTCCACATTTTTTCTATTTCAATTTCCAGGTCTTTATATTTTGACAGTTTTTCAAATTCCTTGGTTGCTATGTTACAATCCGCTGGACAAGCCATATCAATTAATAGACAAGTTTTCTCCTTCTGGTTTTTAACAATAATGTCTGGCCTGTTTGCTTCAATTTTTCTGTCTGTGTAGATGGTGTAATCCCATAGAATGGTTACATCTTCTATTTCTGTAACCGGTGCTGGGTGATGTTCATACCAGTGTTTGTTTACAGCTTTTCCATAATGTTTGCACATTGCCCAATGTAAATATTGCCCAACTCTATCGTGGCGATTTTTATATTCGTTTGGGGCAAGCACAGAACAGCCTGAGATTAGGTGGTCTATTGTTTCTTGGTGTTTATCACAAAACCTGCATTTTGGATCCATATTATTATGCATAATATTTGCCTGAAAGTTTCTCGTGAAAAGACTTTGGTCTTGTGCTGCAAGTATAAATCCTTCAGTTTCAGACTTTAATCCAGATGCACGTAACCATCGATGAGTATTAACTTTGTCAACATTGGATTTATTGGCACGTACTGGATATTGGCCATGCAGAGGTTTGTCTTGCCAGCGCTGTTTCATCTTTTCAAGAGCTTTATCTTTGGCTTTCATTTTCATATTTTTTGCCGCAATAGTTGGTTCTTGGCTACTGTTTTGCTTTTCTACAGAATCTACTAACTGTAATTCTCGTTTGTATTTACTGCCTTCTTTTATTATTGAATATTTTTTCTTTCTTTCTTCATGTTGCCTTACTAATTGTAACATCCAATCCTTTGTTGTTTCTATGTATGTTAGTAAGCCAATAGTTGTTGTCTTGTATGACAATTCCAGCTGAATAAGACCCCTTCCACCTTCTTTACGGGGTATGTATAGACGGTCTACATCAGCCTTTGGGTGATGCATCCTATGCTTAGAAAGAAGCTTTCTTGTTTTAGCATCCATTCGCCTGATGTCGTTTAGAGCCCAGTTTAAGATGTTGAAGCTATATTGGACAACTGGGATTGCAAGGCTATTAATGGCCATAACTCTATTCTGTGAATTTAATTCAGTTTTTAATATCATTCGTAGCCTTCTATAGTACTCTTTACGCACTATTTCTTTCATTTTTTTATGGTGAATGTTTTCGCTCTCATTTATTATTATTATTATTATTATTATTATTATTATTATTATTATATTTCGATTTCTGCTATAGTCAAACTACCTACCAAATCTGAAGGAAGACCTAAGGTAGTACTGTGTTTTTATGGCTACATTTCATGACTTGTTTTTCTACCTTCCATAACATCACTCGTGTTACATAGACAAAAATCTTCTTAGTGCGTGGGTTGTATGTATCAAAACATTTTTCGAATATCTATTAACCTGAGATTTCCATGGATTTTTTTCAATGTGCTGTTTTGTTCCATTTTTAATCATTCCAAGCACACCTACGACCATTGGCACTATTCTTATTTTTAACCGTTTTGCTGTTTCAATTACTAGGTCTTTATAATTATTATTATTATTATTACGTCATTTTTCATCATAATTCTATTTCTGCTATGTTGCATTACCTACCTAGACTGCGAGAAGACCTAAGGCAGGTTGTAGTGTGCTGTTATGGTTCCATTTCATGATTTTTTCTGTCTCCCATAACATTCCTAGCGTTACATAGACAAAGTTCTCATTAGTGTGTGGGCTGTACTTAAGAAAACAATTTTTTGTATATCTCTTGAGCTAGAGTTTCCAGGGATTCTTTCAATGTGTATTTTTGTTCCATTTTTTATCAATCCAAGTGCACCCACTATCACTGGTACGATACTTGTTTTCAATTTCCACCTTTTTTCTATTTCAATTTCCAGGTCTTTATATTTTGACAGTTTTTCGAATTCCTTGGTTGCTATGTTACAATCTGCGAGACAACCCATATCAATTAATAGACAAGTTTTTTTCTTTTTGGTTTTTGACAATAATATCCGGCTTATTTGCTTGAATTTTTCTGTCTATGTAGATGGTGCAATCCCATAGAATTGTGACATCTTCTATTTCTGTAACCGGTACTAGGTGATGTTCATACCAATGTTTGAATATTTTCCACAGTGTTTGCACTTCGTCCAGTGTAAATATTGCCCCACTTTATCGTGACGATTTTTATATTAATTTAGGGCAAGTAGAGAACATTCTGAATTAGATGGTCTATTGTTTCTTGGTATTTATCACAGAACCTGTATTTTGAATCCTCATTATGATTATTTGCCTGAAAGTTCATAGTGAAAAGACTTTGGTCTTGCGCTGCAAGAATAAAGCCTTCAGTTTCAGACTTTAATCCAGATGCACGTAACCATCAATTAGTATTTACTTTATTAATACTGGGTTTATTAGCACGTTCTGGGTATTGGACATGCAGAGGTTTATCTTGCCAGCGTTGTTTCATCAGTTCAAGAGCTTTATCCTTGGCTTTCTTTTTCATATTATTATTATTATTATTATTATTATTATTATTATTATTTCACTTGATTTCTGTTGTATACACATTTCTTTCTGGCTCCAAACCGAAGACCTAAGATCAGAAATGGCACCAGACATTTATGCATTGAGCACTTTTGAAAAAAAAAAAAGAAAAAAAGTAAGATCACATACATTTTACGTAAATAAATCCCTTGTTATAGTGCGATTTGTATTGTGGATATTCTTTTTTTATTTCTTTAAAGTATGATCTACCAGGAATCCCTTCAATGTGTATATCGGAACTTTTGTCAGTCAATCCGAGGACCCCGACTACCGCTGGTATTGTTGATTGTCCTCATTTTTGAAATTTCGGTTTTAAGGTCCTTGTATTTTGATAGTTACTGAAGATCTTCAAAGATACATTACAGCCTGTAAGGACTGATGTGTAATTAAGAAGAAACATTTTGTTTTGGGGGGTCTCTGATTACGATGACTGGGCTATTAGCTTTGATTGTGCTATGATAATTTACCCATGCACACATGAACTCTTCCAAACTATAAATAAGTAACAGTTTCCGGATCTTCTCATGTTGTATCTGTTTGTACTACTGTTCTTTGTTAATATATTTATTTAATTCTACCCCGTCTCTGTATCTCATATCTGGCCTCTAACCAGGCCACAACAAATTGTCATGTGTGTGTATTGTAAAGTCCCAGAAAATGGTTACATTTTCTATGTCTATAACCGGATCTGGACGACGTTCATTCCGATTTCTCGCTGTTTCATTTTCGTAAAATTTGCAGATTTTTCAATGCAGATATTCGCTCACTCTGTCATCCTGGATTTTATATTCAGTGAGTGCCAATACCATGCAACTTGATAGAAAATGGTCAATTGTTTCTGAATATTTATCACAGAATCTGCATTTTGGGCTAACACAATCTGTTGGTATGTTATAAAAATAAATAGAATGACGTGTTTTTCGAAGTTCCTAACAATTTAACGTATTTCTTTTTTAAAAACGTAAATATGAAATTTAGTTTTTTTACTACTATCTTGCGTAAATATGAACTTTTCTTCTTATCAGTTAATGTACTTGTTTGTCTTTTAATGGCCCTGTTTAATTAATCAACTAGTTTCCTTTTCTGTATTAATTATATATCCCTTAGAAAGACTACGATATTAGTTGTAGATAATGCTAAATATTTTTGACACGTTCAATAAATAACTGAATATACAGATGGACGAACAAATGACTTAATAAAATTTGTTTATATATATATATATATATATATATATATATATATATATATATAATTTTATGCAAACAAATAAGTTATAAATAATCTTGTATTTTTTAAAAATGTACTCCGATAAATAATATTATTGCTTTCTTTAAATTAATCAATAAGAAAAATATTCATTTCTTTCCAATTTGCAGGGATTTTTCACTTAATCTCATAATCTTAAAGAAACAGTAAACATTATTATTATTATTATTATTATTATTATTATTATTATTATTATTATTATTATTATTTTAAATTTCACAGCAATGATAGGTTATTCT